>JBDPZO010000006.1:2775262-2840105 GCA_039877585.1 Heterodera filipjevi | reverse complement strand
TAAATTTCTTCAAAAATTTCTATTTATTGGTTGAAATTGCAAATGAGGTACTTTTCCAAGTTTTTGGGGGTAAAACGCAAAGATATATATATTTTTTAATCAGAAATATTAAAAAAAATTGCGAAAAATTTTACAAAAACTCGAAATTTTTTTTCAAGAAATTTTTTTAGGAGAGTATTTTTTGTATAAACATAAATCGCGAAATATGGAAAAAATGGATATAGAATTCAATCCTAGAAGCTTCAAACCAAGCTAAAAACATGTTTTTCGTGCGTTTCACGCCTCCCACAGTCCAGGAAAAAAAATATGGATTTCCATATAATTCACCACCCTATTCATCAGTCTAAAAGCATCATTTCTCCATTTATTAGTGATATAAAGCACCAAAAACAAACTTCAATAATAAAAAGAAATAATAAGGAAGTAGTAACAAAGTTTGGCATTATTTTAACTAAAAATTAAATATATTTATAAACATTAAATAATTTAGTCCCGTAAATGATGAAAGGACAATAAAATTGAGCTTTTTTGATTCCGAGTTTTTTTATAAAGCCTTTTCTCAAGTATTAGAGAAACTGGTGCGTTTCTTAAGAATTGCCAAAAATATAAAAATATTTTTATAAATAATAACGTAATGTTTTATTTAAAAGTCTAAATAAATACAAATTTGTGTGAGAAACAGAGTTAGGTGTTGAAAAAAAATTTATAAAGAAAAAAAAATTAATGAACTTTTTTGCCAACAGCCAAAAAATATAGATCAACAAATTAAAGAAATCATTCTTCCTTTAAAAATAATTTTTTTAATAAGAAACAAATAGATGTTGCTTCTCATTTCTTTGGTGTAACAAAATAATTTAACTTTTAAAGTCTATTAAGATTTATATTATATTTTATTAATATTCGTGCATAAATAGAGAATTTTCATGCAAAATGAGTATTTTTTTGAGGATTTTTGGTGCCAAATGAAGATTTGTAAGAATCTGACGAAATTTTGAAATTTCGATCGCAACAAATTTTCAGAAAAAAGTGCACAATATATTTTAATACATATTTCGGCATTTTTTAGCACAAATTTTATTACATATTTCAGGATTTTTAGAAAATAAAAATCCTGTCTCTACTAATCTATCATTTCTCAACAATTTATTACATAGAAAATAAAATCAAATAAAAAGGTTACAAAAAAAATTTAAAAAAAAGACTGTCACAACGGCATCATGTGATTCCGACAGAATTATTTTCGACATGGAGTGATTTCGACAGTCCATTTCGAGTGATTAATTTTGACAGTGGGTGATTTCGATAAATGAACTATTTCTCTTACTCGTGTCCCTTTTGTAATTTATTCTAATTACAAAATTTGAATTCCAACTGAATTTAGTTCAAAAATTATGTACGAGGTTAAAGATCATAGTCCATCGATGCGGAACAGGGATGGAAATGCCAAATTGTTTTACCATCCTGAAAAGCGCGCGTTAAGCGTCCTCGACTTGGAAGGCAAGAGCCCGTAAAGGACTGGGAAAACGCGTCTTTTGCCGCCTTGAAAACGGAAAAATAAAATATAAAAATAAGGCCAATAAAAATACCCTGCTAGCACCACGAACATCTGGCTAAATATAGCAGGCAATGCTAAAGGTGCCGTCGACGTAAATATAAGTCAACATGAAGCCATTCTTGTCGACCCTTTTTCGAATTTAATATTATTCATTTTGTTGCTTAAAAATAAAAAAATAGTAATTTTTTCATTCAGCAATTATAGAAAAAAGGATAATCAAATGAAATTTTATAAGCATAAAACACTTAGTTCTTTGGCACTCAATTGTCACTTTTTCAACGGGCACTCAATCGCCGTCACTCAATCGTCGTGCACCCTTTCCAACCCGTCTTACGGTTCCAAAGAGACCTAATTCGAATTATTTGGTTGACCATGACGATTACCTTCAACATTTACGTGAAAATTTTGAAACAATTCTAAATGAAACAAGGCAGAACATGATTAAAGCACGAGAAACTCTGAAAATCCATCCAATTTAATGCCAAGCGTAACGTTTATCCAAATAAATATTCGTTGGCGTAAAAATAATGGTTTTCTTCCGCCCAAAAGCGCAAGGCAAACACAAAAAACTCGAATGGAAATACTATGGTCCGTACAAAATAAGACAATTGTCCCCTAATTCTGCCTGGGTTGTACCAATCGATAGGAAACATACCGAACCAATTAAAGTGCCTTTGGAACACCTAATCCGAGTGACAAAGAAATTCCTGATAAAGTTTTCTTGCCACGACAACAACGGAAGAAAGTGTTAGAAAACCTGTTATCCGAAATTGCCAGGAGAGAACCGAACAGTCAAATTCGAATTAATTTTATTACTTTAAACAATTCAATTTCTTTCAATTCAGGCACCTCACTGCTCAACACAATTTCTTTGCTACAGTGTAATGGAGAAGATCATTCGGATTGTTGCTGGATTACATTGGGGAATAAACAGGACGACTATTCGCCGACCAAGTGTCTTAAGCACTTGCTCGGCTGAAAAGCTTGTAATTTCGGAGCTTTTCGAGGTTTATAGAAGAGTTTTATTTGTTTTTTTGATAAATTATGGATTTTACTAATCCAGCGGATATTCGAAATTCTCAATGATTGACACTCAATCCCAGTCGCAAAATGATTATATGGATGCCCTTCATCAATTAGACAAATATTTGAGGGAGCCACGCGTCAGAATAAATCGACCCTTTTCAGTGGAGGAACAAAAATTTTGTGGAATTTTCGAATTTGGAAAGACTGATGACAAATATCTTAGCGCACCACCAGGAAGCGTTGAGTCGGAGCTTTTTTCAGCAGTGCAGAATTTATTCTCAATGATCTCAAAAAAAGCCTTTCACATGAAAATCTTGAAAATTTATTTTTATGCATCATAACATCGTGCTTTACAATATTGATTACAGATTTTTATAACTTTTTTGGGATCTCATAAAAATTGATGTCATTTGTCTAAATTTTTTTTTAAATCACTGCGTTTCAAAAATCCGCGACCGCGATCCGCGAAGCGCGATTCACCGCATTTTTTCCCGCGATTCGCGTATCGGGACCGCGGTAAATTTGAACCGCGATTCGCGATCCGCGGGATTTATTCGTCCGCGCCCCACCCATGGTGTCTCGGGACCACTCAATTCGACGCCAGCCAACTTTAGGACGCCATAACTTTATTCTTGTCAATTCTCATTCTAAAACTAGCTCAGAAGCTCTATTAGCCCTCAAAAAGCAAATTACAAAAATTATTGAACCAAAATATACCAAATTCTGACTTTTTTGTGTTATTCAAGTTGTAACTTTTTTAGGGGTTGGTCAATAGCTTAGGGAATCGCTTGTACCGAATTTTGGTAAAATTTTGGTTCCCAATAAAAAAAGTTACAAAACTCTTAGAGTCTGGCACCGAATCGTGAGCACCGAATGGACCGCATCCGATTCATATATTACACGGGTTTTCGAAATCATTCACTGTCGTTTTTACTACTTTCGAAATATATGCAGACCCAAAATACAAGAGAATAGTTTACTGTCGGAAACGGTCACTGTCGCAATTTCCTGGCAAAGTTAGACTCAACCCGACTCAATTACATTTTCAAAAAACTAAGATTAGGTTTTCAAAAAGTTAATATTAAGTTTTCAATGAACGGCTTCAAAAAACTAAGGTTAGGTTTTCAAAAAACGGATTCGGTTTTTCTATTTTGGGCTTGGGGTCGAAAAGACCCTGTGGCAGAAAACTGGGTCCGAAACACCGGGACTACCCGGTTCGGCGCGCTCAGTTCGGAGCGCTCTGTTCGGCGCACGTTATAAAATGCATCTTTCGCCGCCGACTTTATAAAATCTAGAATTTCTTTTTTTTTTATCATTTTTGTATTTATCTTTAGTGTAGTTTTTTCTTTAAGAAATATCGTTGAAATTAAAACTAAAAGGGCAAATGGAAAATTATCGAACGACGGTTTCCTCTACACCTTCGAGAGATATAACGATGACAATGAAATAAAATTTTGGCGATGCGAAAGAAAGGACGACTGCCGTGGACGAATACACACTGATTTACGCAATAATTTTATCAAATGGTCAATGAACACACACACCAAGCAGACATTGCCAATGTCGAAGCGCAAAAAATCGTCTCGGGTGTCAAAAGGCGTGCCGTTGAATCGATGGGACTGCCTTCACAAATTCGTGCCAATGCAATGGTCAATGTTTTGACCCCGGTGCTTGCTCAGTTGCCGAGTTAAAGAGGAATTAAACAAGTTAAACGAATGAATATGTTATTCAAATTTTTTACTAATTTAGATTGCTCTACGCGTTCGGCATGAAATTACAGCACCGCTGCCTGCTCCCAATTCCAGATATGCCCTTCAAATTGGTCACGCATACCAATTGTACCAACGCGGGCAAGGAGTGGAGGAGGAGCAGTATCTTCTTTCGGATTTCGGCGCTTTTTTCATTCAATGAGGACCAATTCCAACATCAGTAATGATATTGATATTGGTTTGAAAAATTAACAAACCCCCGATAATTAAGAATTCTGATTTCGCAAGAGTTCATTCGCCAACATTTCGACGAATAGTAGTTAGTAACCAACATACGTAGGAGGGTGTGAAAATGATTAATGACCTGTCGGGCTGACAGGTCTTCCCGCACAGTCCGGTGCCTGTGAGGGGGGGGGGGGACGAATTTTCCCGCACAGTCCGGTGCCTGTGGGGTCCGGGAGTGGGGGGGGGGCGCCGAATTCCCGCACACTCCGGTGCCTGTGAGGAGGGTCCGGGAGTGGGGGGGGGGCGCCGAATTCCCGCACACTCCGGTGCCTGTGAGGAGGGTCCGGGAGTGGGGGGGGTAATTCCCGCACACTCCGGTGCCTGTGAGGGGGGGGGGGGAACCGGTGCCTGGGGGGGGGGAAAGCCAAAACTTTTTTACCGCAAAAGTGGTGGGGGGGGGTAAGTGTTGTGTCGGGATAATTAATTAACTGGGGGGGGGGGTGTTTAAACTTTTTTGGTGTTAAAAAAGCGATTTGAGGGGGGGAGGGGGTGGAGAGAAAAGTTTTCTTTTTGAAATTTACCGCGCTGCCGTTGCGTTGCCGCGCGGCGCTGGTGGGGGAGGGGTCCGATAGCAGATGGCATATGCTATCGGAAAATGGAGAGAGAAAGAGATGGAGGAGAGAAGAGAAAAAGGAGAGAGAAAGAGATGGAGGAGAGAAGAGAAAAAGGAGAGAGAAAGAGATGGAGGAGAGAAGAGAAAAAGGAGAGAGGGGAGGAGAGAAAAAAGAGAATGTGTGAGAAGAGAGATAGTTAGTCAATGAGAGAAATTTAGGTAAAGTGAGAAAAAGGAATGTCAGAGAGATAGAAAGAAAAATTGAGTACGATGCGAACGGTTGGGGGGAGGATGGATTTTGGAAAAGACGATAAGGTGCAAAATGCCAGTTGATAAGAAGGGAGTGGGGACTTATTATTTCATAAATGTACAGAAAAAAAAAACCTCAAAAAGGTGTAAAATAATAAAAAATTATGCCATCATATTTATGTATGTATAATTTCAGATGTTATTATTTCCTATAAATTACCCCCCCCCTCCCCCCATCTTTGATCCTAAAACTTTTTTTTGTTATTTTCGTTTGCGCCATCCCAAAACAAATTGTTATGTTAAACATGAAGAAGGAGGGGGGGGGGAACCGGTGCCTGGGGGGGGGGAGGGGAAAGCCAAAACTTTTTTACCGCAAAAGTGGTGGGGGGGGGTAAGTGTTGTGTCGGGATAATTAATTAACTGGGGGGGGGGGTGTTTAAACTTTTTTGGTGTTAAAAAAGCGATTTGAGGGGGGGAGGGGGTGGAGAGAAAAGTTTTCTTTTTGAAATTTTGCCGCGCGGCCGTTGCTTTGCCGCTCGGCGTTGGTGGGGGAGGGGTCCGATAGCAGATGGCATATGCTATCGGAAAATGGAGAGAGAAAGAGATGGAGTAGAGAAGAGAAAAAGGAGAGAGAAAGAGATGGAGGAGAGAAGAGAAAAAGGAGAGAGGGGAGGAGTGAAAAAAGAGAATGTGTGAGAAGAGAGATAGTTAGTCAATGAGAGAAATTTAGGTAAAGTGAGAAAAAGGAATGTCAGAGAGATAGAAAGAAAAATTGAGTACGATGCGAACGGTTGGGGGGAGGATGGATTTTGGAAAAGACGATAAGGTGCAAAATGCCAGTTGATAAGAAGGGAGTGGGGACTTATTATTTCATAAATGTACAGAAAAAAAAAACCTCAAAAAGGTGTAAAATAATAAAAAATTATGCCATCATATTTATGTATGTATAATTTCAGATGTTATTATTTCCTATAAATTACCCCCCCCCCCCCCCATCTTTGATCCTAAAACTTTTTTTTTGTTATTTTCGTTTGCGCCATCCCAAAACAAATTGTTATGTTAAACATGAAGAAGGAGGGGGGGGGGGAGGATCCCATTGTGTACAAGAAGAAAACAAATTTGTTGAAAATAAAGGGGATGGGGGGCAGAATGGGGGTGGGGATCATGTTTTGCATGGCCATCGGCTATTTTTCATTTTCCCAATGGATTGGATTCGATTTCAGTGCGCCCTTTGTGAGGAGGGGCTTAATTGTTACCGCCCTTTTCTGTACAGCAAACCAATTCTGTGTGTGCATAACAGCATCATCAACTTCACTGAGTTTTTGAGCCAAGGCAAAACAACAGTTGCGCCAATTGTCTGCCCAAACGACACAACATCCACCGACACAACACCAATTTGTCCCCCACCCACTGCACACAACATTTTGCTGAGCATCACAATGCTTTTCATCTTTTTTGTGTTTATTGCCCAGGTCCCCGCCCCCCCCCCCTCTTCCATTTAACTCATTAATAATTATTTACCATAATTCACAGGCTGTTCAAGTGACTCTGTTGGCACGTCGTGTCTTGAAGAATAGGGCAATTCAAAAGCAGTTGAATCGGCGGATGAAAAGTAAGCTAAATCTTTGAAAGTTAAAAAAATAATAGTCAAAATTTCTTTGAAGGAATGAAAGCGGACCGCCAAAAGTCGACCATCGAACGTCGTGCGCAGCCGCTGGTGCTGCCACCGATGAGCACTGTTCAGCCCAATTTGCATTTTGGACGGTTGCCAAATCAGGTAAAGTGGGAAAAAAAAACTTGGTTTCCCAAACAAACCCCCCAATTTTCATAAACAGGGACAGGAGGCGTGCCCTGACCGTCGGGAAGTCATCTATGATGTGCCAGACGGTGTTGGAGCGAAAGAACTGGAGCAAGATGACGAGGACAGTTTCTGAAGCAACAGATGGGATAGAATTAACATATTGATCACACATTAAAATTATGATTTTACAGGGATTTTTTTTTTTCAAATTTTATTGGTTTAATAAACTTTCACAAAAAAAAAAAGTTGGAATTGATCAATTCTTTCTGGTGATTGGAAAATGATAAATTGTAAAAATGATGGAATGATGCTCATAAATTATGCAGCAACAAAAACATTTTTGCATTCAAATTCGCAAATAAATAGGTCAACAGTCGGAATATTAATGATCATTTCTTAAGATTTGAACTCAAGAATTGCATCCTAGCAATTAATTTCGGTGAACATCAAAGGGGAAGAATAAATAATTTGAATATTGTGCAAATAGGTCAACGATCGGCGGCGCGTGAATAACTAATTGATTATGTTTGAGTTGCGTATAAAAGCTTGAAAATCTTCATCCATTTCATTCGCTTCCTCAACATATTTCCCAATTTAACTAATTTATTTCGAAACTATAAGGCAATGTCTTATCAAAAAAGTAAATAATTTTTGAATATTTAATTTGAATTTTTTCAAAATCCATTCCCTTATAGCATCCAACCCTATTGAGCGTTCTTCAACACCAGACGGTGACCTCTTTGAGCTCAGCGTCTGGTACGATGTTTTGGTGTCGGACAAGGACAATGTAATTTAAATTAAAAATAATAGTGAAAACTCAATATATATTTTTTAAATTAAAGATACTCGAATGGTTCACTCCCAAGAAAGCCCAAACTGTTTGTCAGGAGGTTCTCACATTTGCACAAGAACGCAGCATGCCGTGCGAAAAAATTGAAAAGTGGATTAATATTCTTTACAAACTTTGTGACGACACTCAATAATCTGTGATCAGAATTTTTGCCAATGCTTTTTGATCTGTTGCCAATAAAATTGTTGAGAACTAATTTAGAGAAAAATACTCAATCTTTGGTCATGTTTGCCCCCCCCCCCTCCCCCTTACTCGCTCCAAATGAACACTTTGCGGTCTGTCATTCCAAGTTACTTATTTTTTGACAAAACTTAAAGTGGGCGGGGCTTAAACAACCTTTGCTACCGATGTGTGAGTATATAAATATAACCTGACGAGCCATTGGCCATTCCCTATTCATCATCATTATTCCATTTGACACTCACATCAATTTATCCGTCCGCTCAAATGGCCATTAACATGTCCGACAAAAAGTCACTTTTCAACCAAATACTCGGTCAGACTGACATCACCATTTCGACTAGTGGCATTACCGTGAGCGGACCTCGCCTCTCCACCCCTCGTTTTCTGCCGTTTGATGATAGTGGCAGGTGTCGTGCATGTAAGGCCACCGAAGTTGAGCTTGACACCATCAGTCACCAAAGAGGGCATCACTCTGTGGTGCACTCGGATTAAAAATGCTCAGTTCGTCCCTTTTGATGTTGTCTACGACTTGCCGGGTCACTGCTTCTTCCGTGTGAAGAACAAAGCGCGTGTGTTCAGTGTTCCCTACAGTGACCTGCCTTCCGACACGTGCTCAAGCCAAGGACCGCAAAACAATGAGCGCGAAATAAAAAGAAAAGCAAAGGTAGCTCTTGATTTAGTGGAAGCCGGTCTAATGGGTGATGCTATGCAGGACAGCACCCGTTGGAAGAAGGCCAAGAGCGCCATCAACACGCTTGGCAATCTTCTTTTGATCGACAAGAATAATGGCAATGCGGCGTCCGTACCCACAGCACACCAGATTGATCAAAGCAATGACTCTCAACTGCTTCTCACCATTAAAGAGGAAAGAGGCGAAAGCGAAGCAAAGAAACAAAACGAGGTGCAGCCAATCCTCTCCTCACCACCCCCAATCCATGAAACATCCAAAGACATTGGTGATATCGATCAAACACTTGATGAATTTTTTGATAGTGTCCAAGCGGCAACAGCCAATTTGTAAGAATGTTGTAGTATAAAAGTGATTATTATACCATAAAAAGCCACCCAATTTCAATATGTTTAATGCGCAATCATTTACGAATAAAGATATATGCTTCAAATTACCTTGTGGAATTATAATTTCTGGCCCATCATCGTCCGGAAAAACCCAATTTCTACTAAAATTTATTGCCGAATCGAGTGACTTAATTGCGCCAAAGCCCATTTCCATGCTCTATTGTTTTGGTGAAATGAACTCAGCGGTGCCGGCGATTCAAAGGGCGGGAGTCGATGTTTATGCGGGTGTCCCTTCCGAAGAGTTGATTAAGCGCTTCCCCAAACCCCTTTTGCTTATCCTTGACGATTTGATGCTGTCCATTGATGAACGGTACCTGTCCGACTTGTTCACCAAAAAATCCCACCACCATCCTTGACTTCTTCCTGGACGCTTACCGCAAAGCAACCGCTCGTCCCTATGGCTATTTGTTGATTGATATGCACGCTTCTTCGGATCCCGCATTACGCCTCCGCACCGACATATTTAAGGATGAACAAGAGGAAGAAGGCGGCCTTGTGGTGTTCATTCCCAAAAATGGAGGACAATAGACAACGACAAACAAAGATTGGCCAGCTGATACGAGACAACTCAGATTGGCTATGTTCACTATCGCGCACAAAGTCAGCTCGAAAAAGTAAGAAGCTGATCCGTAAAGCAAGCACTGCACAACTGTTAGCATTGGTGGAAATTTGTTTGAACTTAGTCGCTTCACGCTTTCAATTGACAACTCGACAAAAAAGACGTCTTTTACCCTATGTTGATGTTGTCCGACGAATGAGCCGAGCAAGGAGTGAACGGGGCGCCAAACGTGTCGGCAACCGCAGATTGCAAAGTCTCTTTCGTAAATTAAAAAGCAGGCAACAAACACAAGAACTGACACTTCCAAATCCTGTGCAGCAACAACAAGAACAAGAATTAGGGAGGGACCTCCTTGCTGAAGCAGCTGCTGCACCATTTCCAGAGGATGACGACGATTATATGTTGGAGGAAGGTCACATGTTACGGGCTCCACTCCAATATTACGGAGATTTGCCTGCTGACAGAGAAACTGGGCAAATAGAGCAACAGCTTGTGATGAAGCGAAAAAAGGGGGAGTCAAATGGTGATGTAAAAGTTAAGAAATACAGCCCGTATTCTCATCCTGCTCCGCACCCATTTCGTGTTAAAGCCAAAAAAGAAATTCCACTCCCACCGCACCGCCCTGTCCCCAAAAGAGAACCAAAATTGGAACCAAAACCATCGACTTCTAAACAAGATGTTATGGAATCAGAACAGCTCGTTGCTCCTCCACCACCACCACAAGTACCAAACCCGCAACGTGTCCGACGAAAACGGCAATGGAATGCTACCCAACACCCATGGGAACCCGGTTCAAAGCGTAGGCGCATCCAAGGAATTAAACGGCGATGGACTGATGCTGCCCATCACCCCCTGGAGCCGGGTGAAAAGCGTAGGCGCATACAAGGAATTAAACGGCGATGGACTGCTACCCATCACCCTCTGGAGCCGGGTGAAAAGCGTAAGCGCACCACAGGAAGACGTCCGCCTAACACACTGATTCCCTCCGCTGAGACTCCATCAACTTCTGCTCACATCCCATCAACATCAGCGCACATTCCGTACGACCCTAATCTCTTTTTTATTCCTACAAATCAATTAACAACTGCTCAGCGTATAGAACGAATTTTCATCAAAGCTAACCGATATGCCAAACGTATGAGCATCAGGGGAAACTCAATTATAAATGACAAAACTGGTCGACCATTTGAACGAAGCAATTTGCGCAAATCGCTAAAGTATATAATTGATAAGAGAGCAGGCCAGCCCGGTATTAAACCGCCCGGAACAAACCAATTGGAGGCCCATCTTAAAACCGATCCAATTTTGTACTCATGGACAGCCCCACTCAAAAAGACAACAGCCAAAATAACAACAAAAACAATGACCAAACCAACAATAGTGAAAAAGGAATTTCGTCCTCAAATGTGGAGCTGATCAAATCAACTCTAGACCGTTTATACAATGATCCGTCCTCACCGGCTGCATTTGCGGGTATCGATGCCTTATGGAAAGAAGCGCGGAAAGAGCAAAAACAATTGAGAAAGAAAGACGTGCAGAATTACTTGGAAGGCCATCGCACCTATACGTTAATGCGCCCCCGTAGGGTACATTTTCCAAGGGCAAAGACTGTGGCCGCTGGCTTTATGACAGACGTACAGGTGGATTTGGCTGACTTTCAGGCCCTTTCTCGTCACAATCGGGGCCATCGGTATTTACTTGTTGCAATTGATGTTCTCTCGAAACGGTTGTTCGTTGTCCCACTTAAAAATAAAAAAGCCGAAGAAATGTTGGATGCATTTAAACAACTCATTGACCAAATGCCAATGGTCCCGCACCGGATTTTCTCCGATAAAGGAACCGAATTTAAAAACAAGCTTTTAAAGGAATTTTTTGACGAACAAGAAATTGAAAAACACGAGCCCGTCCATTCATCCGTTAAAGCATCTGTGGCGGAACGTGCAATTCGAAACATCAAACAACGCTTGTATAGATATTTTGCAGAAAACCAGACAATGAATTGGGTGGATGTCGTACAGCAAATAGTGGATGGAATTAATAAATCACCATCACGTGTGCATGGGATGAGACCGATTGATGTCAATTTTAAAAATGCTCAGAAGGTGTGGAAGCGAATATACAGGCCCTTGCCACCACAAAGTAAGAAAATCCCCCGTTTTCATAAAGACGAATTTGTGCGCATGAGCAGAGAGAAGGGACAATTCGAGAAAGGATACTTGCCAAATTACGGAGATGAAATACTGGAGGTAGATGAGGTGATGAAGGCGGTACGCCCTGTCAGATATAAACTCCGTGATGACCATGGTGACAAGTTCAGAGGCACCTTTTACGAGCAAGAATTGGCGCGTGTCAGAAAGGATGCCGACACCACCTACCGAATTGAGAAGGTGATTCGTAAAAGAAAAAGGGCAGATGGCACGACAGAGATGCTTGTCAAATTTATAGGTTACCCTGAAAGGGAATGGATCCACGAGTCTCAACTTGTATAAAAGCTCGTTTGTTTTTACACTTGTTCATGTATTTCATTTAATAAATTTTAAAATGACATCAAATACTTTCTTTGTGTTTTTGCCAAGCAATGTCACTGATTACCTGGACAATCAACCCAACAAATTCCGTGTCCGACTTCCAAAACCGTTGCTTTTTAACGGTTCTTGGGTATGTGGACTGCACAGCATTAGTTACCCGTACTCCTGGTCTACCCTTGGCACATTGGATGAGCAATGGATAGACATTCATTTCATTGATCAAAATGCGCCAGATGACGACAAACAGCGAATCGTTCGCATACCCGTCCCAAAGGCAACACTCAAAAATGTGGAACACCTGAGAGACTTTTTGACCGCTACGTTGGCAAACCACACCAATGCAAAACTACTGCCACTCGAGCGTGAAGCAGAAGCTGATCGCAATAGGACAAAGCCGCTATATTCCCCGCCACCCTCAAAGCGCATGAGACGGTCTACTACGAATCTTCCTTCACCGCCGCCAAGAATATTTGATGAGTCCTATAAATCGCTTCCATCACCCCCTCCCCCGATAGTAACGGAGAAATCTCCGCCCAAAGCACCCCCGGCTAAACCGATTCAACCAACAGAAACTTCACCTCCTAAAGTAACAACGCCAGCAGTCAAACCAGCGCCACCTAAACCAACTGCCGCTCCCCCGATAATAAAGCCTGAAGTTCCCCTTGTTAGGCCACCAACTCCTTCTCCGCCGAAGCCACCGACCCCAAACACTAAACCAGTGCCAGCTCCTCTCCTTCCTAAGCCAACGGTCCCAATCACTAAACCAGTACCAGCTCCTCCTCTTCCTAAGCCAACGGCCCCAATAACTAAGCCACCACCACCACCTTCTCCACCGCTTCAACCACCAACACCAATTACCAAGCCAGCGCCACCTCCCCCTGCTCCTGCTAAGCCACCGGCCCCAATAACCAAACCAGCTCCAACTGCAACAGTTAAGCCGCCCACCCAAATCATTAAGCCAGCGCCACCTCCCTCTGCTCCTGTTAAGCCAACGGCCTCAATAGCCAAACCAGCACCAACTGCAACAGTTAAGCCACCCACCCAAATCATTAAGTCAGCGTCACCTCCTCCTATTGTTAGGCCATCCAGCCCAATCAAAGAGCCATTGCCGCCGCCTCTTCAGGCTAAACCGTCTCCACCGAGTACGAATGTAAAGGAACCAAAGCTACCAAAACCAGTGTCAGAAAATCAGTTTAACTTCTCCATTGGTGCAAGTAAATTTGCATTTCCTAAAATTGACCATGTCACATACATGCCAAGAGCAGTGCATATGCAGTTCATTGATGGATTGGAAAGATTCAAAGTTTTGTTCAATGAACCAACCATCTCGCATTTGTCCTTCTCACCTCAGTTGGGCTACATGCTTGGTTTCGAAAACCCTCAGCATGTGCGGGATAATGAAATTGCAAAGTATGGTGTGGACTTACGGGGTGGCATATCAAGTTTTGCTGTCTACTCCAAAGGATTAACAGAAAACATGATAATAGGAAATTCGCTCAGCTCATTGCTTCGCGTCGTGTCTGTCAGTGGTGCACTTCCAGGAGAATACAATGAGAAGATATACGACTCACCAATATTCGCAAGGGTACTGCCCCGAGAGATAAACGAAATTGAAATTGAGTTGCGCACAATGCACAATGGCCGACTCGTCCCATTCGCCTACGGAACAACGCTGGTCGTTTTGATATTTAAGAAAGTGATAAACTTTTGATTGTACTCACTTTGTGTATTCAATTAATTAATAAAATGGTGCATATTGTGTTCGACCCAATTAGTGCCGGCTACGATGAGTATGTACAATTTGGTAGCGGTACTCAAATGGAGGATTACGACTACTTCCGGGGGTCAAGCCCCTTCCAGAGAGGCTATGGCGTTCAACGCGGTGCGGGGGTTGGTGACGTATTCCGTGGGCTTTGGCGCTTTTTCCTGCCCATTCTACGCCGTGTCGGGACTACGGTAGGGTCGGAGGCGCTAAGTACTGGCCAGCGAGTGTTGGAACGTGTCGGAAATGAAGGTGTGCCATTAAAGGAAGCGCTGGTCACCGAAGGACGCAAGGGCATTGATACTGTATTGGAGAAGGGCGGCTTGCCCAAGCAGTTTGGTAGTGGAAAACCGCGTATAAAAAGAAGCAGAAGACGTGCACCGGCTCATCAGACAATAATTGGACGAACAATCAAAAAGCCGCTAACAGTGAAAAAGCGTGTACGCTCGGACGCATTTGGACTTTACTGAATGGCGTTCCACAAAATTGACAACATCAGCATAAACTCAATCACAAATGCTTTGGATTTTTTCCGCATTCCACCGACAAATGTTAGTGTCTCTTCCTCTAAAGTGTTTGAACTTTTGCCGAGCAACCCTCTGACGGACACCCCTTACCATTTTAAACTTCACTCAAGTCAAAATTTTATTGATCTCTCCAAATGTTATTTGCTCACAGAGTTTCGCATTCAAAAGGAAAATGTGGTGAATGGTCAACTGGTGAACCTCACCGCTGATGACACAGATATCACACCAATTCAAATGATTGGCCAAACCTTCATACGAAATATTCGAATTAGTATCAATGGGCGCGAAATTTTCAATGCTAATTCGCTAATGGCTTACAAAACGTACTTTTCCCACGAACTCTCCTATTCTACAACAGCCAAGGACTCTCATTTGAATGCCGCGGGCTATTATCGTGACACGGGCAATGCACTTGAGACGGGAGATGGGTGTATTGCACGGAGGGATTTGTTTGCGCGCAGCAAAACGGCACAATTCATAGCCAAAATTGATGCCGATTTATTCAACCAGCCCCTTTATTTGATCAATTTTTGTGAATTGGACATTGAAATTTTGCCCAACGACAATGACTTTGTCCTTATTGCCCCAGGTGCTGCGGCAGCAACGCGCTATCGCTTCGAAGTGATGGGCCTGAAAATGTATGTCAAGAAAGTATCCCTGATGGATGGACTGGCTTTGGACATTGCGCGAAAGCTGGAGGTGAAGCCTGCACGCTATGCAGTGCGAAAGACATTGATGAAGTCAATGTTCATCAGTCAAGGTCGTTATGAATTTACAGCCAATTTGTTCATGGACCAAATTCCCCGCCGTGTAACAATGGGTCTGGTGGCAAATGCTGACTACGTGGGAATAATTTCTCGGAGTCCATTCAATTTTCAACCATTTAATGTGCGCGAGATCTCAATAATTGCCAATGGTCGTTCATACCCACAGGCACCATATGACTTGGACTATCCCAATGGTAAATATGTTCGACCTTTCAATGACATGAATGAGGGGGTGGGCTTTGCAAACTCATTGGAAAGCAACGGGATTACATTTGACCAATATGGGAGAACACACTGTATTTATGTGTTCAATTTGACCAGTAGCGGGGATGATCAAGCGGCATTATTTGACTTGATCAAAAATGGTACAACTGCAGTGAGCATCAAATTCAATGAAGCGGTCCCTTTTGGGGGGATAATGCTTGTGGTGATGGGTGAATGCGATTCGCTTGTGATGTTAGACAAAAATCGATCAATTAGCACCGATACGACTATTTAAATGTTAAATTTTGTACCATTTCTCCATTTGAATAAAAATGTTTTCCAAAAAAGTTTGCCTTATTTTTTTGCTTCTTCGCATTTGCCTTCCGCTAGTGGCATACCGTGAACCACAGCAACAGCCCGATTGGACATACGCCGAATATTTAAGAAGATTAGCGTTGGCTCGGCTTACAACGACCACATACACTCCCATTCCGACTGCGCGTGGCACCAGCCCCTCAACCGTCACCACAAACACCACTCAAAAAAGCGAAAAGTTGATTGATGAACAGGCAACAGTGTCCGCTGTTCTCTCCCCGCTAATTCAATTGTGTAAAGACAGACCGGAGGAAAGCAACTTTTTTCAACAAGCCACCTGTTGGGCTCTCTTCGCTTTATATTTAATGCTAATTGTCAGTTTGGTGTTGCATCAACTTTGTTCAATTTTTTGGCTGAAGAATGGACAGCGTACAACTTACGAAGATATTGAGCGAAAATCGGCGGACCGCACGAATTTTCCGGGGCTGCTTCGCCAGTGACCAATTGCCACGCCCCGCAACCCTACAGTATCCCGCTGCGCTCATTGTTAACAGAGACCCCCACCACAAGGGCGGCTCTCATTGGTGCGCTATATTTACAAAGGGAATGGATGCGCCAGTGCTCTACTTTGACAGCCTTGCACAGCCCATCCCACCCACCGTAACATCATGCTTTTTGGATAAATTCCCAAAGGGTACAATCAGGAATTCGTGCTAGGCATTGATTATATAAATTGTTCTTTTTCATGCATTTCCTTCATTTTAAATCATTTTCCAAAAATCCCTAATTTTCATTAGATTTTGAAAATGCAAAATCAACCTCGCAAGAATTCCTCTAACTTTTCCATTGATTACATCCTATCTGTCCCAAATAAAAAACCGCGTCGCGGATTTCTCGTTGATGAATTATTGGAAACGAGCCAAGAGGGCGCAGGGGCATCAGCGGCGTCTTCAAAGAATGCAAAGGATTATGTCAAAAAATTAGAAAGCAGTGTCGAGCATGTACCGCGCTTCCAATACATCAAGGCAAAGTCAAAGTTCAGCATTGAGGACGTACCAGCAAGTAATCCCGAAGGATTGCTTGCTGGTATCTTCCAGTACTGCATTGATGAAGCTGTGCAGGACAGCCGCGAACGCGGAATCGAACCAACTCATCTTGGCTGTCTGATCAGCAGCCCACTGTTGACGGGCGGGGACATTCCGATCCCTATTCGGCAGATCTCCGACAACACCATCAACACCATACTCAACCAATTCCTTAAAGTCGCGCAGAGCAAACAACAGCAAAACATCACGCTTTGGGGCGAACCGTTCACTGTGACTGTGACGGCGGTCGATCGCTCGGGACTTCCAGCGCGCAGAACACTGAAGGGTGGTGCTCGACGAAGTCTGGCACCTGTTCATCATCGGGTCAATGATCGCAGCTTGATTAAGGTCCATCCATTGGAAAAATAGTGTTTGATGTGAAGGTTGCTTAAGATAAATAACCCCGACGAGCGCAACTACTGTCTTTTCTACGCTTTGCAAGCGACTATGGTGGCCAAAACTCGTGGCTGGCCTCGGTGGAAATTTGGCTACTATGTGCACAGTTTGCATGGTCAACAAGGCTGCTTGCAGCGAGACGCCTTACATTTGATGCAGCAAATTGGCGTTCGGCTCGGACTTAATGCCTACGACGCTGAAACATTTGTGCCGCGGGTGGTGGACCATTGGAACCGTACACAGCAGCAGCATCGTTTTGCAGTTTTTGTTTTTGGTTCTACGGGCCAATATAAGCCATTGTACAAGTACATCAGTGGCCATTACGACACTCCAATTGTGTTATACTTCAACAACGGGCACTTTGATGGAGTGCAGAAAGAGTTTGGATTGTTCGGTCAACGCTACTGCTTTGAATGCGAGAAACCATACCAACGACCAGCGGCTCACTTAAATTCGTGCAAAGCGCGCTGTATGCTCTGTTCACGTGTTGGTCCATCTTACCCGTGCCCTCCGCTGGGTGCCTTTTTCCGTGAATGTACGGGGTGCAACAAACTCTTCCGAAGCAACGATTGCTACCAACATCATTTGAACTCGAAATTTTGTGCACAGTCAAAACGATGTAAAAAATGCGGCGTAATTTGGGACACACGAGTGCATAGCCGAAATGGACGAAAGGTTATTGTTTAGCATGCAATAAAAGGGGAGCACTCACTCATCATTTGTTTAGGGGCACAGATGCAATGAAACGTATTGTCAAACATGTAACAACTTTCACAACACGGACCGTGGGTGTTTCATCCAGCCAATCGAACCTAAAGAAAGCGACCCTTATCGCATAGTGGCCTTCGACTTAGAGACGATGCAGCACCAGCCGATGGACCCTCAACAACCAGAAAAAAGAGAACACCAGCCAAACTTCATCGCCGCACGAGTTGCCTGCCCCGACTGCATTGACAACAGCAATTGGCAAAGAGGAACAGCAGGATGCCAAGTGTGCGGTCCCCATCGCATTGTGGCTTTTTGTCAACGGCCTTTCAACGACACCGACGTGGATAAGAAAGTCATAACGGACAACCCAATGCAAGCGTTTGTCGAATGGTTGGTCTTCCAACTACCAATCAAATACGACACTTATGCCTACTCGCACTTTGGCGGGCGCTTTGATATGGTGCTCGTCTTCCGCGAGCTCTTCCGAATTGGGTTCAACCCTGAGATGCTGAGACGGGTAAACCCAAAAGTTGGCCCAAACTTATTTAATTTTTTTTAATTTATAGGGCAATAAAATGTATCAAATGAAAGTGCGGAAGCAGAAGAGACGGAATGCAAACATAATATTCCGTGATTCATTCAACTTGATGCCGTGTTCGTTGGCTGCACTTGTTCCTTCATATGGTCTGGAGGTTGAGGACAAGCCCTTCTTCCCACACCTGGCCAACCGACCTGAGAACTACGGCAGAGAAATCCACCCGTGCCCCGAAGACTACCTGGCTAACGGAATGATGCCAAGCAAGAGGCGGCAATTTGATGCATGGTACGCGGAGAACCGCCATCAACCCTTTATGTTAGATGAAGCATTGGCGAGGTACTAAAAAATAAGTTTGAAATCCATTTTGATTATTTGATTCAGCTATTGCACCAATGACGTGGAGATTTTGATGGCCGCTCTTGTCGCCTTTCGTCGGGAATTTTTCCAAATTTCGCAGCGTCAGGAATACATTGATGCAGGTGGACGACCGTGAAAACCATGACGGCATTGACGTCCTGCGCGAGTGTATGACCATAGCCGGGGCGTGTATGCGACATTTTCGCACCAACCATCTTCCGGCTGAACACCTGGCTATTGTTCCTGAGCGTGGGTACGACAACGCGCAAAATCAAAGTCTGCTCGCCTTGCGCTTCTTCCACTGGCACTCGGAGGAGCACCGCGTGCAAGTGCAAACAGCACATTCGGCCGGAGGAGAGAAGCGAATTGGACCCTACTCATTGGACGGATGGATTGAAGCGGAGGGTTGCGCAATTGAAATTTGAAACTACTGCGCAAAGCGGAAGAAGGAGAGAAAATATCCTACTACGACTTCACGTCGTTATACCCTTATATTAAGTAAGACGCCCCGCATATTATTTATAATAATTTTTTCCTTCAGTTTTGTGACCCGCTACCCCATAGGTCATCCCAAAGTGCACGTGCTCAATCATCAAGTGCAGTGGACCAGCGCGATGGACAACCCCTACACCCTGGCGCTGTTAAAAGTTTGGGTTGTGAAGCATCAAAGGGGATGCCGCCAAGGAGGAACAATTTGTCAGAGAGTGTGAAGAGCAATTTGGGATCAGTGTTGATCCTCAGAAAATGGTGGTGAACAAGGGGAAGCGGTCTCTCGCCAAATTATGCCTTAATAATTTATGTAAGAGTAGAATTTGTTAGAGTTTTTAGCTTTTTATAACACAGGGGGCCGATTTTCACTGCGCAACTTTGGACTGGCGCAAACGCTGATCACGGATGACCCGGTTGTGTTGGCCGAATACTTGGACAACAAGTCGATAGACGTGACTTCAATTGACGAGTTGGATGACCAACACATCCTCCTCACATACCTCCATAAGAAGGACTGGGTGGAGGAGCATGCCTGCTCAAACATAAGTAAGTACAAGTATTAAAAAGTTCCAATGGTTGAGCATTCTGCTCAAACATTGGTAAGAACACTCATAATTAGTTCCAATGGTTGAGCATTCTGCTCAAACATAAGTAAGTACAAATATTAAAAAGTTCCAATGGTTGAGCATTCTGCTCAAACATAAGTAAGTACAAACATAATTAGTGCCAATGGTTGAGCATTCTGCTCAAACATAAGTAAGTACAAGTATTAAAAAGTTCCAATGGTTGAGCATAATTTAGTCATTTCTCTCTGGACAACCTCTGCTGCGCGCCTCATGTTACTCAAGGCCATGCAGACAGTGGTCAGATCACCGGGATGCGAACTGCTGTATACCGGTAAAAATGAGCAAATTGGTCAAAAACTTTTTGTTTTTTAAGACACCGACAGCCTTATCTTTGTTCATCCTAAAGACCAATGTCCTCTCCAAACGGGACCACACCTGGGCCAATTTACTGATGAATACCCCGACCATCATATTGTGGAATTTTGCAGTGGAGGGGCAAAACAAGTAAAATTAAAATTATACATATGCATCCATAATTGGACTCTTAAGTATGGTTTGTGTCTGCAACGTAAGGGGACAGAACCCGATGCGCAAAAGGAGTACGTGCTCAAAGTGCGCGGGTTGACACTGAACTACGACGTGACCAACAATCAAGGCATGCGCTATGAGAAATTCAAAGAGGAGGTGGTCCGATACGCGACAACCGGTGACTATGAGCCAATCATAGTCACCTATCCCAACTTCCTTCGACCAAACATTCGGGATGGTGGGCGGATCGTGTCCATGCCTATGCAAAAGTGTTATCGACCATTTGTGGGCAAAGGAATAATCGGAACCAACTTTAATGTACTGAATTTTGGACACACATTGTAATTTGTTTGTTTTTATTCAATGCATAATTAATAAAAAGAAGATGTCACTTTTAGGTGAAAAAGTGCATAATTAGTGCGAGGGAAATGCAATTTGTTAATTTGTAAAAATATAATTAACGATGGGAAGTTGTTGATTTAAGGGGTAAAAATGCATAATTAGTGGGTAGAAGATACAATTTGCTGTTTAAACATGTTTATTGCCATCATTAATTGCACCACCACGGGGACTGACTGCACTGATCACGCCCTCCGTCAACCACATCCACATCTTGATCCTCTTCTTCTTCGCCTTCTTGATCATCAATTTTTAAACGAAGTGTTACGTTTGAGGAGCAAGAGGATTGCTTTTCACTTTCGTCAATTACAGTGAAGAGACGGCCCAAGAAGCGTTCCGAAACTGACTGAGTTGGTTCCTCCTCAATAAGTTCAAGCAGCTCCATTGGATAATGCCGGTCCTCCCCTCCGCCGTTAAAGCGTTCAATTATGCATGGCACGTAAGGAAAGTGAAGCTTGATGCGGTGACGGGCATAAAAATGTGCCGCCACATTTATATTAAAGGGGCTACGAAAGTGGCCATATGCAGGAATAAAGGCGGCCGCTTGTGTTGACAGTCCACCGATGAAAAAAGTTTTAGACATCCCATTACGGTCATTGTAGGTGGTGCGCACTTTACGACCAGTCAGTTGTTTCAAAACAATGCTGCGATCATCCGGGTGATTTAATCTGTCGCGCAATGATTTGACGGAGCAGCTGAGCAGCTGAGAGCAAAATACGCTAACGAGCACCATTTGAACAGAATGAAGCTTATGCAAGACAGTTTACACTTTTATACCCCGCAAAGTTGTAAGCCGTCTTTTTGAGAATAAGCCACGCCCACTCCAATCAAAAGAATTCACCTGTCCAAAATTCAAAATCATTTTTGTGACTTTTACAAAAATGAAGAGATCCCAAATTGTTACCGCTGAGCAAAATGAAATTCCCGAGCAAAAAGTGAATGTAGAGCAGCAAGAAGTTGCTCCAACGAATGAACCAAATGCGGAACCGACGAAAAAGCGCAAGGTGGAGGACCGCGAGTTGTGGAAATTGGCAAAAGGAAAATTTTTGCTGACGACCTACTTGTGCCCTGGTAAAATTTTGTTATTTATTTAAACTTTATTACAACTTTAAATTCTTTATATTTTTTTTTTGAGATGACTGGAATCGGTTGTTCCACAACCGACAGAAAGTGCAGCGTTTGGAGAATGGGCGCTTTTCGATGAACTTTGAACTGTGTCACGAATGCGTGTTGACCAATTGTCGCGCAACGGACTTGTTGGCACCGATGAAAAAAACCGCAAAATAAATGTCATTTCGATTTTGCATTTTATGAGACAGTCCCCCAAATATGATGTGTTTCCGTTTCCGATTATAAATATTTTTCCGTTTTTCGGCTGTCGCTCCTTATTTGAGTAGACACACATGATTAATTATTGGGCGTTGCGGCTCCCCGCCGCCGTAGGATTTGAATGCATATGAATTGTAATTAATTAAATATGAAATAGTACGGCACAATTGGGGGGGGGGGGTCGATTCCCAACGCATAGAATTGGTCATTTGCCTTAAACCACCCCTCATCCAATTTCCTTGCTTGAATTTTGTGTCAACATAAAAATGAGCCGCCGAAAGAGTTCAACACCATCGCTGTTTGGCACTGCAAGTGCGTTCCCAATTATTTCTTCTTTTTTATTTTGCAAAATTTTTATTTATTTTTTTTTAAAATTGTTCTTATAGAGTGCGGGGAATGCCATCAGTTCCGATGCACGCCGTGTGCCAAACTTCGAGAAAGGAACCTGGAGCGAGCGCGCATTGGACTCCCGCATGGTCGCTTCAACCTTGAATTCGGACCAATGACGAGGGAACAGATGCTCTGTGCAACCGCCGCCCGCAACCCGTCGGAAGCCGCTCAACAACCGGGTAGCGAAACCAGGGCTGTTTTTCGATGGGGGGACCCATTGGAGCCTATTCGGTTCCCGGAAACTTTGCTTTACCCTAACATAGGAGGAGTTTGCCTTTGTACCATAGATGAGGCCGAATTTTTCGGGCGGTGCGGACACGTAGGATTATGTCGCCAATGTTTACTTTTTCATATGAAAAACTCACCAAAACCCAAAAGGTGTCCTTACTGTAGAATGAGCACCACATACTATATGCAGCACTAAAATGCAATGCACGTTTTTTCGTTGGCTGCTATGGTGCTCATTCTACAGTTCATTTTCCCTCAACCAGTTATACTGTAACCACTCTCCCTCCCTATTTATTTGTTTATTTTTATTAAAATATTCAACCAACACAAGTAACCATTGATCTGTGTCTTGTATTAATTAATTTTCATTTTATTCCGATCAGTTGATAATTATTTATTTTTTACTGTTTTTAAAATAAATAAAAAAAAATGTGAAAATGTGAAAAAAAATTTCCCGATTCATTCTGTTTTTTTGTGCCCTTTGCTAACACAAATGGCCATGCATTGACCAATAAAATCCTTCAACATTAGTCTCGCCTGAAAATGAGCAAACCATTTTTTTTTTTTGCATCCGCAATCACCCCCACCCCACAACAATTACATTTTTTTGCTTGGCCAGGTCATTGTATCCCTTGTCAAAACAAATGTCCAGTGTACGGGCCTTCGGTTCCGGAACCACATATTGATGACAAACTGAAATTTAAAAAATTTTTTTTTTGTTTTGATTCGATTTTTTTGTTTACCATTGGAAAAGCGGGGATTTGCCTCAATTTCCTCCAAAAGATGCCCTGCAACCCGGTGGCCCAACATGACACGTAAAACAGCGTCAATTCCGGCCTTTGAATTAAAGCTTGACGCTTTCTCTAAACATTCGCAATCGGTGGACAAAACCCATGACGCCTCGTTGGGGTAACCTATAAAGTCCGACCAGAATGTTATTCCTTTCTTATCCTCCCCTCGGTACCTCTAGTTTAAATTTTGCATCAATTTTTTTAAATATTTAATGCGCATCCCGAGGTTGTAACAAAGCATTTAGGCTAGTCAGAAAGCTAACCCGCACGTATGTGTAGGCTAGACATTCAGCTAACCCGAACGCCCTACCCCAACCTCGGGATGCGCATTAAATATTTAAAAAAATTGATGCAAAATTTAAACTATTTCTAACCAAAGAGAAGTATTAATTTTTTTTACCGGCCCAATCCAAAAAATATGCTTGGCACCCGTCCGGCGCAGTGTACATGGCCCAAATGGCCTTCACACGAAAAAGTCCTCGTTTGTTGGGACGCAATTTTTTTGGGACATAATGGGCCGTTGCTGAGTTGACAAACAACTGCACAAGGGATAAATTAAATGAAAGATTTTTATTTTGTAAAATTCACATCCGGGCCAGAAGAATTATTGCTGTTTTTACGTCGTCGCTTTTGCGCGGTCTTTGTTTGGGACAGAAAGTCGTCATTTGCAGCCATTGTCCTCTTTGTCAAATGTTGATTTTGCGCAGCCTATGAAAATATTTGACCGCAAATGAATAAAATATTATTTGCGGTAAAATACCAGGTCATTTTTCACGCTGCCGCCCGGTTTCCCTGCCGAACGTTTTGCCATCTGTTTTGTCGGCAGAATGGTTGACGACGAAGTGCCACCACCGCCATCACACTGATCCAACTTTAAAAAATAAACATTTGAATTGCCAAAATTTGTTTTGCGATTCAACTTACCGCCACACTTTTTCCAGATCGAAGCGTCATCCGCACACCATTTTTGGACACCAAAGGCTTGCCAGAAACGGGTGCAGCAGACACTGAACCCTGTAAAAGATTTGTTATTTTGACCGATTTATTTTGGATTTGAAAAAAAAAAATTTTATTAAAAGAAAAATTTGTATGATATAACAATTCAATTTTTAAAAATTTTTTTAAGTCTTGTCATGACTTTTTTTTACCGGTCCAATTGTCGATGGACCCATCAACGGCAAATTGGTGGCATTTGCTGTTTGTTGATGTTGCTGTGCAATGCATTGGTCACTGACACCATTTGTTGCCACCACCGCACACACTGAGTCCTGTAAAAGATTTGTTTTCATTTGAGTTACCGTTTTTTTTTTTTGGATTTTGAAAAATAAAATTTTATTAACAGAAAAATTTCAATGAGCTCGAACTATTCAATCCTAAAAAACATTCCAATTTTTTTTTTAATATTCGCCAGACTTTTTTTTTTACCGGGCCAATTGTCGATGGACCCATCCTCGGCAAATTGGTGCCATTTGCTTTTTGTCGATGTTGCTGTGTAGTGCCTTCATCATTGATATCATTTGTTGCCACCATCTCGTCAATTGCACTCAATTGCTCAGCTAAAGCCATGGCCCAAACTGTAAAAAGGAAATTTTTCGAAAAAAAAATTGGAAAAACCAATAAAGAGCAAATAAATATACCTCTAAATACAAAACAGTGGTGAAAGAGCCGTACGTAATATGTCAACGAACAAAGGTGCCGCAAAAGAAATGTGAAAAAAAAAGCTGAAAAATTTCAATTTATTTTTGTTTTTTTTTTATACAATGAGACCTGCCCCCTCTAGTGCTTAATGAAATCAAATATTTTTCAATAAAAATTCTGTAAAAAAATTTGTTAACCCAAATTAATTATATTTTTATTATGATGAAAAAAAAACCGAAAAATTATTATTATTTTTTTATTTCAAAAAAAAAAGGTAAACTCACCGAACAATAAAGTGTCAATGCAAAGCACGCCTCAAAATATACACTTTCAAAGAGCTGTAATATGTCAACGGTCAAAGGTGCCGGAAAAGAAATGCGAAAGCTTAAAATTAAACATTTTTTTTTATTCCATAGTATTCAAATAAATTTTTAAAGCACAATCTATTTTTATTATGAACAAAAAATTTTTAAAAATTATGAACAAACAAACCAATGCACAGTCAATTTGAACAATGTACTCTCCGTCGTGAACAGAAAATACAAATTGGTAATGGAATAAAAAGACTAAAAGTAATAATAATTATACAAAAAATGAACAGGGTCATGGCAAAACTGTGCCCAAAGGAGGTGTATGGGATGCTGGAGAGGAGAAGGAGTGGAGAATAGCATCATTTTACATTGATTTTTTTTTTCTCTTTTTCTCACTACTCCGTTTTTTGGGATGTCTCTCTCTCCTTTTCCCTCAATTTTCTATAACAGATGCCATCTGACCCCTCCCCTCCCCCCTACCGAGCAGAACGGTGTCGCGCGGCAAATTTCAAAAAACTTTTCCTCCATTCCTCAATGGTCCCGCCCCCAATTCAATCACTCACTTTTCAAGAACCAAAGTTTGGACATCCCCCCCCCAGAAGAAATTGCGTCTTTTGCTTTCCAATAATCAATGAATGACCTTCCCCCCCCCCACCGTTCGCATCGTACTCAATTTTCTTTCTATCTCTGTGACATTCCTTTTTCTCTCTTTACTTAAATTTCTCTCATTGACTAACTATCTCTCTTCTCACACATTCTCTTTTTTCTCTCCTCCCCTCTCTCCTTTTTCTCTTCTCTCCTCCATCTCTTTCTCTCTCCTTTTTCTCTTCTCTACTCCATCTCTTTCTCTCTCCATTTTCCGATAGCATATGCCATCTGCTATCGGACCCTCCCCCACCAACGCCGAGCGGCAACGCAACGGCCGCGCGGCAAAATTTCAAACAAAAAACTTTTTACCCCCCCCCATCTCAAATGATCCCCCCCCCTCAATCAATCAGCTTTTTAACACCAAAAAGTTTGGACACCCTCCCCCTCCCCAGCTAATTAATTACCAGCCCCAACACTCTTTGGGCTCCCCCCCCACCCACTGTTATTTGGCGGTAAAAAAGTTTTGGCTTTCCTCCTCCCCCCACCACGACCCCAAGGCACCGGTTTCCCCCCCCCCTCACAGGCACCGGAGTGTGCGGGAATTCGTCCCCCCCCCTCCCCACTCTCCCCCCCCCTCCACATGCACGGGACTGTGCGGGAATTATCCCACTCCCCCCCCCCTCCACAGGCACGGGACTGTGCGGGAAAATTCGTCCCCCCCCCACTCCCGGACCCTCCTCTCAGGCACCGGACTGTGCGGGAATTATCCCACTTCCACAGGCACGGGACTGTGTGGGAAAATTCGTCTCCCCCCCCCCCACTCCCGGACCCTCCTCACAGGCACCGGACTGTGCGGGAAGACCTGTCTCCCGACAGGTCATTAATCATTTTCACACCCTCCTACGTATGTTGGTTACTAACTACTACGAATATTTATTAAATACTTCTAAATTTCAGCTCTATATAAGTGATCCGGTTTTTGCAGAAAAAGCACGTATGTTCACTGCCCTTGCGTTTGTGCCGGTGGAACAATTGACTTCCGCCATAAATGCTCTTAATGGAGAAATTCCACCAGCATTGATCCCAATTCTTGACCGGTACAATATTTTTTAAATATTTTTCGGTTCATAAAAAATAGGTCTTTCAAGGCATTTCGCAAAAGAGTGTCATGAATCCTTGATCACTTTTTTTGTTAATTTTGTTAATATTGTCAAAAATTCAATGTTATGGACCCATGAATGTTCTTTATGTTTATTAAAGTGGGGTGAAAAAAGAAGATCTCGAACTGCATAAATTGTTAAAAAAGAAAATTTTTGGTTTTATAATATCGGCGCCGAAATTCTTGAATTGGCATAAATTGACG
This sequence comes from Heterodera filipjevi, assembly GCA_039877585.1. Classification (NCBI taxonomy): domain Eukaryota; kingdom Metazoa; phylum Nematoda; class Chromadorea; order Rhabditida; family Heteroderidae; genus Heterodera; species Heterodera filipjevi. The sequence continues at coordinate 2,812,451 of JBDPZO010000006.1, read as the reverse complement.
TTTGCACTATCAGAAATAAAGACACGACATTATTGGTGCATTGCCCAAAGCTGGCATAAGCAAAAAAATCAGGCCAAATTGGACGCATAATATTCTATAGGTGAATGAATGCACGAATGACTTTGTAACATGGCAATCCTCTTTTTGGGGAGCTTACCTATCATTTTATGCACTTTCACATTATATAAGCCTTATTTCTGTCGTTCTTTTTCTCTGCCCCTTCATAATTTCACTGTCCACCTTTAAGTATGTGTATGACTTTCGAATGCTATTTTTGGCACCATGGCAAATTTAGGGGAAGATGAAGCTAATTTTTCCCCTTCAGTAAGATCAAATGCATCTGTTTTCCTTGTTGTCTTTTTTTTTCTTAAACATTACATGGTCTTTGTCATCTTTAGGGAATATGGGAAAATATGCACGAAAAATATTTACGAAGGCATGTATCGTTGTTGTATAATTATATAAGTGCAATATGACTGCGCGTCCTTTCCTCAACCGCTTTATGTCTTTAACGCTCAGCTATACGATGTGGGCGCCAAAACGCGGGTAGCCCTAAGGGATGATGGTGCCTAAATTGGCATGCGCGCGATTGCCAACTCATTTTTACCTGTCTCTCCTGCAGCTTCTCTCTGGCCACTCTCTTCAATCGGATATGCTCTCTAATCTGTCGTCTTTCTATTATGTATTATATCTCTAACAATGGCAAGCGAGCAGCAGGCGAGTGTTTGAAATGGCCGTATAAAAGCGGTGCGAAAATATAGAAATATCAACTTGGCATTAAATTTTAAATTCCCCCCCCCCACCCCATTAGGAAATTCCATTATATATTGCTTAAACCGGATAGGCCAAACTTCATAAAAATATTATTGCATTTTAATACTATACCCCCATACGTGCTATGTCTTTGGGCTTTTCGTAAATCCGCCATTTTCATAATTTTTTGAGAAAAGCTATCATATCTTTGCCCAAAAGCAAACAAACAACAATCTTGATACCGTCCGATTGCTTTTGATTGGCTAAAAGCCACCCAGATTAAAAAATTTGATTAAGCTTATAGAAAAATATGGCTAAGAAATTTATTTATTCACCTAAAAGTCCCAATTTTCGTAAACTTACTAAATATTTTGAAATTTTAAGGGCTAATAGAGCCAATGAAAAGCTATTAAGCTACCAGACGATACTAAGTTCGTGAAATTTCGTAGCCTTTGAGCAAAGTTAAAACGAATTAAGTTCGGAAAACAAGTAAAAATGGGCGTTTCATGGGTACGGATAACGATTGTTGAGAAATTCGAAGGACATGGATATGAAGGCCAATCCGCGGGTATCCCTGATATCCGCCAGCCATTCAAACGTGGGAGAGTTCATTCATTAATAATTGGTAATTTGGTGCCTTTTTGCATTTTTAGGTGCTTGTTTTTGGAATTTTTGAGATCATAAGAAAAATACCATTAAAAACGAAAGATAAACCCCTAAAAATTGGCCTTTCATTTTTTAAAAAATACCCCTAAAAAATGGAAATTCAATAATTTGCCCCTCAAATTCTATTTTATCCAAAATTTTGATTCTCAAAAATGTTTTGAAATTTTTTATAATTTCAACATCTTTAAATTATTTCGCTGGTCTTTTGTGATAGGGAAAAGAATGTTTTTTATGTGATTTTGGCTAAAAAATGCTCAAAAATTGCTAATTTTTTTGCCTTTTTTCAATTTTTAATGCCTGTTTAAGGATTTTTGTGCCTTTGTAATATTGACAAAAATGTTCAATATGGCCATTTTAGGCAAAATCTAAAAAAAAATCAGACCAAATTTTTAGTTTTCCCCAGTGGCGCCTACCGCCTACCGCTTTTTGATTTCAAAAATTTTTGATGACTTTTATTGTTTTTTGCTTTTAGAATAATTTTCAAAATAATGATTTTGGCCCCAAATGTTGATTTTGAAAATTTTCACCTGGCAACCCTTCTTAAAATTTTGTCATGCTCATATTTCGTGTCTTTTGAATAAATGGAATAATAATAGAAGATACAATTTACATTTACGTTTTACATATTTATTAATTGCGATATTTTTTTTGTCAAAATTTCCACTAAAATGCGGATATATCCGCGGACATCCGCTGGCGGATATGACTAAAAATTGAGACGGATAGAAACAAAAAGGGATATGAACCCGACGTTTATGTCCGGACACGGCTATGGTTTTTTGTGACATTTGTGCTTTCGGTTTATTAATTGGGATCTTATTATGTTAAGTACTAAAATGTTTACATCTCCATTTTTCAGTTACACATTTCCATTATAATTTTTCAAAGAAATTCATTTAATTAAATTTACAAAAATTTTGTTACCTAGATATTCGCAAAAATGTTATTTTTGCTAAAATTACTATGTTCAATTTGGCATATCGCCAATGCAATGTATCATCATAACCATAATTCACATTATAGTCAACAGGCGACCCGAGAATCCGGTACAAATTCATTTTTGCTACTAATTAATTTAGAGCCAATCACCTAGTTTACCCAAAGTTTTGACCAAAAAAATTAATTTTTTGGAGAACTTTAAGTAAGATAAAAAGGTTCCCGGCGGTGTCCATATACGCTGCCGGGAAATTCTTTTTGAAAAATTAAATGAAATACTACGAACACCAGACCGAAATATCTCATTTGGGAATATTATGAAATTATTATTTTAATGAATTCTTCGTCCTAAATTTCCTATTCTTTCGGATACCCCTTTTATAGTACTCAGACCCTAATGGTGAACGGGAACCAACTAAATTACTACCCACCTTATACTCTCTATTCAGACAGCTCGACCCCTGGTCTACATCCATATCCAAATGATGACCCCGCCCTCAATCATCTTCGATATCAACCGTTCTATTCTGCTGGGCCTGGATATCAAATGAATGATGCAGCATTAATTGGCTCAGACCTTAAAGCAATAGCTGATCAAAGAATAAAATGTAAGGAAAAAGAGGATTCTAAACCGCATTTGAAAAATTCTTCGAGGTCAGATTTGGCAACAAAAAAAAATAGCGAGTTTATCTGACACTACGAAACAGTCGAAATGCGAAACGAACAAAAAAGTTTAAGTTTTCTGAGCCCGAAAGAGAACCTTTCTTCCCTAAAGTACCGGTACCGTGCAACCCTAGTTAATCTCCTTTGAGGGTAAACACGGATATGAACCCGACGATTATGTCCGGACACGGCTATGATAAATGATGTCCGTGACCATCGCTGGATTAAATTGGGGTCGTGACTTTTTAGCGATTTTTGTGACATTTGTGGTTTCCTTTTTTAAAACTTGACTTTTTGGGATTTTATTATAACATATTCGCAGATGAAAAAATTTAAAGTCTCATTCGGCTGCCAAAAAAAGCCTAATTTGGAAAAATTTATTCAAAAAGTGAAAACCCAGTAAATAGGGTCGGTGATACTATAAATGCGTGATTCACGTCACGGTTACCATGATTTCACGGGGGTTTTCGATCACAGTCACGTTTTACGGGCATTGCGGGATTTTTTATTTTCCTTGAATAATTGTTGAGAAAAATTAGGGAAAAAGGGATATTTAGAAGGAAAAATATAATTTTTGGGTTCAAATTTCACATATCGCGGGAAATTTCAAGCATTTTTTTTAATTTTTTCCAAAAAACAGATCGTCTAATGCATGAAGAAAGACGTCTATTTGGTAAAATTGAGAAGGATAATACTTTCCTGTCACCATATATACAATCAACAACAGGTTTGTTGTTAATTATTTTAGTGATTCTAAATACCCTCAGGTTTGTTGTTAGTTATTTTTTTGAATTGATTAGTCTTTGGACAGAAATATCATGTTTCGAGACACCGGTTTTTTTTTTGGCTTGACTTTAATGATTACTTTGAAATATTGGTAGTTAAAGAACTCGGGGGTCCAGGTATAAAGAAGAGATTTGAGGAGTCGGCATGTTGTTGAATAATTTAAATAATTTTTTTTGAAATGCAAATTAAATTTTGCCATTGCTTGGATCAACAATAATTCCTGGGATATTCGCTTAAATGAAGAAAATATCAAGAAAACAATTAATAAGTATCTATAGTTTTTAACCGTTCTCCGACTTGTTGAATAATTTAAAATTATTAAAAAAAAAATTTATTTTGTTATAAAATTTAAGAAGCGGAAGTGTATCAATTCAAAGAAAAGTACCCAACAATAATGAAGCTACTTAAATTGACAAACTCGGATAAAAGAACTCTAATTGCCATTAGGGAGTATGCTCGTAAGTTGGAAAAAGAAGGGTTCTAAGATTCAACTACATATTATAGCACAACTTTAAAATGTTAGTCGAAAATCAAGAAAAAAAAACTATTTGTAAAGCAGAAGAATAAGGCGACCAAATAAAATTTAAGAAGATGATGTGAGACAATTCAAAAAAAGGTGCAAGGAAATAGCGAATCTATTTAAGGACTCGGATATAAAAATTCTAATTGTCTTTATGAAGTATGCTGGTAAGTTGGCAAAACAAGGATAATTATAATGAAAAAAGAAATCGCCAGAAAAATCAAAACTTTTCGATCAAGTATATGAAGTTATAATGAATGATGATAAGATTAAAAGTTCAATTGATTTTAATCAATATGAAATGGCAGATCTATTTAACATATCACAAACAATAATTAGTAAAATTATTGCGAAAAAGAAAAAGAAGAGCACAAACGCAAACTGAAAGAGGGCCAACTATCGTAGGAAAAAAACCTAATATTTCTTAAAAATTTGCTCTTTTTTTTTTGATTTGGTCACTGATTTATTTTCTTTTTCTGTTGTTTTTTATCGGTTAAAAATTGGGTCAAATTTGTTCTTTTGTAGCCAACAATTTTTTGCGATTTTTCATTAAAAGTTAACCATTAGATTTAAATCACTTCTAATCGGTAAGCGCCACAAATATACCACCTATGCCTAATTCACCACTAGAGGGTAATGATAATTTAGACCTAAGGATTTTAATAATTAATATAATATCGTGTTAAGAGAAATACGAAAACGAAAGAAAAACTGCGCCAGAAAAATCAGCGATTTTCTGTAAAGTATATGAAGCTATATGCTGAAGAATGATGCTAAAATTAAACTTCGAGGTGCGTTTCCACTAAAAGAACTGTCGGATCTATTTTAAGTTGGAGTGTCATTAAAATTTTTGTAAGCGACCCTGAAGCGCCGGTAGGGGTCAGTTCCGTCCAAGCCTACTTAAGAACTTCACTTTTTTCTAACTTGTTCAATTTTTTCAAATTTGATATCATTCGAAAGCCCTTCCAGAGCTCTATTAGTTCTTCAAAAATCAAAAAAAAATACTGATCTATAGAAAAGTTATAAACCAAAACTCACAAGAATCCTGGCTTTTTTTGACTTTTTTGCAAATTGTAAATGTAACTTTTTTGTGGTGCTTAATCGCTTAGCTTCTGCTTAAACCTTCTAAATACGTAGAGCCTTCGAACTATAGCAAATTTGGAAAAATTGAGCAAGTTGGAAAAAAGATATGCGGTCAAAAGTAGGCTGGGACGGAACCGGCCGGGACGGAACTGACCCGTTTCGTGAAGCGCTATCGTAAAAACTAGGCCTGCCTGCTTCAAGAACCTTCCAGCACCGTTCACTTTCGGTGCCATTGCGCTGGTCCGCCAGGGATTGGTTCAATTGGCAATGAATCTCTTGCTTATTTATAAAACTTTTTGAGCTCAACGAGACAGCTCAGTCCCAGTGCCATAACTCGCCAAAGATTGACCGGAGCTAAAAATTATTTCTGGGCATTATTGTAGAGTTTTTCAAGTGCTAACGAATGATTTACTATAATAGGTCGGAAAATATCCAAAAATTTTCAAGCTAAGCCCCTTTAGAAATGTGCATGAACACTTTTTTGGGGCAAAAAAAAAGAAAACTTTTCAGGGCCTATTATAGGTGCTGAATAGGAATATAGACCTTATACTTTATTTGGACTAAAAATTCACAAAAAATACAAATTTCTAAATCTTTTAAATTTTCAGTTTAAAATTCATAATTTTTTTCAGAATTGCTACTTTTTTTAGAAAAATTGCTAATTTTTAGCTCTATTTAAAATCCCTTTAGTTAATTTTTCTATTTTGGAATTTCGGGCCATAGAGGGTAGGCATACCCCTTTTGAAAAGTTTATGGGAAATTTTTGATTCGCGGCTTATCGGGTCGCTATTGTGGTTTTGCGAATAAAAAATTATTGAAAAAACGAAAAAAAAAAATTTTTTTCGGGAGGGGGACTATAATCGAGAGGGGGGCTCTATTCGAGGGGGGGCTTTATAGTTCAACCCCCCTCAAAGGGGGGCTATAACCAAGGGGGGGGGGGCTCTACTCGAGGGGGGGGGGGATCTATTCGAGGAAATACAGTATAGATCAATTAGGTAATCCAAGTACCTAAATGAGTTAAAACATAATATTTTTCATTACCAATAATCATTTTGAGCAATGTGGAACTAGAAACAAGCAAATCATGCATTTCGAGGCAAGTTTTTTAGTTGTTGGCCTTTAAAAAGAGACATTGAAATTTTAATTTTAAAACTGAAGAGTAGGCCAGCGATGCCGATAGGCGCCGCCGGGTAAAATTTCTGAAAATTTGGGACTGATTTTTTAACTGATTTGGACCAAAAAATGTGCTCTTCAATCCTAAAAAAACAAGGTAGCACTCCGATCCTCGAGAATTATTTATTGGTTTATCGAATTTAAGTGTGTATTGAAATTGGTTAGAAAATTTCCGGAATTTTTTTTTATGATTTTCGTCCATCCCTGCTGGTGAAGAGCCCGATTTCCCAAATAAGGCTCATTTTCGTTTAGAAAAAAATTTATTATTTGCTTCAGCATCTTTATATTATGTATCTGATAGTAAATTGTAAAAGCGAGGGTAAGAAAAATGAGGAAAAATAAAAGTAAAACTTCAACTCTCGTACTGAAATTTGAAAAAAAAAAATATACTAAAATGAACAATTCTTGCCAAGATCATAATCTTGTAAAACCCTGTCAAATTCCACAAGGCCGGGCCGGGCTAGCCAGGGTGACCATTTTACCCCCTTTCGGTGGCATTTGCCACCTTTTTGGGGGTCTTGCCACCACTTTGCCACCTTTTTTTGAATTGCCACCATTTGCCACCTTTTTGGAATATTGTAAATTATTTAAATTTCTTATACAAAATGCCAAAATTATGATTTATTCTTCGTTTTTTTTAATTTTCTAACTAAAAAATGTTAAAAAATGGTCATTTTTTACACAATTTTTCTCTATAAATTTTATTCACTTTCTCAAAAATTTCCGCCAACAGCATTTACTTTGAATTTTTTCAAAATTTGTCTTAAAATTTGTAACTATTCTGAAAAATAGGCTCCCAAATCCTCAAAAATTAAACATTTTTGGGGCTTGTTCTATTAACAAACCTTAACAAAATTTTTCAAAATTTTCCCGGCGGCGCCTATCGGCACCACCGGCCTACCTTAGTATAAATTTGAGTTAATTTTAATATCACAGCAGAAAATAGGGCAAAATGCAACCCCGATTTTGGTTGTTCCGGTGCTTATGTTTTATTTATTTCCTACCCTGATTTTCTCAAACTTGTGAGACGCAATGAAAAATATGACATTTGAAAAAGTTATATGCATTTTTGAACGATTTTGACGTGAAAAATTACGTGCCACCTTTTTGCCACCTTTTTTCAAAATTTTGCCACCTTTTTGCCACCATTTTTAATCCCGGCGCCACCATTTTGGACTTTCGAGATTGTCACCCTGGGGCTAGCCTTTTTCAAAAGCAGCAAGGTTCAGGGCCCTGCCGCTCAAAACCTTGTCAACCTTGTAACTTTGTCAACTTTGTTTTTTTCCAAAAATCGCAAGGCCGGTTGCTGGGCCTTGCAAAACCTTGTACAGGGCCCGGCCTTGTCCGGTCTCTAGAAAATAGTCAAAAAAAACATTCATAACATGCGTGGGGATTGAACCTTCGCTCTCAATTTTATTGACCATCTAACAAACCACTGAACCAAAAATTCTTGCAGTTTTTGTAATTGTGGCCCAAAATTGACTCGGTGTGTTTAAAAATTTCTTTATAAGCAATAATCTCGTGTTTTTAAGCTCGTTACAATTGAAATTTTTATCAAAAAACATTTAGATTTCGTAATTTTTTTCATTGGTTTGGTTGGCCAAACAAAAAAGTGGGAATTTTAAGAAAACCTTTATGATCTGGCCGACAAAATAGAAAAATGTTAAACTTTCCTTGAACTTCCTAAAATATACCCTACTTTTGTCCAGACATCCGTTGGTTTTTAGGCCTATTTGAGTTTTCGCTTTGCGCAATTGTCATTTATGTGTGGGCAAATTTCTTTTTCAGATCCATTCATTTACTGTTTCAGATTTTGGCAAGTTTTCCCACCCATTTTGGTCTGATTTTTAACACAAATTTTACATTGAATTTCGAAACTGAAATCTTGTCAATGTGCAAAGAAATTACAATGCAATTTTAGAAATTGAAAACCTAAAAAAAGGGTTAAAAACGAATCAGGGTAAAAACGAAATGGCCAAAAACGAATCGTCTTTTTACCATACAATATTTCTCAATTTTATCAGAGGGTCAATGCTAGTTTTTTGTCATTTTGTTTAATGTTTTTGTTCACATTACTACTATATAAACGTTTCGGCTTCCAATCTGATAAAAAATGGGGAGGGGGGGGGGGAGGGATTTTTCAGTCTCGCCTTTCGGAATCGAATGTCGAAAAAGATGTTTTAATTGTTGGGACTCTCCAAACATTTTCATTTTTCGCACATTTTATACTTTGGTTACCTTAAAGAAGAGTATCATCATTTTTTTTGTATAATCAAAATTTTCATTTTCCCAGGAACGACAAGACTCATTTGTACGGGTATTTGCGATACAAATGGAGCAGCACGCAGGAGATGACCAACCACATAACGTGAAGGGCCTTTTTCTCGGTGATTTACATTTCGAAAACTGGTATCAGCATACTTTTTTTGGAGACGATTTGTACTGGGCCAATTCGTACTGCCCCGATTCGTACTATTTTGCGTGAGAGCGCAGAAAGCGGAGGTTAGACAGTCCTTATACTTATAACACGTAAGCAGTACGAATCGGGGCAGTACGAATTGGCCCAGTAAGAATCGGGTGCCGTCCACTTTATTTGACTGAAAATTTAGTTTTTTGCTGAAAATTTAGTTTTCACAAAAAATTATTGTATCGGAGTTCTGGTTTCCGATTTTTAAGTCCATAATCAGCTGCTTCCCTAATAAATTACATAATTCATTTACAATTTCTCTTTTTTCAGATGTTGAAGAGGAATTATGCACCACAACAACCCATACCTGCACACGGGGGTAGTGAACGGGGGGGTCATGACGTCGAACGTACGGGGTCAGCGAGTGTCGAACGTACGTAAGAAAATCGGGGGGGGGGGTCGAGAAAAAAGGAAAAAGAGATAAAAAAAGAAGAGGAAAGGAAAGAAGGGGAAAAGCGAGAAAAGGGAGCGTAGAAACCAAGGAAAGGGCCGTGCATTACGTTCGACTAGCCCTGAGGTGAATAAAAAAGAAAAATTTGTTAATTTTCGCCTTGATTTTTTCATTATAATCAAATTTATAATTTGGCTAACATTGATGATAGCTTTTTGACTTTGGACGAATGATTTTTTTGTGTGTTTCAATGATAAAATGATGCGAAAAATGTTTGAATTGAAAAGCAAAAAAAAAGGTTGAAAAAAAGTGATTTGAATAGTAAAAAAAAGTCTTCACTGGGAAAAATTGGTCGAACGTAGGAAAATGGGGCTCTGACCCCCCCCCCCCCCATGGGTGGGTCAAAGTCGAAAGTAAGACCCCTTCACTGACCCCCGCCTTACACAGGTATGCAACAACCAACCGAAACAACCGCTTCCGGTCCGAGTGTCGACTGGTCCGAGTGTCGACAAAGGGAAAAACAGTCCGAGTGTCGACTAAGGGAAAAATAGTCCGAGTGTCGACCGTCCGAGTGTCGACCAAGGGAAAACAGTCCGAGTGTCGACTAAGGGAAAAATAGTCCGAGTGTCGACAGTCTGAGTGTCGACCGTCCGAGTGTCGACCAAGGGAAAAATGGTCCGAGTGTCGACTAATTTATAAGGTAAAAATTGGCTAATAAATTCACAAATATCGATCAAAATCGATTCCTAACAGTGATAAATTCTTTAACTCTAAGCGTCTAAGTCAATGGGTAGAAGAATATTTATTAAATCAATAATTCAACAATTTTCTGCTCAGTACTAGGTGAGATAATCATGATCAATATAATAAAATGGTGGCATATTTTCGTTGCCTGTTTCTTCCATAATTGGTGGCATATTTTGGTACGCATTTTCTTCCGTCATCTCTTCTGGCTCCTCAGCACCGGCATCCGCTTGGAAGTTTGGCTCAAGGCGTTGAAGTGCCATCGAAATTGCGTCCAAAAACACGATGATCTGTTGGTCATTGTCGAGAGCCGCAGAATTGACAAAGTGAAGCAGCTGACGGTCCATCTCGATGAACTCCGGACGACGCCTATTTACATAAATTTTTTTCCTTACAAAAAGTTTTATTAACCTGGGCAACTTTTTGTTCGACGTTCTCTGACTTCCTGCATCTTTTTCGTGTCCCATTTGTGCAAAGCGGTCAGGAAATCGAACATTCGTGGCCTTCTCTTGCAACTCTTCTGAAGCCAGAAATTTATTAATTTTTATAAATAAAAAACAGTTCAAACTTGAAATGCTAAGTGAGTCGCCTCCATCGACGCTTGACTTCTCGGCAGGTCGTCCTTTACACGGTTTCGGAGATTCCAAAACGGTATTTGGAAGAGCGGGTCACGGACAAGCGGCTGAGTGTATCTTGGGACCACGTTGTTGACGCGCATCGAAGAATCATTCGAAAGAAAAGATTGTCCAGCCGAGTGTTCAATCGAACGGCGACTGTATGACGACAGAATGAGAGAGCGCACCTCGTTTGCACTGCCAACTAACGTTGAGGCTTAATAAGGGATTTTAATTCAGCCAAAGTTTTAATGTGTTTATTACCTCGTGGAGTCGAATGCCCCGCTATTCCAGAAAACATACGTTCTGCTTCCGAATTACCACGAAATGCATTGACTTTCATCTCACATTCCCACTCCGAGAGACCAATATAGTTTTTTGCAACGTAATACAAAAACCCTTTTAGTTTTATGGGAAATTTATAGCAAAAAAAAAAAAGTCACACCTTCCATTCCATTCGGTGACTGTTCAACGATGAGTGCCATTCCACGACGAACAACACTTGGTGGTAGAAAGGCCAAACTGATGCAGCGACGAAATGCCGTGCGAATTGTTGACTCGCTGTAGCAATGCTTAGCCAATCCCTCCTCTTTAAGTCGACGGAACAGACTTTGCCCATAGTGAAATAGGCACGCCTGAATGCGAGCGGTGGGAAACACAGACTTGATGCCTCCGATTTCGGCCGATTCGAAATCAGTGAGCACTGAATATAGGAATGAGAAAAATGGTAAAGAAATGAAAAATAAATGATTAACCTGATTCTGGGCAGAAACTACTGCCCAACGCCAACTTCAGATGCTGAAACACGTCGATGTAGTGTTGCTGCGTCTTCCTTGTCATTAGTGCGTAGGCGGCAGGGTACATTCGATGTTGAATGTATGCTCCAATCACCAATTTCTGCTTGAACACACGCGGGCACACAGAAAATGTCGAATCTGCGGACCAATTTCTGGTCTCCCGCAAAAAAGACAGTGCCTAAAAAAGCTAATTGCGCTTACAAAATAAAAAGCTTTAACTTTGTAACTGGCAAACAGAATGATTCTGTCCTCAGAGCCAGGGTTCAGAGAAGACAAGTCGTACACCACAAATCTAAAAAGAAAACTGAATTTGGGCCAAAAATTAAGTATTCTTACGATCTGCCGTCCTTGAGACAAAATTCTGGTGGCACAACAATGTTGGCCACTTCGTTGCCGTTGAGCGCTCTTCCGAAAGGACGACGTCTCTTTGCCGCCCGCTGCGCAAGTGCTTCGGCAGTTGGCATGAGGGCAAACTGTTCGTTGTCATCATCCGGCACATTCAACGCATCAGACACCAAGTCGCTCGGCGGAATGTTTGGCTCTATACATGCGCGTTTGTTGAAATTGGCCAATCTGCGCTCAACCTAACAGAAAAAATTAGATTGATTTTTATTTCCACTTTATTACCTTAACTCCGCATGGTTTTGGCAGATGCGTATGTTCCTCTGCTCCTGCGGATGGGATAATCCTTCCAGTGTTGTAGTTGTTGAGCCCTGTGATTGCAGTCACTGGACACCCATTCTTTCTTGAAAGTTCACAGCGCCAATGCACTGCATCACGCTTTTTTTTATTTAACATAAATCGGAAACCTACAAAAAGGAATTAAAACTAAATTGCCTTCTAATGCCCTACCTTCATGCCAGAGTATGTCACCGCCTTGTCGTGAACAACCAATTTCGAATTTCACTTGGTTCTGGTCAACCGGCGCTGTGCAATCAATTCCTTCGCTTGGTCCTTCGGCTGAATCCTCAATCTGTTCATCTTGCTCTTTCGCTATTTCTTTTTGGCGGCGTTTTGGCTTTGTCGTCGCTTTGATTAATAGCTCTCGTACATTCATTTTTGATATTAAAGAGAAAAAGTATTAAAGGGGTACAAAAAAATGAACAAGCGTTTTTTTTCTATATTCGGATACTTTTTTCTTATAGTCGACACTCAGACTTTTTTTTTGCCTTAGTCGACACTCGGAAGGGTCGACACTCAGACTGTCGACACTCAGACATTTTTTCCCTTAGTCGACACTCAGACCATTTTTCCCTTAGTCGACACTCGGATCAGTCGACACTCGGACGGTCGACACTCGGACCGGTCGACACTCGGACCGGTCGACACTCGGACCGGTAGCCGAAACAACAAATGTTCCTCAACAGCACCGACAACCGTCGCCACGATTGCAAGGAATTGTTTAGTGTTGTGATCTAAGAACACAGCGTGGTATTTCACAACAAGCGACAATTGTTGTGTGACTTTTAAATAGGGTTCAATACCCGCATGCGGGTAGTGCTCTATGCGGGTAACGGGTTTTTAATTTAGGGCGGACGGGTAAACCCGTACCCGCATGCGGGTTTCGAGGGTGTTCGGGCGGGTACCCGGGTACTCGCATTTTATAACGCTTGGCTCTTTAATTCCCAAAAAAAAATCCAAAATTTGTTCTTTTAAATCACTGCAATGCCGATAGGCACCGCAGGGAAAATTTTTGAGAAATTAAATAAAATTTATAGAGAAAAATTGGGTAAAAAAGGTCCATTTTTTGACATTTTTAGTTTTTAGTATAAAATTGAAAAAAAACGAAGAAATAAATAATAAAATTTGGCATTTTGTTGAAAAAAATATAAATAATTTTGCAAAATATACAATCTTTACCACTGCTTAAAATACCCGTTTTTGCGGGTACCCGCAGTGCCTACCCGGTACGGGTTTCAAATTTCAAATTGGTTACGGGTAGGAACCGCATGCGGGTTTTTTTCCTTAAAATATGCGGGTAAACCCGTACCGGTACGGGTAATGCGGGTGCGGGTTTTGAATCCTACTTTTAAGCAGAAAATGTATTAGTCACACTAACTGTCCCATTTCGTGGTTGGTCGAAGGACAAAAAGTACAAATTTGGACTCAAGGATAAAATTTGCCGAATTTTAATTTGTTTGCGCCTGAGAAAAGTTATGGCTTGGTTTAATCGAAAATTCAGCAAATTTCACACTTTGTCATTCGACTTAGCACCATCCCATTTACTTTCTTTTTAATTGTTTATTTGAATTTTTTTCGCATCTACAAAATCCCTTTCTATTAATACGTTTGAGTTAAACTTTTTTACAAAGAAAAAAAGTAATTATTTTTCAAGAAACAAAAATAGGTAATATTTTTGATACTTATTTAAGATTTGAATGGTATTGAAAAAGAATTTTAACCAAGAAAATATAAAAAAAATAGCTTTTAAAGCAGAGATCGCATTTGTACTTATTTGTAAGTATTGTACTTATTTGAGCTCAATGTACTTATTTTGTACTTATTTTTGGAACACAAAAGAAAATTTCGATTTTTATAACAATATTTGAAAGAAAATTATTTTTTGAAGCGAATTTTATAAGAAAATCTTACAAATTTTCGCCAAAATATTCAAATTTTTCTCCGGCTCTTAGAATATTTACGTTAATGGCTCCACCAAAGCGCAAATAAATTTCACGCTGATTATGAACGTGAATTTCAAGGCATAAAAGGGAATATTTTTTAAAAATTTTTCCGGCGGCGCCTATCGACACCGCCGGACATTCAATCCTATTGAAATCACAAATTGATTATTTTTGGGGGAAATTCTGTTAAGAAATCGGCCATAAATTTTCAAAATTTTTCCCGGCGGTGCCTATCGGCACCACCGAACCCCCACTTGCGCTCAAAAATTGGTCATTTTTTAACAAGATTTGTTACCAAAAAAACTCAAATTTTCAAAATTTTTCCCGGCGGTGCCTATCGGCACCGCCAATTCTTTCTTTTTCAAAATTAAAACTGCATTTCTCATTTCAAAGCCAAAATTGCTCAAAAAAATTTTGGAGGATAAAATATGCCCCGGTTACTGATTTTGATGAATAAAAAGCAAGATAAAGCTTCAAAACAACGTTTTCAAAAAATGTACTTATTTTTGACCCCTAAAACTTATTTTTGACCAGCGATGTACTTATTTCGGGAAATTTTCGAGGCGATCTCTGATTTAAAGCGATGCTTGCATAAAATAAAAGAATACATTAGTGAAATATTATGAGAATTAAAATGAAAATAAATAAACATTAGCATCCACAAATCAACAAATTGATAAAGAAATAACAATTTGGAAAGTATAAATGTGTTATTGGTGTTGCTGATCACGTACATTTATTTGGCCAAGTTTGAAAAAATTTTTGTCAAAAAATCAACAGGGCCCCCCCTAGGTCTCTTCATTTTTTTGACCAATTTTTTTTGTCGGTTTTTGTAATAAATGTGTTTCCAAATGTTTTTGATGTTGCTGATAACGGAAGATACATTTACTTGGTCGATTTTGAAAAAAAAAAATTTTGCCAAAAAATCAAAAGGCTCCCCCTACGGGTTTCAATCACCTTTTAACTAGCGCCGAAATACACATTTTTAAATTGCTCAGATTCTTTCAACTGAAACAGAAAAAAAGTTATGAAGAGTCCGGGCCATGTCTGCACCGTTCAATCGGCGCCATTTTTATCCATTTCCACCAGATACTGAAAATTGGAGAAAAAATAATATAAGCACAATTGTAAACTTAATAATTTTGCAATGAGATTATTGTTTTAAAATTTGGTTTCACCTTCATAAAAGCCGAGAATTCATCCCACATTTTGTTGTTCTCCCCGTTGACATGTGCCAATGCCTTCATGTTCTCCTCCTTGATGTGTGCCATTGCCTTCATGTTCTCCTCCTTGATGTGTGCCGTCATGTGTGCCATTGCCTTGTCGTTCTGCTTGGCGATGTGTGCCATTGCCTTGTCGTTCTGCTCGGTGATGAGGAAGAACATCTTTTCCATCCATTTTCCAACGGTCTTCAGACAATGTTCGCCTAAAGTTAAAAAACATATCACTAATTACTTTAACAAATTTTTGAATTCAAAAATAATTTTATCATTCCCACCTTTTTTGACCTCCAATTCTGCACTTTTCGGCGACGTTTGGTGGAGGGCATCCACATCCATAGGTTCTGCTGGTGTTTTGGTCGGGATTGGCATGGCTGGGCCTTCTTCAAATTTAGCTAATATTTGATAAAATAAAGAAAAATGTTTTAAAAATGGTTAGTCTAAAAAGAAATAAGTGAGGAGTCAAATAAGTGAGGACAAATGAATAAGTTCTCATTTCCCTCATCACTTCGCCCCCCCCAACCACCAAAAATTGTTTTTTTTAGGTCATCAATTTGAGCTGAATTGGATAGAGAAAACGATCTCAAATCCATGTGCTATAATGAGCGAATCATGCCATGGGCGGGGGAGAGGAAGATGTAAAAGGGAGGAGGGAAAGGGGAAGAAGACAAGTGATAATGGAGAGAGAATGGATGAAAGAGGGAGAGGGAGGAAAAGGATGAGGAAAAGTTGCGAATAGGGTAATGGAGAGCAGGCAGGAAAATGACAATAGAGGAAAAAAGATGGGAGAAATAAAGGGAAGAGGGAGGGCGAAAATCAGGAAGATAAGAGAGAGTGTGCTATGGAGAGAAAGCGAGGCGAAGAAAAAGGAGAGAAAGGAGAGAAAGAGAGTCGAAGAAAGGGGAGAGATGGAGAGGTTAAATAGATGATTACTGAATTGCTTCGAGCAAAAAATGGATTACAGATGAAGAATGGATCAAAGATGTGCCATTGTAAATAATCATTAAAGGATTAAATTAGAGTCAATTTCGGTCTTTTTTCTTTCTCAATTGAATTAAAAGGGCTTAAAATTGTTTGGCAAATTTTATTTAAATTTATTATAATTCTTTTAAGGAATTAATGCATTTTTTTGAAATTTTTCGGCATTTTGCGATCAAATTAATTATAATCAATTTGCACTAATCCATTTAAATATTCCCATAATTGGATAATTAAATTTTAAATTCCCAAAAGAGATTGTTTTTAATTTGTAAGCAAAAAAATCAATTTGCTTTTTTTTTTAATACATTTGCACAGGGATGTTGCAAGTTTCGCTTTTCGCGTTTCGCCTTTTCGCATTTTCGCGTTTTTTGGGCATTTCGCTTTCGCCTTTTCGCTTTCGCTTTTTATTTTGGTTTCGCTTATTTCGCTTTTCGCCTTTCGCTTTTTATTTTGGTTTCGCTTATTTCGCTTTTCGCCTTTCGCTTTTTGGCGCAAAAGCGAAATAAAAGTACACCCCTAAAGATAGAGTTTTTTTTGGAAGATACGTAGGAAAATCTCGGAGAAAAGAAAATTAATAAATTGTTGGTGTCATTGGTTGAGGGGTTCATATCCCTGTCCGTCTGTATCCTTCCCAATTTTTGGCATATCCATCCGTGATCCGCGGATATACGCATTTTAGAGAAAAAAAAAATGTTAAACAAAAAAAAATTCTCAATTAATAAAGTATGTAAAGCAAAAATTAAATCATTTAAATTTCAAAAAAAATCCGGCGGCGTCTAACGATATCTCCGGACACCATTTAACTTAGATTTTCTTAAAAATTATCTCACTAATCTTCACAATGTACCTAAAATCATAAATTGTCCTTATTTCTAAAATTTGTCCTTATTTGGAGGGTCGAATCGTAGAAAAAAGGCACCGCCGGACACTCTACCTTTTGAAATTTTTCAAAAAAGGACACAAAATTGACCACTTTTTGAGAAAATCTGTTAACAAATGAGCCATAATTTTCAAAAATTTTCTCCGGAGGCGCCTAACGGCACCACCGGACCCTTTTTCGCCTATGTTTTTTCAAAATTTAACTCGAAAAGCATCAGAAATTTGGTCATTTTTTGTGAAAAACTGTTACTAAAATACAACCGATTTTCAAAATTTTCCCGGCGGCGCCTATCGGCACCGCCGACTCTTACTTTTTTAAAAAGAGTGGTCAAAATGATTTACCAATTTAATTTATGTCTTAAGTTATAATTTTTGAAACTCCCGCCCGGGACTCCTGCAAAATGTAACGGGATTAAGGGAGCGGGATAAAGGCGGGAACCCCGAACGGGAGTCCGGTCCCGTTTTTTTTTCAACCCCTGACTCCCGATCCCGCTCCCGTAAATTATTTTTAACCGGTCTCTAATTTTTACAATTCAAATGATGAAGATTTTGGCGCAAATTTTTAAGTTTCCCAAAAAAATTTCGCGTTTTCGCTTTTCGCCTTTTCGCTTTTTCGCCTTTTTTGGGCCTTTCGCTTTCGCTTTTCGCCTTTCGCTTTTTATTTTGGTTTCGCTTTTTTCGCTTTTCGCCTTTCGCTTTTTATTTTGGTTTCGCTTATTTCGCTTTTCGCCTTTCGCTTTTTATTTTTCCTTTTGCAACATCCCTGATTTGCATGGGTGGGTGTGCTTGAACTTAGGAGACTAAAACCTCATGGGAGGAGAATATGACTTTAAGTGCCCGTTAACCGTGGCGCCATTTGTTGCAATTCATCAATATTTTTTTAAAAAATTACAAAAGTTATTTTTCCTTTTAAAAAGATTTGAGATTTTGGGCATTTGCTGTCGGAATGAGTCGTGCTGGGTCCTTTGCGTAAATCCGCCATCCATGTGCGTTTCGTAAATCTATCATTTTACTAATTTCCGCGCAAAACCTAACTTTTCTCAAGGTTAGCACATGATACAATCTTGGTATCGTAGATTTGCTCTTATTGTCTCTATTAGTGTGCTAATGGCGGATTTACGAAAACACCTTAGCACCCAAAAAATGATAATTCAAAGAATTTCTGAATTTTGCATGAAAAATATTGACAAGCCCTGAAAAAGGCTACCGGTACGAGTGCCGAATAGAAGTAAAAAAAATTTCGAGTTCCGAATGGCACAAAAAAAAAGTCAAAATGGGCTTTTCTTAATTATAGAATTAGAGTAGTGTCTGTTTAAAAAATCGTTCGGAACTCGGCCTTTTCAGCACTCGGACATTATTTACATTATTCAGCACTCGGAGCAGAAGCGCTGAAAAGTGATTATTTTATTTTTGGGTGGTCATATGTTTAAAACCAGGTTAATACATATAATAAAAATTTATACTCAGAATGAAAAAATTAAAAAAAAAGAAGAAATTAACAACCAGCAGAGATGTTATGACAAAAGCCTAGAAGTAGGGCGAGGGGGGCAAAATTTTCGGAAACCTGAAAAAAATAATTTCATATCCTGTTCATAATATTTTTATTCAGTTTTAGCCAGATTTGACGTTAGAAAAAGTTTGCGTATCTATAAATATTTGATTCGTGTTCAGTGACGACCCACAAATGAAGTTAGTTCGTTTCAGTATTTCAAAAATGGCTCTATTTTTTAAAAGATTTCACATTTCTTGAAAATTTTAATTTTTTCTTTTAATTAAGGTTTGAAACTTCTTTATGCTTTCCTTGAAATTTGCCGACTGAAAGTTTCTTTTGGTCTTAAAACTTTTTTTGATCGACTCAAATGAACTGATTCGCACTAAGGGAATAAACGCTAATTGAACGCTTTAGGCTTATTTTGTTGGCATTTTGTATTTTCTCTAGCACTTTTGCCAACTTTGAATGTGTATTTGGGCATTTTACAGGAATATTATCGATGATCAATAAAAAATAAATTATGGGATTGAATAAACTAGGGTAGCAACCCCGACCCCGCCCCCGACCCCGAGATTTTAGGCCATTTTTCGGGGTTTTCCCCGACCCGACCCCGACGCTTCCAACCCCTACAAACCCCGACCCCGACCCTCAACCCCGACTCGGGGTCGGAGTTTTTATACACCCCTAATTTGTAAGAATAGCACTTTTGCTGGAAATAAGAATAAATTTTTATATACTTCAGAATTCTTAGAAGATAATTTTGAATTTTTGGGTGAAATTTTGATTTTTGCCTCAAAAATCTTTACTAAAAAACAATAAAAACGAGAAATACCCCCCTAAGAACCGACCAAAAAATGTAAATAAGTCGAAAATTTTGGCCAAATTAGGCAGTGCAACAAATTAAAGAAAAGTCACCAAAATATACAAAAAAATGATCCTTTTTAATGCTCAAATTGTTAATATTTAGATGAAAATTTTCCAGATTCCCCCAATTTCAAAAAAAATTTTTGCGGTGGCGCCTATCAGCACCACCGTACCCTAATTGCTTAGGTTTTCTCAAAATCTAATAAAAAACCCACAAAATTTGTTTTTTGGTGCAAATTCTGTTACCAAAATACACTCTAATTTTCAAATTTTTTCCCGGCGGCGCCTATCGGCACCGCCTCCGCCGCCTCCTTGATGAAAAAATCTAAAATTTTGAATAAATTAACCCTTTTTATTGCATATGATAAAATTTTTTGTGTGTCCTTTGAATTTACAAAAGTACCCCCCCTCCCTATGTCCTTTGAAATCACTTTATCGGTCTTTTGAAATCGGACTTGGCCGATCCGAACCCTGGATTAATTTCAAAAAAATAAAAAAAAATAGGCAATAATTTCACGGAGAAAAACAAAAAAAAAAGGTCGCCCTTTTACTAAATTTGCACCTATAATTTTCAATATTTTAGGAATTTGAATAAATTTGCATAGCTTTTTTCTAGATTCTAAGCTTTTTTATACATATTTGGCTATTTTATTTACATTTTGTACAGGTTTTAACCAATTTTTGTACATGTTTTTGTCATCCTTAGTGATGGGCATTTAATTTAAGTATTTTTTTTTATGTATATTATACTTGGGGAAATTTTTTTTTTTTGACTGTATGGTATAGGGCAAAAATTTTGCAAAACCCCGACCCCGACCCCGACTGATTTTGATCACCCCGACCCCGACCCCGACCCCGACCTTGCTGACCCCGACAAACCCCGACCCCGACTTTTGTCAACCCCGATTCCCGGCGGTGCCTATCGGCACCGCCAATTCTTTCTTTTTCAAAATTAAAACTGCATTTCTCATTTCAAAGCCAAAATTGCTCAAAAAAATTTTGGAGGATAAAATATGCCCCGGTTACTGATTTTGATGAATAAAAAGCAAGATAAAGCTTCAAAACAACGTTTTCAAAAAATGTACTTATTTTTGACCCCTAAAACTTATTTTTGACCAGCGATGTACTTATTTCGGGAAATTTTCGAGGCGATCTCTGATTTAAAGCGATGCTTGCATAAAATAAAAGAATACATTAGTGAAATATTATGAGAATTAAAATGAAAATAAATAAACATTAGCATCCACAAATCAACAAATTGATAAAGAAATAACAATTTGGAAAGTATAAATGTGTTATTGGTGTTGCTGATCACGTACATTTATTTGGCCAAGTTTGAAAAAATTTTTGTCAAAAAATCAACAGGGCCCCCCCTAGGTCTCTTCATTTTTTTGACCAATTTTTTTTGTCGGTTTTTGTAATAAATGTGTTTCCAAATGTTTTTGATGTTGCTGATAACGGAAGATACATTTACTTGGTCGATTTTGAAAAAAAAAAATTTTGCCAAAAAATCAAAAGGCTCCCCCTACGGGTTTCAATCACCTTTTAACTAGCGCCGAAATACACATTTTTAAATTGCTCAGATTCTTTCAACTGAAACAGAAAAAAAGTTATGAAGAGTCCGGGCCATGTCTGCACCGTTCAATCGGCGCCATTTTTATCCATTTCCACCAGATACTGAAAATTGGAGAAAAAATAATATAAGCACAATTGTAAACTTAATAATTTTGCAATGAGATTATTGTTTTAAAATTTGGTTTCACCTTCATAAAAGCCGAGAATTCATCCCACATTTTGTTGTTCTCCCCGTTGACATGTGCCAATGCCTTCATGTTCTCCTCCTTGATGTGTGCCATTGCCTTCATGTTCTCCTCCTTGATGTGTGCCGTCATGTGTGCCATTGCCTTGTCGTTCTGCTTGGCGATGTGTGCCATTGCCTTGTCGTTCTGCTCGGTGATGAGGAAGAACATCTTTTCCATCCATTTTCCAACGGTCTTCAGACAATGTTCGCCTAAAGTTAAAAAACATATCACTAATTACTTTAACAAATTTTTGAATTCAAAAATAATTTTATCATTCCCACCTTTTTTGACCTCCAATTCTGCACTTTTCGGCGACGTTTGGTGGAGGGCATCCACATCCATAGGTTCTGCTGGTGTTTTGGTCGGGATTGGCATGGCTGGGCCTTCTTCAAATTTAGCTAATATTTGATAAAATAAAGAAAAATGTTTTAAAAATGGTTAGTCTAAAAAGAAATAAGTGAGGAGTCAAATAAGTGAGGACAAATGAATAAGTTCTCATTTCCCTCATCACTTCGCCCCCCCCAACCACCAAAAATTGTTTTTTTTAGGTCATCAATTTGAGCTGAATTGGATAGAGAAAACGATCTCAAATCCATGTGCTATAATGAGCGAATCATGCCATGGGCGGGGGAGAGGAAGATGTAAAAGGGAGGAGGGAAAGGGGAAGAAGACAAGTGATAATGGAGAGAGAATGGATGAAAGAGGGAGAGGGAGGAAAAGGATGAGGAAAAGTTGCGAATAGGGTAATGGAGAGCAGGCAGGAAAATGACAATAGAGGAAAAAAGATGGGAGAAATAAAGGGAAGAGGGAGGGCGAAAATCAGGAAGATAAGAGAGAGTGTGCTATGGAGAGAAAGCGAGGCGAAGAAAAAGGAGAGAAAGGAGAGAAAGAGAGTCGAAGAAAGGGGAGAGATGGAGAGGTTAAATAGATGATTACTGAATTGCTTCGAGCAAAAAATGGATTACAGATGAAGAATGGATCAAAGATGTGCCATTGTAAATAATCATTAAAGGATTAAATTAGAGTCAATTTCGGTCTTTTTTCTTTCTCAATTGAATTAAAAGGGCTTAAAATTGTTTGGCAAATTTTATTTAAATTTATTATAATTCTTTTAAGGAATTAATGCATTTTTTTTGAAATTTTTCGGCATTTTGCGATCAAATTAATTATAATCAATTTGCACTAATCCATTTAAATATTCCCATAATTGGATAATTAAATTTTAAATTCCCAAAAGAGATTGTTTTTAATTTGTAAGCAAAAAAATCAATTTGCTTTTTTTTTTAATACATTTGCACAGGGATGTTGCAAGTTTCGCTTTTCGCGTTTCGCCTTTTCGCATTTTCGCGTTTTTTGGGCATTTCGCTTTCGCCTTTTCGCTTTCGCTTTTTATTTTGGTTTCGCTTATTTCGCTTTTCGCCTTTCGCTTTTTATTTTGGTTTCGCTTATTTCGCTTTTCGCCTTTCGCTTTTTGGCGCAAAAGCGAAATAAAAGTACACCCCTAAAGATAGAGTTTTTTTTGGAAGATACGTAGGAAAATCTCGGAGAAAAGAAAATTAATAAATTGTTGGTGTCATTGGTTGAGGGGTTCATATCCCTGTCCGTCTGTATCCTTCCCAATTTTTGGCATATCCATCCGTGATCCGCGGATATACGCATTTTAGAGAAAAAAAAAATGTTAAACAAAAAAAAATTCTCAATTAATAAAGTATGTAAAGCAAAAATTAAATCATTTAAATTTCAAAAAAAATCCGGCGGCGTCTAACGATATCTCCGGACACCATTTAACTTAGATTTTCTTAAAAATTATCTCACTAATCTTCACAATGTACCTAAAATCATAAATTGTCCTTATTTCTAAAATTTGTCCTTATTTGGAGGGTCGAATCGTAGAAAAAAGGCACCGCCGGACACTCTACCTTTTGAAATTTTTCAAAAAAGGACACAAAATTGACCACTTTTTGAGAAAATCTGTTAACAAATGAGCCATAATTTTCAAAAATTTTCTCCGGAGGCGCCTAACGGCACCACCGGACCCTTTTTCGCCTATGTTTTTTCAAAATTTAACTCGAAAAGCATCAGAAATTTGGTCATTTTTTGTGAAAAACTGTTACTAAAATACAACCGATTTTCAAAATTTTCCCGGCGGCGCCTATCGGCACCGCCGACTCTTACTTTTTTAAAAAGAGTGGTCAAAATGATTTACCAATTTAATTTATGTCTTAAGTTATAATTTTTGAAACTCCCGCCCGGGACTCCTGCAAAATGTAACGGGATTAAGGGAGCGGGATAAAGGCGGGAACCCCGAACGGGAGTCCGGTCCCGTTTTTTTTTCAACCCCTGACTCCCGATCCCGCTCCCGTAAATTATTTTTAACCGGTCTCTAATTTTTACAATTCAAATGATGAAGATTTTGGCGCAAATTTTTAAGTTTCCCAAAAAAATTTCGCGTTTTCGCTTTTCGCCTTTTCGCTTTTTCGCCTTTTTTGGGCCTTTCGCTTTCGCTTTTCGCCTTTCGCTTTTTATTTTGGTTTCGCTTTTTTCGCTTTTCGCCTTTCGCTTTTTATTTTGGTTTCGCTTATTTCGCTTTTCGCCTTTCGCTTTTTATTTTTCCTTTTGCAACATCCCTGATTTGCATGGGTGGGTGTGCTTGAACTTAGGAGACTAAAACCTCATGGGAGGAGAATATGACTTTAAGTGCCCGTTAACCGTGGCGCCATTTGTTGCAATTCATCAATATTTTTTTAAAAAATTACAAAAGTTATTTTTCCTTTTAAAAAGATTTGAGATTTTGGGCATTTGCTGTCGGAATGAGTCGTGCTGGGTCCTTTGCGTAAATCCGCCATCCATGTGCGTTTCGTAAATCTATCATTTTACTAATTTCCGCGCAAAACCTAACTTTTCTCAAGGTTAGCACATGATACAATCTTGGTATCGTAGATTTGCTCTTATTGTCTCTATTAGTGTGCTAATGGCGGATTTACGAAAACACCTTAGCACCCAAAAAATGATAATTCAAAGAATTTCTGAATTTTGCATGAAAAATATTGACAAGCCCTGAAAAAGGCTACCGGTACGAGTGCCGAATAGAAGTAAAAAAAATTTCGAGTTCCGAATGGCACAAAAAAAAAGTCAAAATGGGCTTTTCTTAATTATAGAATTAGAGTAGTGTCTGTTTAAAAAATCGTTCGGAACTCGGCCTTTTCAGCACTCGGACATTATTTACATTATTCAGCACTCGGAGCAGAAGCGCTGAAAAGTGATTATTTTATTTTTGGGTGGTCATATGTTTAAAACCAGGTTAATACATATAATAAAAATTTATACTCAGAATGAAAAAATTAAAAAAAAAGAAGAAATTAACAACCAGCAGAGATGTTATGACAAAAGCCTAGAAGTAGGGCGAGGGGGGCAAAATTTTCGGAAACCTGAAAAAATAATTTCATATCCTGTTCATAATATTTTTATTCAGTTTTAGCCAGATTTGACGTTAGAAAAAGTTTGCGTATCTATAAATATTTGATTCGTGTTCAGTGACGACCCACAAATGAAGTTAGTTCGTTTCAGTATTTCAAAAATGGCTCTATTTTTTAAAAGATTTCACATTTCTTGAAAATTTTAATTTTTTCTTTTAATTAAGGTTTGAAACTTCTTTATGCTTTCCTTGAAATTTGCCGACTGAAAGTTTCTTTTGGTCTTAAAACTTTTTTTGATCGACTCAAATGAACTGATTCGCACTAAGGGAATAAACGCTAATTGAACGCTTTAGGCTTATTTTGTTGGCATTTTGTATTTTCTCTAGCACTTTTGCCAACTTTGAATGTGTATTTGGGCATTTTACAGGAATATTATCGATGATCAATAAAAATAAATTATGGGATTGAATAAACTAGGGTAGCAACCCCGACCCCGCCCCCGACCCCGAGATTTTAGGCCATTTTTCGGGGTTTTCCCCGACCCGACCCCGACGCTTCCAACCCCTACAAACCCCGACCCCGACCCTCAACCCCGACTCGGGGTCGGAGTTTTTATACACCCCTAATTTGTAAGAATAGCACTTTTGCTGGAAATAAGAATAAATTTTTATATACTTCAGAATTCTTAGAAGATAATTTTGAATTTTTGGGTGAAATTTTGATTTTTGCCTCAAAAATCTTTACTAAAAAACAATAAAAACGAGAAATACCCCCCTAAGAACCGACCAAAAAATGTAAATAAGTCGAAAATTTTGGCCAAATTAGGCAGTGCAACAAATTAAAGAAAAGTCACCAAAATATACAAAAAAATGATCCTTTTTAATGCTCAAATTGTTAATATTTAGATGAAAATTTTCCAGATTCCCCCAATTTCAAAAAAAATTTTTGCGGTGGCGCCTATCAGCACCACCGTACCCTAATTGCTTAGGTTTTCTCAAAATCTAATAAAAAACCCACAAAATTTGTTTTTTGGTGCAAATTCTGTTACCAAAATACACTCTAATTTTCAAATTTTTTCCCGGCGGCGCCTATCGGCACCGCCTCCGCCGCCTCCTTGATGAAAAAATCTAAAATTTTGAATAAATTAACCCTTTTTATTGCATATGATAAAATTTTTTGTGTGTCCTTTGAATTTACAAAAGTACCCCCCCTCCCTATGTCCTTTGAAATCACTTTATCGGTCTTTGAAATCGGACTTGGCCGATCCGAACCCTGGATTAATTTCAAAAAAATAAAAAAAAATAGGCAATAATTTCACGGAGAAAAACAAAAAAAAAAAGGTCGCCCTTTTACTAAATTTGCACCTATAATTTTCAATATTTTAGGAATTTGAATAAATTTGCATAGCTTTTTTCTAGATTCTAAGCTTTTTTATACATATTTGGCTATTTTATTTACATTTTGTACAGGTTTTAACCAATTTTTGTACATGTTTTTGTCATCCTTAGTGATGGGCATTTAATTTAAGTATTTTTTTTTATGTATATTATACTTGGGGAAATTTTTTTTTTTTGACTGTATGGTATAGGGCAAAAATTTTGCAAAACCCCGACCCCGACCCCGACTGATTTTGATCACCCCGACCCCGACCCCGACCCCGACCTTGCTGACCCCGACAAACCCCGACCCCGACTTTTGTCAACCCCGACGTCGGGGTTGCTACCAGGGATGTTGCAAAAGGAAAAATAAAAAGCGAAAGGCGAAAAGCGAAATAAGCGAAACCAAAATAAAAAGCGAAAGGCGAAAAGCGAAAAAAGCGAAACCAAAATAAAAAGCGAAAGGCGAAAAGCGAAAGCGAAAGGCCCAAAAAAGGCGAAAAAGCGAAAAGGCGAAAAGCGAAAACGCGAAATTTTTTTTTGGGAAACTTAAAAATTTTAAAAATTGCGCCAAAATCTTCATCATTTGAAATGTAAAAATTAGAGATCGGTTAAAAATAATTTACGGGATCGGGAGTCAGGAGTTGAAAAAAACGGGACCGGACTCCCGTTCGGGGTTCCCGCCTTTATCCCGCTCCCTTAGTCCCGTTACATTTTGCAGGAGTCCCGGGCGGGAGTTTCAAAAATTATAACTTAAGACATAAATTAAATTGGTAAATCATTTTGACCACTCTTTTTAAAAAAGTAAGAGTCGGCGGTGCCGATAGGCGCCGCCGGGAAAATTTTGAAAATCGGTTGTATTTTAGTAACAGTTTTTCACAAAAAATGACCAAATTTCTGATGCTTTTCGAGTTAAATTTTGAAAAAACATAGGCGAAAAAGGGTCCGGTGGTGCCGTTAGGCGCCACCGGAGAAAATTTTTGAAAATTATGGCTCATTTGTTAACAGACTTTCTCAAAAAGTGGTCAATTTTGTGTCCTTTTTTTGAAAAATGTCAAAAGGTGGAGTGTCCGGCGGTGCCTTTTTTCTACGATTCGACCCTCCAAATAAGGACAAATTTTAGAAATAAGGACAATTTATGATTTTTGGTACATTGTGAAGATTAGTGAGACAATTTTTAAAAAAAAATCTAAGTTAAATGGTGTCCGGAGATATCGTTAGACGCCGCCGGATTTTTTTTGAAATTTAAATGATTTAATTTTTGCTTTACATACTTTATTAATTGAGAATTTTTTTTTGTTTAACATTTTTTTTTTCTCTAAAATGCGTATATCCGCGGATCACGGATGGATATGCCAAAAATTGGGAAGGATACAGACGGACAGGGATATGAACCCCTCAACCAATGACACCAACAATTTATTAATTTTCTTTTTCTCCGAGATTTTCCTACGTATCTTCCAAAAAAAACTCTATCTTTAGGGGTGTACTTTTATTTCGCTTTTGCGCCAAAAAGCGAAAGGCGAAAAGCGAAATAAGCGAAACCAAAATAAAAAGCGAAAGGCGAAAAGCGAAATAAGCGAAACCTAAATAAAAAGCGAAAGCGAAAAGGCGAAAGCGAAATGCCCAAAAAACGCGAAAATACGAAAAGGCGAAAGGCGAAAAGCGAAACTTGCAACATCCCTGGTTGCTACCCTAGAATAAACATATAACAAACTGATCAGCAGATGCAAAAATGTGTAAATGCAAAAATTAAAATTGGCCGAATGCGGAGAGTGAGAATGAAAGTGGGAGATGGAACCACTTAGATAACAGTGGATAGACAGAGGGACGGAGGGAATTGATTGGAAGAAAGGAGAGACAGAAGAGAGCCCAGAGAAAGAGACAAAGGCCACCAAAGTACCCTAATGACTGAAATAGAATAACCAACACAAAAACGAACGGCACTCTATTCGTACTGGACGGATTCGTACTGTCCGTACCGGACAAAGGGCCGGTCGGTCGGTTTCGGTTAAAAACCGAAAAAAAAAACCGAAAAAGCTGAAAAATTCTCGGTCGGTCGGATTCGGTTAAAAAACCGAAAAAAACCGAAACCGAAAAAAAAATCTCGGGTTTTTTCGGTTTTTTTTTTTTAAATTTTGTCTTTTTCTCTAAGTTCGAAATAAACCATTTTTATTAAAAGTAAATGATCAATCAATATTTTTAATTACTTTTTGAAAGATTTCGATCAAAAATACCAGCATTTTCTTTATTTGAGCCAAGGATCCTTATTTCTTACTTAGAGGTAAAAAATTAGGAAAATATTAGTATTTTTTACAATTTTTCATTTATTATTTTTAAAATTCCCGGCGGTGCCTGTAGGCACAGCCGGATACTCAATCCTTTTGAAAATTTTCGAAAAAGGACACAAAGTCCAAAATAAGAAATTGTTTGAAAACGCTGTTTAACAGTTAAAATTGCATTTTTCAATTTAAAGAAATTAAATTTTTAATTCCGAAAAAGAAAGGGTTATCTGCCGATAGGCGCCGCCGGGGAAAATTTTTAAATTTGAGTGTGTTTTCGTAACAAATCTTGCACAAAAAAAAATAAAAAATTGATTAATATTTTCAATTCATTTGTCTTTGCAGACACCGAACAAAACATAGTGGAGAATTTTCACTAATAAATTAAGTTTTTTTTTTTTTTGGGTTTTGTGGTACAGTACAAATCGGGAATCTTAGTACGAATTGGGTTTTTACCCAAGAAAACTCAAGAGTTTTCTTCTAAATTCAGGGGCTCTTTTGGTTGGTTTTCTAATGAAGTGGGGTCTTCTGCTGGGTCATCTATTTCGCTTTTTAATAATGTCTTGGTGAAGAAAGGCACAAAATTTATCTGTTCTATTTGGTGAAAACTTTGTCTATATAAACATATGTTTTACTAAAATTAATTTTGTTTTTTGAAAAATTTTAAAATAACAAACTTTACCGTAATAATACTTTTTGTTTAATACAAATTTTGACAGTTTTTTTCAAAACGAACCGAAAAAAACGGAAAATTTGGTTTCGCTTCGCTTAACCGAAACGGGCGCCTCGGTTTCAAAAAATTTCCAGAAACTGCCAACCCTATTCATATGCATGAAAATTGTCGACCTTTATTCGAAATCTGATTTGGAGTTCGCAATGAGAACAATTGAGTGTCAGACTCGGATTTAAAACCAAGACATGAAAGCAAAAGTTTTGTATATATTTCAAATTTAATAAATTAATTTGGCATCAAAAAATTAATTGTAAAGACTCGTTACTGTATCAACTTAATTGTATCAAAAAGAAAAAAAACTTTTATGATAAAGAACACTTTTTTTACGAAAGTTCGTGCAGACATATTGCGGACGCGACAACAGTGAATTGAATAACATTATCACACGCACTTTGGGTGTAAAGCTTTAAAAGAAAGGAATTTATTTGAATGAATTTGCACAAAACAATGGGAATAAAAACTTTTATTAAACCTTTATAAATTTTGCGTGCTGAGTCTAGGCGGACAATCAAAGTCAACAAAGAATTCGCGTTTTTTTTTTTTTACATAAAGTCCGCTATAAAACCAACCAAATAACGAAGTTGCAGTGACTAGTATGTAGTCCACTTTTTTTACGTCCAATATTAACAATTAATTAAATTTCAATCATTTTCCGTAAGAGGTGTTCACTGGCAGTGTTGATAGGTGTCGCCCGTGCTAGGTTGTTTTTTAAAAATGGCCTCAATGGGTGTTTCATAAATCCGCCAATTTGATAAAAATTGTAAAACATTCAGGCTTCTTAATTTTTGGAAAAAAACGCTTGATACCCACAATTTATCAATACTGGGTATTGTCTGATAGCCATTGGTTAGCTCTATAAGTCTTCCGAATTTCAAAAAAAAGAATCAAATTTTAAGTAAATTGTAACCATATTTTTGGTCTGCTCCTTTACAAATTTTGGGGTTAAAAACACATTTGATATCTTTTTTTTGATCAGAAATATAAGAGGTATAATTTTTTCAAAAATAGCAAAATAAAGACACAAATATGGACATAATGCCAAAATATGGGAAAATATGGAAATATGGTTCGTGCTTTCAGACACCCCACAGTCCAGGAAAAAAATATGGATTTTCATATAACGGGTGCGTGCATGCGTTGGTACTGCTTTCAAAGCGCTTCGCGCTTATCGAGCTTCGCTACCTAGGCTTGTATTGGATGAGGTACAACTACAGTTAGGAGAGGTAGAACCACGGGTGGAAGTGGTACAACCACGAATGGGAGTGGTACTACCTCGGGTTTAAGTTATTATAGGGTTGGGACCCCGACATCGGGTTTGACAAATGTCAGGGTCGGGATAAAAAATACACACCTTGAATGCGATTTTTGTGGTCAGGGGCAGGGTTCACAAATTTTGGCGAAATCTCAATGTTTTTACTTCACCAGTATCTAAAGGGATTTGTTAGTTTGACCAAAATCGACCAAAAATGGCATTCTTAGGGGTTTATTTTTTACCTACCCCGGCCCCGACATTTGTCAACCCCGACGTCGGGGTCTCAACCCTAGTTTATTAAGTCAAATTTTGGAAAGGTTTATTTGTTGTAGGTAGTAATTCTGAAAATATTAAGGATCCGCAAGTGAGACGGGAAAAATTCTACGATTTTTATCCAAAAAATTATGTTAAAAAAATAGGACCACCTTTTCCGGATGAGATGATTAGCTAAATTTAATATGAAGAAAAATAGGAGTAAAAAAATTAAAATTGGTGTGCATTTCAAAAAGGTAAAATTATTTTATAAATTTTCAGAAATGAATAAATCTGCCAATGAAATATTTATATCGAATATTTCGGAAAACTGTGCCATTCCGACTTATTCGAATGCCCAAAATATCCAAGCAAGCTTTTACCTTAGCTTTTATGTGCTTGGGCTCGTCCCGAGTTTGTTGGTGTTGCCGGCATCGGCAAAACTCGCAAAAAAACGGACGGCATTTTTGCTCCTTCTCCACATTGTAATTAAAAGATGATTTTGTTTTTATTTTTATTAATTTAGTAAAAGAATGTTCTAATACTTTTTGGAAGAAAATTATATTTATTATTAAAAAATAAAACATAATCAATTTAAAAGTATATTTCCTGATACAAAACTATTTTAAGAATAATAAATTTATATTTTAGAAATACTGTTAAAATTTCATTTTTCAGAATATTATGCACCTTGTGATGCTATTTTGGTTCATTGAACTCTTTGGCGGACATTTTCTTGGTCATCCAATTGCGGTCCCATTCAATTTGGATGTGTATTTATACCAAATGTGCTCAATGGCAATTGGGCTTGCCTATATTGTTTTGGCATTGAATCGAATTGTCGCAATTATGGCACCAATTTTATATTGCTATTTGTTCACCATACGGTTTTTATATATATAAAACCAAGGGGTTTTGGCAAAATACCCCTAGTTACAAGCAGTGGCATATTTTTGTGATTTCCAACTCCCTTACATCTTTTTCTGAATTTACCAAGATTTCTATGTTATTTTTTGGTTTTGAAATAGTAATTCTAAAAATTTTACATCAAATTTAAGCAATTTTTAAGAAAAAATAATTAAATGAATGACAAATTAATAAAATTGGTATTGCTTTGATATATAGTTTTTTTTATTAGCTTTACCAGAATTTACATAATCATTTGCTGGATTGGTGGGATTGTCTTTTCGTTGTACATCAATTTTAAGCCCTATTTGCGCCTATTTTTATGCATTTCATCATTAACGGCTATGTATCCTCCTAATATGATAAAGGCATAAATTTATTATTTAAATAAACATATTTTTAAATTATTTTTATATGCTCATGAATTTAATTCTTTATAAAATTACTTACGAAAATTAATTAATGCCTAAAGAAATAATTTTTGAATCAATTAAGGAGGATGACCTCTATTTCAAGCTTATTGGCCCAGTTACTTTAATAAACATGTACTCAATAGCATACGCACCAACTGTGCTGTACGCCATTTGTCTGACTTGGATGGTCAGCAAAAGAGTCTGGAAAGGTATCACTTAAATACCATTAAAATTCATTTATGGGCTATGAACATTTACATTAACTAAATTTGTTAATTAAATTTAGATAATTAGTCCTTTTTAAAAAATTATATAATCAAAAATAAATTAATAAAATGTTCTCTTTGAATTTGAATATTATTCCATGAGCTTTTAATTAACATATACGGGATTATAATCATGAATATCTCTAAAAGAGAGTCCGGAACAATCGACAGGGCAAAAGCTTATTTTAAATAAAACTCTTGACATTTCCCAATGTAAAAGTGATTTACAATGCTGTGCGCTATGTTTACCATTATCATCATGGTGGCCATCTTCAGCAACAGGAACAAGAGGTACCTGAGGCAACGTTACTGGACAATTATTCGAGTGAACGGTTGCGACTGTATGTCATCTGCGTTCTTGGCACAATGCCACCATTTCTGAAGAACATGTACTACATGCTCTATTTTTATTTCAATGAAAAAGCATCTTTTTATGACTTGGTATTTATTACTGGATTCAATGTGCTGTATGGGCTATACAATGTTCAACAGCCAATAGTAATTTTTGTTTAAATTATTTTAATTTTTTATCCCTATTTAATTAATTTATTTTAAATTTTTCATCAAAAGTCCACCAAATTGGCCTTTTTTCTTCATAATATAGAGAAGTGCTAGTTGTGGTTTTTTGAAATTTTTAAATTTATTATTTTATAGAAAAACACAAGAAATTTCCTTTTTTCCCCAAAACAATTTCAACATTTTTTATTTGGTTGCGTTTGTGCAAAATTATAAACAATTTTTCTCAGAAACTCAGTAAAATGGCGTAATTAATTAAACACCCAAGGTGGCGCTTTATATGAATCGACTCAGCCCCATCTGAACTATTGATTATTATAGGTGATGGTGTTGTTGAGCAGGGAATTGCGCACCGAAATGGGATTTCACAAATTGTGGAAGAAACTTCGACCAACCAGCAATAGCACCAGCAACAACAGTGTTACTACGGGACAAGAAACTACCACAAGAATTGCATGGGCACCAAAGCCCACCACAACAACTGCGCGAACAACTACCGTAACCGTGGTTCAGCATCTCTGATCAATCGATACTACAAAAAAGTTATTTCCCAACGTGCTGAGGTGTTAATCTGCCACAATGGTGTTTTTAAATGCGCCACCCGTCATTCGTACAAAATGCTGAGAAAATTTTTTTTCTTAAAAATCGATATTAATGACTAGAGATGCCAATTATTTTTTCTGAACTCGCAACGGCCTGAAAAGCACGAAACACAAGTTTTTAGCTTGGTAAGACGCTTCTGGGATGGTTTTGTAAATTTATATTTTTTGATATTTCGCGATTTTTATCTATTTTTCCATATTTTGGCATATTTGTAAAAGTTCATGAGAATAAATGCAATAAAGAACAAACAATTCCTCCCTACGAATAAACTCTTGAAAGTTTTCAAGAAAGTGCACCTTAAAAATGAGAAATTTGAATTTCTTGGCAAGAATTTGGCAATTCTTAAATTAAAAGTAAAAATCAAATTTTTTCTCGCCAGACTTTTTTACTTTATATAAATTTTAAAATTTTAAATTTTTTGACTTAGCTTAAAATAGCCAATTTACCAAGGTTCTTTATTTGATTTTTTTGTTACCTTGGATTTTATGCATTTTTTGGTATTTTTGGGTCATATTTCGGCAATTTGTCCATATTTTGACATTTTTCCTATTTATGTCCATATTTTGCGATTTTGGATACGAACCCGGTTTTTTCGCATTATTTCCAGTCCCAACTTTAGTACACTTGATTTAAAATTTTTTAAACAATTTTCTTAATAATTGGTTCATTTTGGAGGTTTTTTGGTCATTTTTTTCTTTCCTATATGTATAAGAAGGGCTCGCTGACTATCAAAACCTTGAAAATTTGCCCGGTGGCGCCTATTGGCACCACCTGGCTTAGGCCTTCAAAATTTATCTCAAAAATTCACAAAAATTAGTCTTTTTATGCAAAATCTGTGACTAAAATACACCAAAAATTAGACATTTTTATTCAGGGTTTCAAGATTTGGCATTTTTGAAAAATTTCATGAAAAATGCAATAAATACGAAAAATACGGTTACCCCACATTTGCGCCTGAGACATTTGCGCCCGAGACATTTGCGCCTATGTCCTAAATCCAGTTTAGATTTAACTTTTATGAATCCAAATAAGTTTGATATTATAAGGAACAATCAAAAAAAAAATTTCCTCAAATTTTTAGAATTAAATAAATTTTAAAAATAAATTTTTTTGTCTTTGCTTTATGTTTTTCGTCCATATTTTGGTTCATATTTTTGGCATTTTTCATATTTATGTCCAGATTTCGCAATTTTAAGACCATATTTTATGGCAATATTTTGCGATTTATACCCATTTTTGCATTCCTACATATCAAATTATTAAAAAAAAAAAACTAATAAAATAGGCAATGGTTTGTTGTAGGATTGAGCGGGACCGGGACCGGGACCGGGACCGGGCCGGGAAATCCCGGTTTTTTTAGGTCCCGGGCCCCGGTCCCCGGTCCCGGTTTTCAAAAAAAGTCAAGTCCCGGTCCAAAAATTGGGTCCCGGCGGGACCGGGACTAACCGGGACTAAATATGCACTGGTAAGAATGGGAGTCTGAGTAAGAAATTGTTGAGAATAAATGTAGAAAAGGAAAATTATGGAGAAAAATTCGTTATAAATATATTTTTATTAATAATCCATACAATGACAATTAGGTGTGGTGGTAGAGGTATTGCTTTTCCAAACCTTTTGCTTGGGTTCAAATCCCTCTCATGCAGTAAATTTTATTTTTTTTAAATTGTTTGTCCAATATCAGTTCGGTCAAATTCAAAAATTATGAAAAGAAAGTGAGTGCTCCAACCTGTTATAATTCATAAATTATCAATTTTTTAACAATTTTCTGTTAAATTTCATTTATTTTCGAAAAAATTTACCATGCCGGATCCCTTTTAGCTTAAAACTTCTCGAATAAAATCTCTAAAAATTGAAAGTTTCGCTCAAAATCTGTTAACAAATTTTCAAAATTTAGCTTTTTGGTGGCAAAATCTGATAACAAATAATAGTAAAATACCAAAAAATTTCCCGGCGGCGCCTATCGGCACCGCCGACCTTTCCTTTTTCAAAATTAAAATTTAATGACTTTTCAAAACTAAACAGCTAAAAAAACTTTAATATTTAATATTCATTTACTTCGATAATTTACAGTTGCGGCGCATCATTTTTCAAAAATGTTCTGATTTTTGGGGCTGAATTTCTGACTTTGAAATTTTTCATATCGGAACCCTGGGTAAACTAGGAGGATAAGGGTTCATTTAGACTTAATGAATTACTTTATCCATTTATTTTGATAATTGAAAAGTGATTGAAGATGAAATGTGAATTGAAATGAAAATTCATAAGAAAATTTTTGCATTTTTTCAAGAAAACTTTTTGCTTCAAGAAAGTCCCGGTTTAGTCCCGGTCCCGGTCCCGGTTTGAAATCGAGGTCCCGGTCCCGGTCCCGGGTTTCCTGGCCCGGAAAGTCCCGGTCCCGATTTTTGCCAAAAGCCCCGGTCCCGCTCAACTCTAGTTTGTGGAAAGAATTAAAAAAAATTGAATTGTTTTCAGGCGACATCGAACCAAATCAATTTTTTTGGAATGGGAAGTAAGACCAACCGAACCATGACCAACCAAAAAAATGACATTTAAAATAAATATTTAATGCAATTTTCGTCTAAAATTTTACTCAACATCACCATAAAAATCCCATTCTTAAGGGTGCATTTTTTTTGTAGTTGCGAATTTTGTATTTAAATAATAAATGTATTTATTGTGTTGTTGAGGTACTAGTGTGTTATTTAAATGCACTTTTTTTACAGGATTTTGCGACAAAATCTTGTTAAACTTTGCTCAAAAAAATTAAAGCAAAACAACTCCTATATCATTAGATAGCTGAATCTGGGGCTCTATTAGCTTGTAAATTACTTAAATATATTGTATAATAAGAGTGTGGGCAAAAGAGCTGAAAAATGCATAACTTCTAATTTAATCATATTTTTTGTCGGGTACGGCGTCAGTTCGGCGCGGAACCTTTCGGCCAGCCAACTTTGAGAAGCACATAAATTTTCTAGTGTGCCAATTTAAACATAATAGGGATCATCAGAAGCTCTATATCGTTCTGCATTAATCTTGCTAAAAATTTAAAAAAAATCATCCATACATTAAAAAAAGTTATGATCTGTTTGCGCCGAACCGGCAAGCAAAATCAATTCTTTTGAGGTTTTTTGGCCATAACTTTTTGTATCTTTTCTAAATTTTATGCAATTAGGATCTTGATAGAACTCCGTCAAGAGCTCACGATAATACCTTATTTATTGATTTGGACGAAGATGAAAAATGTTATTGCTAGTTGCGCCGAAAGGGTCCGCGCCGAACTGGGCGGTTCCCCCAATTTTAAGCTAATAAACTAAGTAATAGCTATCGAATGGTACCAAGTTTGTTTGATTTAATTGTTTTTGTAGAGAATTTTGTGCTCATCAGTTGACCATTGAACTTTCTGCTAAAACTTTTCTCAACAACCGAAAAATTTTTTGGTCCTCCGTATGCGGGTATTGAACCCTATCTGAATCAAGAAGCGTTGGGGCAATATTTGAACGTAATTCGATAACAAATTAGCAGATGGGAAAAAGATATGAAATACAAAGAAAAAGACCTTAAAACTTAAAGGAAAAGTATTTGTTGTTGAAAATAGCTTTATGTTATCAGTTTTGTGAATCAAAAAATCTTCAAAAATTCCTATTAGCGTAACTTTTGGGTCTGAACAAAAAAATGCTGCTGTACACCGAAGTGATCAGACCAATCCTGATGAAGTGTTA
>JBDPZO010000006.1:2749380-2768415 GCA_039877585.1 Heterodera filipjevi | reverse complement strand
AAGCTAGGGGTAAGTTTCAGGGTTATGTTACTTGGATGTAGAGTGGCAGCAGGCTTTATTGCATAAATTAAACAGGAGCAGAGAAAAAGAAGGACGAAATTTGTACATTTTCCCCCTAAAAAAATTTGATTATTTGGATATAAATAAAGATTATGTGGGTGTGGGGGACTATTTGCTTTTATTTAATTCTTTCGCTAGAGCTTATTATCATGGGGTGCCCACGTTTATATGCCTTTTTTCATATGAATAGACAGGCATATGATGATATATTCATAGAATAACAATTATATAATGGGGGTACCTATTTATATGCACTTTTCTATATGCACTTTATATATATAGACAGGCATATGATGATATATTCATAGAATAACAATTATTATAATGGGGGTACCTATATTTATATGCACTTTTCATATATGCACTTTTCCATATGAATAGACAGGCATATGATGATATATTCATAGAAAACAATTTATTATAATGGGGTACCTGTATTTATCCGGTTCCGGATCCGGGAAATCAAATTTGCCTAGCCCTAATTAAAGTTTTCACTTAATTAAAAGATAAGGAATGGCGCGAATATAAGCAACCACATATTGTTGTCTTCACCATTAAGATAACAATCTTAGTGCTTAAAATCTCATCCCTGCTGATCATATAAATTTCGAGTAATTTAACAAGCAATTCACATAATATTGGCCAAGAATAGGCAGGTGATTCTGGTGTGCCTTCACTCGCCCAATTTAGTAACGGGTGCCGTCGGGGATCAATTTGCCACGAAATCGAACAATGGCACTTCCGGGGAAATAAGGCGCACGTCTAGGATAGTGTCGGATTTGAAAATAGAAATGGGAATTCCAACCAATCAAACAAAACGGTGTTCCCGAATCCGTCCAGTCTCTACTTCTGTGCTACCAACAATTTGATTAATTTCCACAGTAATGAACGGCAAATTGTACTAATGAATGTGCGGCAAATTGTGCAAATGGACGCCAAAACTGAACTCTGAACATGATTAGGTAATATTTTATCATTTTCGTAGTTTTTTTTTATTGGAAGTACCCAAATTTTAGAATATATTTTGTTAGCCTTTTTTTCACTATGATCAGATTAAGAATAGGGAGTGATCAAAAGAGGGAAAAGCATTGAAAGATCAGTGCCAGATCATTACCGGGACCGGCTTATCACTGCTTAGGCAATTTGGACATTGACCTGTTCCGCTCGCTGATCATTCTGCTGATCGTGACAATGGCTGAAACAAATGGAGTTGGAGCAGGTGTGGTTTCCGAATTTAAGCAAAATGTAGCAGAAACATGTTTGTCAGTCCTCCTAATTTACAATTTTTTTAATAATCTATTTTTTTAAAATTTTTCCGATCACGCCCGCCGGTATCGATTATATTGAAAGTTTATTATTATTAAAATTCAAAAAAAATTAAAACAAAATTTAAGATGTAAGGATATTTATGTTTTTAAATTTCAATGTGCTTAATTAGGTGTCGCACATACAAACACAGTATGACTGAGAGTTTATAATACAGTAAGAAACCCTAATTGGGCTGAGTCGTTTGGACCCCCGACAAAGTTAGGAAGTGTAAATTTTCCTTAGTGAACAAAATTTCATAAATTCGGTATCATTCGAAAGGAATAAGCGTTTAGAAGGCATAGATAGGCTATTCAAAAAAGACTGATCATCTCATTAAAAATGGCGACATGAAGTTTGGGCACCAGAAGTTTGGGCACCACAAAGCCAATTTTAAATATAAAAAGCCAGTAAAATTAAAAAATAGATAAGTTCCATGCTCAAACATGCCGTAGTCTCGGTCTCGACTCGTGAAATTTTAAGTCTCGAGTCAGTGTACTACTCTTTATATGTTCTATCTTGAATTTTCTGGTGCCCAAACTTCCTGGTGCCCAAACTTACCCCTGCCTTAAAAATTACAACTCGAAAATCGCAAAAAAATAAAAACATTTTTTTTTTAAATATTTAAAAGTTAATAAAATTCATAACGAGTTTCAAATGAGAAAGAATTTTAGGAAATGAAATTTTAGCTCTTTATGAGACTATCAAAATGTTATGAAAGATGAAATTTACCCCAAATTTTGGCGAAATTTGAGTCGGTTTTTTTTGAATTAAATAGTACACATATTTGGGAGATTTTCATGTTTCGCGAATTTAAACCTTAATTAACAAATCTTTAAGCTATTTTCATTTTGCAAAGTTCTGTTACCAATTTGGCTGTGATTTCTTGACAAATTTGGTCCTTAATTAAATTAAACATTTTTTTTTTAAATTCTCATTTTGTTTACTTTATTATTTTTTTTTTAATTAAAGAGAAATTTAATTAATTTTTGTTGTAGAAAAAGGACAAATTCTAACAGAAAAGAATGTCTTTTGCTGTAAGGGTCCATGCGAGTTCCAATGCTGTGCAAATGTGAGTTTCTCATTAACAATACCTTCTGCTGACATTTAACACAAAAGCAAAAATTTGAATAATCAAAAGTTAAAAATATAATTAAATTCAAAAACAATTAAAAATTATTTGATGTTTTAATTAGCTATTTAGAATGAAAATTATTAATAATTGAAAAACTTCAAAATAATCAAAAAAAAAAACCCCCAATCACTCGGAATGGGACTTTAATATTTCTTTAACACATAAAAATTTCCAAATTCGGAATTTCTCGACGGATAATTATGTTTTCACTATATTCATTGTGGTTTTTTTTTTTGAAAATTTGCTTGTCTCAATGTGTCGTCTTATGCTGAACAATTTTTCAAACCATTCATCAGAAAACACAAACGGCAATTCTGGACAATGCTCTTTGCACTGCAAAAAGTCGAAATTCGACGAGTCTCCGGCATTTGTAGAGAATTCAAATGGGTGCCAAAGCAAGGTTTCGCTTCGATAAATGGCTTACTTTTGGAGTCAAAGTTCTGGAAAGCCCATCGGTGTTCTGTGTACCGCGTATCAGTTATTTGGAATTATTTTTCTAATCAAGCTTATTTATTTTTTATTTTGTACCATCATTACCCAATTTTTATTATTATTCTTTGTTAAGAGATCTCTCTCTCTCTCCCTCTTCTCATCATTCTTTTTCCATTTTATATTGAATGCGCTTTTTCATTTTCCCTCAAATATATAATATACTCATCCGCATTTGCCCATCCTCTCTTTTCCACTTTTTTAATCATATTACCCAAGGAATAAAGTTATGGTCGAGCAAATTGGTGCTGATAATTAATAGAGAGAGGATTTTATGGATGGCCCATGGCACTAATTTTTCTTGACAAAGGACCCGTAAACTTGAGAGCGGAAAATTGGGCATCAAGCGGAAATTAGGCAGCGTCGGAATATTGGGCCCCAAAGGTAAATAGACACCAGTAATTGGGTTTAAAAAAATATATGGCACATAGAATAAGTAGGCATTGTGTGAAATGAGTAAATAAATGCCCTTAGAATAGTAGATCTTAGGCATACGTTAGGCAATTGCCTGCCGCAAATACTGGAGGGGTATCCCATTAGAGACCGGAATTTTTGAAATCCCCGCCGGGCCCCATTCTCGTCAAGTCTCAGGTATGGCATACATATGTTGCAATGAAATCTGGACACAATTCAACCAAATTTACTATTTAAAGTGTATATATATATAATAGGTGATTGTGATACATATCATCAACTAATTTGAGCAATTGAATTTTGACATAATATAAGTGTTCATTGACCAATAGGGAGGAGCTCGAAAAAGAACGAATGAATGATCAAAATTTTGAAAAACATTAAAAATTATTCCCGAAAAAATGTCATTCCCCTACTGATCATATAAATTTAATGGCCATCAATTGGCGGTTAAGCGAACATTCTGCTGATCAATTGATCAGTCGCCTCGGGCGTTGTTGTCGTCATTTTGTCTCTGTCCTCCGCCGGCGACGACAATTCGCCACTTAGTCGTCGCCTAAAGCACTCATCCAAGGGTCGGTATTCCTTGGACGTCGGGTCCATCAGAAATAGGCGATCATCGGCGGATGAACCATGCCTGGCCAGGCCAAGCCTTTGGAGATTCGTTTTGATCAATTTGAAGGTGGCTAAAATTTATTTTTTTGGTTTTTCAATAAATTTTCTGATCAAACCCGTTTGAGCCAACTTTAGAAAAATTCTGACTTTTATTATTTCAGCATTTTTGGTATATTTTTGGCATTCTCAAAATTTTAGAAGCCTACTATTATAATATATTTTTTATCTTTTAAATCCTTTTGGCATCTTTTTTCCTGCTTATACAAAGTCTTTCTTTCTTTTGATC
The DNA here is from genome assembly GCA_039877585.1 of Heterodera filipjevi. Classification (NCBI taxonomy): domain Eukaryota; kingdom Metazoa; phylum Nematoda; class Chromadorea; order Rhabditida; family Heteroderidae; genus Heterodera; species Heterodera filipjevi. The sequence goes on along the minus strand of JBDPZO010000006.1, from coordinate 2,764,111 downwards.
AAATATCATAGTAAATAGGACTGATAATGATCATTCTGATCAGCCAACACCTGTTCTGTCAACAGCAGTGCAAATTCGAATGAACCGGGGAATGGCATATGCGGGAAGGTTGGCATGAAGACGACCACTCAAATCGCGAAGAAAGTCCTGCCCAAATAATACAAATGAATTCTCATTCATTACCCACAAAATGATTATTTTATATTTCCTCCAATTATCCCCCCCCCCCCCCCTAATAAAGCCACCCTTCACAATTTTGGGCAAAAATTAATATTTTAAAGAACTTTCAAAATCGTCCGTCTTACATCGTCTGTGCCCGCTTCGTTGTTTTTGACCAGCGCCGCCATTCCCACACTTCCGTCCAGCTCCGGCAAGTGCACACCGTACACGACCGCGTCAATGATACATTTCAACGGGAGAAGTACGGCTTCAACCTTAATGAAAATGTTGGAAACAATTTTTGTTATCATAAATATTAATTAACTATTTTAAAAATAAATGATATTTATACATATAAAAATATTATTATTAAATTTATTATGTCTTTTTTAATTTTTAAACACATGCCTCAGCAGTGCTGACATTTTCCCCTTTGAACCGAAACGTATCGCCGGTGCGAATTCGAAAGTATAAATAGCCAAGACGGTCCCAGTGGAGAATGTCGCCTTAATAAAATTTTTAAACCGGTTTTTTTTTTTATTCTATTTTTTACCCGTTAAAAAAGCGCTGTCTCCATGGCGGAAGACATTTTGGACAACTTTCTTATCTGAAAATATGTATATTATTGTACTTTATAGTCATGATTAAAAAATGTAAAAAAAAAAACTTTTCCTAACTCCAATATGCCTACACCTAATTCCGACAGGCAAAATTCAACTCACAAATCGAAATTTGAAAAAAAAAATCGAAAACTAAAAACCCCGAAAGCTCCCAAGTCCAGACAATCTTTGCCCGACTAATAAATCCTCGAATCAACGCTCCTGAACCCAAGCAACGGGATTAAGGGAGCGGGATAAAGGCGGGAACCCCGAACGGGAGTCCGGTCCCGTTTTTTTTCAACTCCTGACTCCCGATCCCGCTCCCGTAAATTATTTTTAACCGGTCTCTAATTTTTACAATTCAAATGATGAAGATTTTGGCGCAAATTTTTAAAATTTTTAAGTTTCCCAAAAAAAAATTTCGCGTTTTCGCTTTTCGCGTTTTCGCTTTTTCGCCTTTTTTGGGCCTTTCGCTTTCGCTTTTCGCTTTTATTTTGGTTTCGCTTTTCGCCTTTCGCTTTTATTTTGGTTTCGCTTATTTCGCTTTTTATTTTTCCTTTTGCAACATCCCTGATACATACCGTATTTACTCGAACAGGGCCCCCGGGTGGCTCTATTGTTCAAACTCCCTCAAAAGGGGCTATAATCGAAAGGGGGGTTCTGCTTGACTGCTTGAGTCGGGGGGGGGGGGGGAATGAATCGAGTAAGTACGGTAATAATACGGTAACTCACTTGTCTCTGCTTGATTCAAATAACCGTCAAATACCAACAACGGATTGTCAAGACGAATTGTGGATACCATAGCACCAGTTTGACCTGAAAAAGTAAGCGAAAATGGCAAAATTTGAAAGGAAAAATTTTATTATCAATTGAGAACGGACTTTTCAGCACCACGTCAATTAAGCACTTAAATTAGCATCCAACTAGACAAGCGGGAGAACCAGGAAAAGCTGGATATTTAACCAGTATGTAGGTGAAAATTTGTTAAAAATAACAAAATTTTTAATTAAAACACTAGATCAAGAAGAAATTTTTAACAATTTTTCGAAAAAAATATGGAGACACCTTAATAGTATCAGAACTTTCTAGATTAGGTAGATCCACGGTAGATGACTTTTTAATTTATGCGGCATTTTTTGCCCAAATGGTAAACTGTTTTCACATTGTTTATTTTTGCACCCACCCGGACGACATGGGATCGCCAGCCCATTTGGCCTCCGCACAATTTCTCCGCTGTTGTCGTCCACCTTGACAAGTCGGACGGGGTGGACGAGTTTGGTAATGGGCGAAATTGGCAAAAAGCCACAGGCGCCTTCTTTGCCATCAATGTTCACTGCAAATAAACAAAATATTCACGTTTAAATAATCATTTTTTATTATTGAAATAAATATAATTATTCCCTTAAAGTTTGTTAAATTGATGAGAATTTTTTAATTAATTTTTTTTAATTTATATATTTTTTTTAATGAAATTCCGTGAGTGGGACACCCCGATACAACCCTTATTAATTGGCAACCATTATATATTTTTTGTAATTTTCTTTTATAAATGCACCAAAATTTTTTCATTTTAAGTCGTTGCTATTTTTATTCATTTTATTGCATATATATTTATATTTTAATACCTAAGTTTGAGGTTCCCTCAGTGGAGCCGTACACTTCGCCAACGCGCACTTTAAAACGTTCCACAAATTCACGCCAAATTTCAGCGCGTAACCCATTGCCAAACATCAGTCGCACGCAATGCCGTTTTTCCGCTTCTCGTGTCGGTTGCGCCAACAGATAGCGGCAAATTTCGCCAATGTATTGGCTTGTCTAAAATTGGCACATTTGCATATTTTTTATATTTATTTTAAGGCATTTAGAAAAACCTAAAAAAATCAACAGAAAAAGAATGTTTTAAAGTTTTGGCAAATTGAAAATTTAATAAGGAAAATATTCCAAATTAAAATAAATTTTAGTTAATGTTTGCTTGAAAAAATTATTAAAGTTGTATATTCGACCTATCTTTGGGATTTTTTGAATCTATTTAAGAATCCATTTTCAATTTTCTTACCTAAAATCCCAGCACCGTCTTGTCTATACAGTCCTGCTCCTGTCACTTACCGTACATTCATACTGTACACAGTCGCGCCAAAAGTTGCTTGCCGAGAAGCGTGACCGAATGACACAGCTGCTGCCGCGCAACAACACTTGTCCTACGCCAATGATGCCAGCAGCGGTGTGATACAACGGCATGGTGATGTAAAGACGGTCATCGGCACGGATGCCGAAAGAATGGGCAATGCCAAGAGCCATCGAATAATAGCTTAACAAAAACATATCTCGTTAAAAACTGATCCTGATAGGGCCTTTATCAAATCTGCTGGCCTCGGTCTTTCAAAAGCACCTCTCTATGCTTAAAGTATATCTTTGAGGAGGTTCCTTCCTGCTGGTCTAGCTCTCATGGTCCTTAAAAAGTCTTGGCTTTTTGAGTCTTCAGTCTTGAATCGATATTTTAACAAATTTCGATCCCGAGTCTTGGCGATAATATTGGTCTCAAAACCGGGGGACCGAATGTCGGTCTCAGCTCATGAGAGTCAGTCTCGTCTCGAGTTCCGTGAAGTTTTCAGTCTAAAATAGGGTAGGACCAAAAGAAATTCATCTAATACCCAAGTAAGCCGGGTTTTTGTGAATTTCCGGGCAACAGCGACAGAACAATAAACCGGGATTCTAAAATCTCGGATTCTAAACCTCGTGTGTTTGTCCAACCCTGCCTCGAGTATCACTACGAATAGTAATCACCGAAGGTGTTTGATGCGGGCCGGCTTCGGCATCCCTGTAGTGCCACTTGTGAAAATGAAACACAAAATGGAATGAAAGTTGGGCATCGGCAATTGCACTTCGGGCTCCATTTCCAACTTGATGAGCTCACCATGGCCAATTTGTGCACTCAGTTCGCTTAAGCTGAAGAAGCGCAAAGTGTCCATGAAAATGGCATCATTTTGTCTGGCATCTTCTAGCGCTATTCGAAGGATTTAAAATTAATTATATTTGGTTTCAATTAAAATTAAATAAAACTTTAAATATTAATTATTTAATCAACTGTTTCAATTTAAAACAACAATGATAATGTATCAATTTAATTTTAAATTATTTTTATTATACTTAAATTTTATTTTTTTTAACTATAATTAATAAATAGTTTTTTTTCTGCACTCACTTTGCATTAGGGTGTCAGAGCACAAAATTGCTTTACACTCGGAAACACGTAGACAACTTTAAAATTTAAAAATATATAATTGTTACAATTTTATTTTATTTTTTACAAATTTATATTAAAATGCCATATCAAAAATAAGTTACAAATTTTATTGTTTTCTTTTTTTAAATAAAATGCCATGCCGTCAAAAATTCAATCGATTCGTCAAAATTCGTTTAAAAAACTTTTATTGGTACATAAAAAAGATATTTAATATAAAGGCAAAAAAATTTAATTACTGCACTAATGAGTCCATGCGCAAGTTGGAGTTGATCCATGCCGTCACAACACCAATTTTGGCCAGTCCAATCCATGCTAAATGAATAGAGTCCATAATTATAGATGCCATTACAAATAGTGCCAGAACAGACCAGCTACAAACTCGGCACCGTTTTCCATGAAAAGTGCCACAACATCGCCATTCCGATAGCCATTTTGTAGGAAAATGTTGGCAAATCGATTGGCAAGTGCGTTAAACTCGCGGAATGTGTACTGCTTGTTGGATGTCTTAATTTTGAGAGAGTTTTTTAGCAAGTGCCGGACAAAAATTCAAAGTTTTCGATTTTTTTAATGCGAATTTTAGTTCGAAATTTGTTTTCGAATTTGTTCGGGAGGCATACCATGTCGATGATGCATATTCCATTCGGTTTGGCATTGACCTTAAGGGGGTTTTAATTAAGAATTTTAATCATAAAGTAAAGGGAACTATTTTCGAAATTAATATGGACCAGAAATAAGTCAGATTTCTGGGATTATTGACTTAAAAAAAAGTCCCGGGGATGGAATCTGAGTCGCCAAGACCATGTCTGTTCTCTGTTGAAAGCTAATCTCATTTACATCTGCTGGTCGAATAAAGTGTTGTCGGGCTCCCAACCTATTTATATTTTTTCAATAAAAATCGAATTCCGGGTCAAAAAAATGTTTGGATGACTTGTTCATGGAAATTAATGATCAGGACAAAGTCAGTTGACCAATGATCGGAATACACTTTCTTTGGGAATTTTGAAAAATGAACAGAAAAAAATTGGGGTATTTTCAGAATGTTTTTCGGTTATTCAAAATATTTTAAAAATAAGCCGATTGATTACCACATCGACAAAGATTTGGTGTATGCCCTTGTTTTCGCGCATCCGTCGCCTCATGTCAATTCGAATTTTGATCAGAAGAAAAAGGCCACTGAAAATTTGATAATTTTTAGCAATTTGCCGCGATTAGTTATCCCTTAAAAGGGACACCGACATTTATGACATAATTGTCTTGATCAAATTTGGGGACCCGACCTGTAACTTTGCTGTTTTAATTATTCACCAATTTTCGATTCAAATGGAAAAAAGACACTTTTAGACAGAAAAGAATTATCGACAAAAGTTGACACCATTGGAAAATTGGGGATGAGCGAGATTCAATTTACCAATGTTCGCCGAGGGATGAGACCCAAAAAGTCGAAAAATTTTGACTCAAGAACCGAACACCGGCAGATCAATCTCCTTGAACATGGAAACAATTCCGGTTTCCGTTACATTGTAAAGCCAGAGAATTTGATTTAATGTAAATTTTTTTTAAGCACCAAATTAGATATACGTCGTTTTTCAGACCGGAACTCGAAGAAGTTATCGAAGTCGGAAAACCGGTTTCCAAGTTAAAAGCAATCCCGTTTTCCTACTTTTTTAATCCGAGATTGGCGTTTCATTTATACTGAAACAATGCCCGCCCCGACATACGTCAAATCCCGTTCCAAGGTCACCCATGAGCGATAGATGAAGTCGGCCTGTGATGCGACAAACACTGCTGCGAGAGTGCCAATGATCAGTGCCATTGCCGACGGCACACCGACCAATGGCATTGGACTCTCAAAACTGCCGATGGCAAGCAGTAACAGCAACAGCAGCAGACCACCACCGCCAAGTGCAAAATGATGATGGTGATAGGGGTACAAACAATGTTTTTGGTCGCTCATGGCATCATAATAGTACGACAGACAGCGTTGTCGCAGTTGCAAAAACAGCTGGGAAATGCCCATTTTGGGCAATACCGTATGCAGTTGAATGCGGTTTACTGTAGAAAATAATAAAAATACTAAATTAAAAAGCAAAAAGAATTAAAATATTTCTTATTTGAATGATTGTTTTGCAAAATTGAAAGAGGCGTATTAAAAAGTAGCAACAGGCGGAGGGGGCGAAGTAAGCTTCACTGTTACTTTCTCATTGATCGATTCGATGTCGACGCCGCGAGGGATTAATCAGCGAAACCATCACCATTAAAAACCTTTTTCATTAAACTAATTTCCCATTATCAAAATTTAAAATATTGCAAAAAGACAAGAGAGAATTATTAATTAAATATTTTTTGTTATATGTATTTTAGAATTGGCCTTTTTTAAATGGCCGCGGCATTGACCAAATGTTTCCCCAATTTGGACCAAACCATTTAGCGGCACGAATTAGCTCCCTCAGCAAAAGGCTCCCGGACAATACGTCAGTGGACAATCCATCCACCCAGCAGAACCCCCAAAAAAAGAATAAAATAATTGTTTTTAAAAATTTTGTTTTAAAAGTCCATAATTAAGAAACATTTAATTGTGCTGCTTTTTGTCTCTCGCCCAAAAGCGAGAATTGTCAGCAGAAAGCGCTTTTCGATGGTAAAGGATTGGGGGGATGGAGGTGCTTGGTGATTTATTAATGCACAATTTCCGTTTACCAAATTGTCGTCGTGTTGTCCAACCCTATTAAGCTCAACAACGCACACACACACAAATTTCGCGGTTTGACTTTGTTTCTCACACCCTTTCCCCCTTCCCTCCCCCTTCGCCCCCTCCCTCCCCTACCCATTCGTCATGCTAATACAGAAAACCGCATTTTTAGCTCCTTAGAGAGCGAGAGATGCGTATGAATAATGGGCATGGTGTTGGTTGGGGTGGGCAGGGGCGAGTGCGGCGTGGCATTTTTTGGGCAGTGCCGCGCCATCGTCGCACGATGCTCTCTCTGCTCACTATTTTTGGTCGGCATCGCCCCCGACGGCGATATGCGAGCGCGCGCGAAGAAGAAGAAGACCAAAGGGGAGAGGGGGGGGGGAACTCGTTTTGCTTCAGCAGAGCGGAAAAGTAAAAGCGGCGAAAGCAAAAGCCCACTTAGGCACCAATTAATTGGCGGTAAGCAAAAAAAAAAGGGAGGAAAAGGAGGAGGAATAATCAGAAGAAGAAGCATGGAACAGGAGGAGGCAAGAAAGAAACAAATGGGAAAACTGTGAAAGGGGCAACCCATTTATTGTTGTTATAAGGGGCAAAAAAGAGGGAAAAAACTAACCTATCTCCCCCACCGTCTCGGAAAAATTTTGTTTAGAATTTGAGGCCAAAAAATAGATTTGGAATTTTTTATTATATGCCGCACCGCTATCATAATTAAAAAAAAAATATTGACACGCAAATATCTGTTTTCTCTCTACATATTGTTTGCCAATTTACATGAATTTTTTCCGGTGGGTGTGGAAAACTCAAAAAATTTATGGAAGAAACGGCTTAATTGTTGACCATTCTTATGCAAATTATGTGATACGAATTAATGGAGAAATGAAATATAGATTTTGTGCCAAAAATTGTCAATTTCCAATTCAAAGGGACTTTTTAGAAAATCAGAAAATTTCAAATTTGTCTTAATTTTGTGGACAGGTTTTCATCATCAACTATCTATTTTTGACACTTGAGTATTTGGCGAATATTCAGCGCAATTTTTAAATAAAGTTTTCCAAAATTTATGTGAAATTTATAGAAGTAAATAGCCCTCTCTTTAGGGGGGGGGGGGTATAAATAAGGGTTGAGCGATACCGGACCGGTTTTTCCCAGCCAAAAAGTACCGGGTTTTCAACCTGAAAAGTACCGGTACCGCTCAACCCTAGTATAAATATAGGTAAAACTACGCATATTGGCCATTAAAAATGCATACGCATATAAATGGCCAAAATTTAACGCATACTAAATTGTGCAACATCCCTGGCGGAAATGAGAGTGGAAACAAACAAAATAAACCGGTAAAATGTCTAAAAGGAAAAAGTGAGGACATCATCATCCAATTAGTGTAAAAATTGAAAAAACCAAGTCCAAACTCGTCACTTTAAAAACATCCTTTTGGCTCAGTAACTATTGAAAAAAATAAACAAACAAAAAAAAGACCGGGATTCTGTATCGAATTAAAAAAAAGCGTCGAGTAAGGTCTCGGCGAAACACCTAAGACGAATCCCGAGCCCACAGGTCACAACAGGTTTCGACAAAATAAGAAAATTACGCATCCAATCCACTGCATAATCAACCATATAAAAATGTGCAATTGCAGCATCCTCATACTTTGTACGAAAAGTCGGCTGGAGTTGGTCGACGGCCGGCTGTTGTTGTTGTTTTGTGTTGTGTCCAGCGGGGGGGGGGGGGGGGGGGGGGGGAGAGAGACAGGACATACAAAACCTGTTTCGCCCCCCCCCCCCCCCCTTCCCTTCGGCGCTCGCCTCTCTGCTCCCCCTGTCCCCTCGTCCCTTTCCCCTGCTCCCTCTGTCCCCGCTTCCCCCCTCTCCTCTCCTTTTCCCCTTGCTCCCTCCCCGTCCCCCACCTCTTGCCCACTCTCTTTCACCCCCTCTCCTCCCCTCCCCCTCCTCACCTCCCCTCTCTCCTCTTCTGTCCATTCCCCGCCCCGCCATATTTCCTCGGGGGAAAGCCATGGAAATAAATAGTAGGAATAATGGATGGAACAAAGTCCTCCTCCCCCCTCTTCTTCAATTAGGGAATTTTTAAAGCGTATTTTTGGCGCAGAAAATTGCGATAGTTTTACACAGAATTTTTTTACGGTTTAAAACTTCCGTTAGATGCGCGACTCTTTGTAGGAGGAAAAATGTAAAACGTACATAAATGTTATAAAATTATAAAAATTGAAAAAATAAACAATTGATATTTGCGTTGTATTTTTTTAAAGCTTTTGTCCGGAATTTAATGGGAAAAGGCGGGTTAATTTTTAGAAAAATTTAAACATAAAACTAATTAAAAAACCTCAAAATAAAATCATTTTTGAGGCCAAATCTGTTAACTCACGCCGAAATTTTCTAAAATTTCCCCGGTGGTGCCTCTCGGCACCACCGGCCCTTTTACAGGTTTTTTTGCTTTTTGAATAAATTTTTCAAAATGAGATTTTTGACCCAAATCAGGTTTTTTTTTTTGCCAACCATGAGGCGTTTGACTTTAGCATATGCATCAGGGATGGCGACCACTTTAAATTTGACAAATCGGAAATCGGAAAACCGGAATTCCGATGCCCAAAAAATTTTTTCGGAAATCGGAATTCCGATCCAAAAATCATCGGAAAATCGGAAATCGGAAACTTTTTTTTCGACAAAATTACTAATTTTTTTTTATAAATTTTTTTTTGACCAAAAACTTCTTATTTTTCGAAAATTTTTATTTATTTTTGAGAAAATTAATTCCGATTTTTTTCCGATTTTTCCCCAAAAATATCGGAAATCGGAATTCCGATGCCCCAAATTTTTCTCGGAAATCGGAATTCCGACCCCAAAAACATCGGAAATCGGAAATCGTCGCCATCCCTGATATGCATGCATATATGAGGAAAATTATTGGAACTATACGAACAAATACTAATATTCTATCAGGAAAGTTAATTTAAATTAAAAAACGAAGTTAAAGCACTTATAGTGAAACCGCTACGATAATATCGTTTTTATAATTGCCCAGGGATTTAATCTGATCACAATTTTTGATGTTTACCTCCGATCATTCCCTACTGATAACGCAAACAAAAATAAGTACAACAGCAGATAACAATGGAGAAAAAACAAATATTTGTGTCAAATACGTCTTCTCTTAATTTTAATGCCACTACATATTTTACTGTGAAAAACAAAAACATATGTGGACAAAATGCCCACCCGGCAAGAATATAATTTGACAAGTTTAGTTGAGTAGAGATTTTGCCGACTTTTTGTCGAATCGGCGTTTTGTCGGGCAGAGACTTTGCCGAGTCAATGCTTTGTCAGCGAGGCGACAAAAATATGCGGAAGAACTTTTTGCCTTGCACGGTTTTGTTTGACCCAGTTTTGTGTGTAAGTGCCCCGCCGGGGGCGGGGGAGGTTTAAGAAGAATGAGGGAATGGGAAGGGGGGCGGGCGGAGGAAGGGGAGGGTAAGTCGGTCGATCACATTCATTTGAGCGGCGGAGGAAAGAAATTGGCGGATTTGAATGCGATTTTGAGGTCCATTTGATCGGAAAACAAATTTGTAGGCGAAAAAATTGCAAATTGGTAGTTGAAACTGCATATTCTTGGTAAGCAATTTATAAGTGTTGGAAGAATTAAAGACCGGGCCAGGGCTGGGCAAAACTGAACAAAGGACCAGAAACGAAATTCGAAATGAAATTAAAATTTTTTGAAACTCAGATGCTGAAACTCAAAACGCAAATTTTTAAGCTCAAATATTTTTTGCACGAAAACCCTTATTTAAAAAAAAATAAAAATAAAAGCAAAATTAGTTAACAAACAGTAATATTCAAGGTTTTGAATGTTTAATTTTGAAGTGGTCAAAGATCGGACACCAAAAAATATGGAACTAATCATTTCAATAACCATTTATAATATATTTGGCTAGAATTTCGGCCAAAATACATCTGATTGTCAAATATATCGTCCGGCTTCAAATCTGTCGGCCGACTGTACGGTTTGAGTCGTTCTTTTTGTGACATACCAATAAATTCTTCGTCCGCACACGGGCCCATTAGGATCTGAATAAAAGTGAAGAAGATACGAAGGAATTTTCGAGCAAGGGACGAAATGGGACAGTTTGACGTCGCCCTTTTGGCGTTGGCGTGGCCGTTTTGGCCTCGTTAGGTTTAATTTTAAACTTTTTTGAACACCAAATTTTTTGAATCTTTATAGGCTTGTAGAGTTTAGGACGCAAAACGGCAACGCCAAAAAAGCCACGCCAAACTGACCCAGACCGGCAAGGGATATTAATAAAAAACATTTGTTCGCTACCGAAATAGCACGATACAGACAACAAGGTGTTTTATAACATTTAACCGCTTGTCTTCCCTCACTCAATATCCGTTTTTAAAAGTTTACAAGCACTTTTTTTCAAATTACATTTACAAGTAATTTTTAATGTCGTTAAAAATTTTTAACAAACCTTTCCGGGTAGGGGTTTTCAGAAAAACAACAAAACGGCATTTTTGTTGTGGATGGGCGCTACGTAGGACATTGTCAGCACATCCATCGCCTAACAATGGAGGGAAATCCGAAAACAACGGAAAGAGAGCGAGAGAGAGAGGATGAGAGAAAGAAAACAAGTCAACGAGCCAAGGACATTTCTGCGCCTGCGTTTCGGCGCCAGTAGTTAGTATACAACATACGTAGGAGGGTGTGAAAATGATTAATGACCTGTCGGGCTGACAGGTCTTCCCGCACATTCCGGTGCCTGTGAGGAGGCGAGAGTGGGGGGGGGGCGCCGAATTCCCGCACACTCCGGTGCCTGTGAGGGGGATCCGGGAGTGGGGGGATAATTCCCGCACACTCCGGTGCCTGTGAGGGGGGGGGGGGAACCGGTGCCTGGGGGGGGGGAAGCCAAAACTTGCATCCCCGAACACCAATGCGAACACATAACACAGCGCTGCCCCCACCCGAGCCCCCCGCCTTGGGGAGAACCAATCTCGCCGCTGGCCACACTCCGAGGGCAATGCACAGGCACTCACACGAGCACTCCGGTTTTCCGGTTAGGACACTTCCTCAGGCCATGATGGCCGTCGGGCCTTATGTCTCGTGTTGTTTCGAATGCAAGCACACTGTTCCCCAGGCAAGGAGTTCACAACCACGAACTCTCATCGCTTGACAACCATGCCGTCGCACTACACTCTAGCTACACCATCACCATTCAACTAACTCAGCATCCCCGGTGCTGAGTTCCTCCCAAGCACTGTCCCATAGAGCACATCTTTCTCAAATCAACTGACTCGCCAAATTCCTTCAACCAACACATTCGCTGTCTTTATGTGTTCGACGTTTGCTACTCGCTGGAGAAACTGAGGCCACGACTAAGGTGGCACCCCAGCAGCAACCATCACCGTTCACAACCTGAGAACCAATGCAGAAAGCACTTTCCCCAGGCAGTATCCCTCCGCCAAGGGTTCTTTTTCCGTGTTTACAACACAAAATCCAAACAAAATCAACACCACACACCAATCCAACACCCAACTCTGCTCCAAATGTGTTTCGTTGTTCCCATTTTTGCAACAAAAATAGAAAAGGATTTAAATAGAAACATCAATCGACTGAAAGCAAAAACATGCGAAAAGGATATTATAAAGCACCAAATCTGTGTGAAAAGTCCAAAATGGAGCACTGGGTAGGTAGTTGAACAAAATACATCAAATCGAACGCTAACGACATTTGGCATGATGAAACAAAAAGCTTAGTGCTTTATAACATGCTTTAGAGGTGTATTGACTCAAAAATGCTTAAAAAGAGTAAAACAGCACCAACATCTGTGTGGAAAAGTCAAAAATGGAGCACTGGTTATTGAACAAAATACATCAAAATCGAACGCTAACGACATTTGGCATGATGAAACAAAAAAGCTTAGTGCTTTATAACATGCTTTAGAGGTGTATTGACTCGAAAAAATGCTTAAAAAGAGTAAAACAGCACCAAAATCTGTGTGGAAACGTGAAAAATGCACTAGTCTTTTGTATCGAAAATTTCACAATCGTACCTAACGAGATTTGCATAATGAAAAAAAAGCCCGAAGGAGTAGAATTTAATTAATTCAGTTCCTTCGGGGGTCCGGGCCGGGTTCCGCGGGGTAAGCAGTGCTGGTTCGGTTTTGTCACGCCACCGAACTTTGCCTTGTTAGCTCAGCGTTGCTTAACTTGCCAGATCGGACGGTATCGCGTGATTCCCCTCTGCCAGCCCCCCACCGGAATTTACACAAAAATTGTAACCTATAAGCTAAAATTTCAAATCTGATAGAAAGTGTAATATTTTAAGTTTTTTGTTCAACAGTTTCACTACAATTATTTAGGTCCAACATTATTAAAAATTGGAACCCAAACGCAAAAGGTAAACAAAAACGAAGCATTTGATAGAGGCAGAAACTTGAACTCTTGTCTTAACGAGTGTCGTCGTGAGCAAGTGTTCCTCTGACCTAGCCTTGCCCACCCGTGACATAAACTCTCCTAAGCAATGATCCCCGTAAGTTTGGAAGAACACGAAAGTCCCAAGCAAAGTCAAGCCTAGTATTTGATAAAATGAAAAAAAAAAAACAAAAGTTTTAAACAAAGAGCACCTAAGAGAGTGCTCGGATAGAATACCTTGCTTTGCCCACCCCAGACATAAACTCTCCTAAGCAGTTAGCCCGCTAGAATTTCTCGTGCCCATTAGCCTTGCCTACCCGTGACATAAACTCTTCCTAATCATGATCCCCGTAAGAGACTGCTCGGATAACTTACCTAAGAAGAGCGTAAGCGCGGGCTCGAATTCCCATTTTCCTGCCCCTAAAATGTTGTTGCCACAAAAAGTGAAGGGGGAAAAAGAAGACAAATCTCCGATCAAGGGCTAAGTCTCAACAGATCGCAGTGTAAAAGCTGCTCTACTGCTAACCCCCCCCTGACCAGTAGTCAAGTCGTATACAAGTGATTTTGCGCCCCGACGTTCCACCATGGCACACGAGTGCTACGGCTTTGGCAATGTGCGAGCAATTAAGCAGCACCATCGGGCCAGATGCTGGGGCATTTGTGCTGCACCGCAAGCGGCGCATAAGTTGTGCCTCCCGACACCGGGGAGCAAGAATATTGCTATCTTGTCTAGGCGGGATTCTGACTTAGAGGCGTTCAGTCATAATCCCTCGTGGTAGCTTCGCACCATTGGTCTATCGACCAAGCACATGAACCAAATGTCGAACCTGCGGTTCCTCTCGTACTAAGCAGGATTACTATCATAGCAACCGGTCTTTAGTAGGGTAAAACTAACCTGTCTCACGACGGTCTAAACCCAGCTCACGTTCCCTATTGGTGGTGAACAATCCAACGCTTGGCGAATTCTGCTTCGCAATGATAGGAGCCGACATCGAAGGATCAAAAAGCGACGTCGCTATGGACGCTTGGCCGCCACAAGCCAGTTATCCCTGTGGTAACTTTTCTGACACCTCTTGCTGGAAACTTTACCATTCAAAAGGATCGATAACCACGCTTTCGCGGTCCGTATTCGTACTGAAAATCAGGATCAAGTAAGCATTTGCCTTTTTGCTCTACGAGAGGTTTCCGTCCTCTCTGAGCTCGCCTTAGGACACCTGCGTTACGCTTTGACAGATGTACCGCCCCATTCAAACTCCCCGCCTGACACTGTCATCGGCGCGGTCGCCGGGCCACCGGGTGCCCGACTTAACCCAAAATGGACACCCTTGCGGGCGCACTCCCTTTTACCGTTAAGTAAGGACGATGAAAGTAGTGGTATTTCACTGTCGCCTTGCGGCTCCCACTTATGCTACACCTCTCATGATTCTTCACAAAGTCAGACTAGAGTCAAGCTCAACGGTCTTCTTTCCCCGCTAAATTTGCCAAGCCCGTCCCTTGGCTGTGGTTTCGCTAGATAGTAGATAGGGACAGTGGGAATCTCGTTGATCCATTCGTGCGCGTCGGTAGTTACCGACGAGCATTTGGCTACCTTAAGGAGTCATAGTTTACTCCCGCCGTTTACCCT
>JBDPZO010000006.1:2728729-2749355 GCA_039877585.1 Heterodera filipjevi | reverse complement strand
GTTTTTCCGCAAAGGTGGGGAGGGGGGGTAAGTGTTGTGTCCGGATAATTATTAACTGGGGGGGGGGTGTTTAAACTTTTTTGGGTTAAAAAAGCGATTTGAGGGGGGGAGGGGGTGGAGAGAAAAGTTTTTTTTTTGAAATTTACCGCGCTGCCGTTGCGTTGCCGCGCGGCGCTGGTGGGGGAGGGGTCCGATAGCAGATGGCATATGCTATCGGAAAATGGAGAGAGAAAGAGATGGGAGGAGAAGAGAAAAAGGAGAGAGAAGAGATGGAGGAGAGAAGAGAAAAAGGAGAGAGAAAGAGATGGAGGAGAGAAGAGAAAAAGGAGAGAGGGGAGGGAGAGAAAAAGAGAAAGTGTGAGAAGAGAGATAGTTAGTCAATGAGAGAAATTTAGGTAAAGTGAGAAAAAGGAATGTCAGAGAGATAGAAAGAAAATTGAGTACGATGCGAACGTGGGGGGGAGGATGGATTTTGGAAAAGACGATAAGGTGCAAAATGCGTTGATAAGAAGGGAGTGGGGACTTATTATTTCATAAATGTACAGAAAAAAAAACCTCAAAAAGGTGTAAAATAATAAAAAATTATGCATCATATTTATGTAGTATAATTTCAGATGTATATTCCTTAAATTACCCCCTCCCCCCATCTTTGATCCTAAAACTTTTTTTTTATTTTCGTTTGCGCCATCCCAAAACAAATTGTTATGTTAAACATGAAGAAGAAGGAGGGGGGGAGGATCCCATTGTGTACAAGAAGAAAACAAATTTGTTGAAAATAAAGGGGATGGGGGCAGAATGGGGGAGGGGATCATGTTGCATGGCCATCGGCTATTTTTCATTTTCCCAATGGATTGGATTCGATTTCAGTGCGCCCTTTGTGAGGAGGGGCTTAATTGTTACCGCCCTTTTCTGTCAGCAAAACCAATTCGTGTGTGGCATAACAGCATCATCAACTTCACTGGTTTTTGAGCCAAGGCAAACAACAGTTGCGCCAATTGTCTGCCCAACGACACAACATCCACCGACACAACACCAATTTGTCCCCCACCCACTGCACACAACATTTGCTGAGCATCACAATGCTTTTCATCTTTTTGTGTTTATTGCCCAGGTCCCCCGCCCCCCCCCCCTCTTCCATTTAACTCATTATAATTATTTACCATAATTCACGGCTGTTCAAGTGACTCTGTGGCACGTCGTGTCTTGAGAATAGGGCAATTCAAAAGAGTTGAATCGGCGGATGAAAAGTAAGCTAAATCTTTGAAAGTTAAAAAAATAATAGTCAAAATTTCTTTGAAGGAATGAAAGCGGACCGCCAAAAGTTGACCATCGAACGTCGTGCGCAGCCGCTGGTGCTGCCACCGATGAGCACTGTTCAGCCCAATTTGCATTTTGGACGGTTGCCAAATCAGGTAAAGTGGGAAAAAAAACTTGGTTTCCCAAACAAACCCCCCAATTTTCATAAACAGGGACAGGAGGCGTGCCCGACCGTCGGGAAGTCATCTATGATGTGCCAGACGGTGTTGGAGCGAAGAAACTGGAGCAAGATGACGAGGACAGTTTCTGAAGCAACAGATGGGATAGAATTAACTATTGATCAAACATAAAATTATGATTTTACAGGGATTTTTTTTTTCAAATTTTATTGGTTATAAACTTTCACAAAAAAAAAAGTTGGAATTGATCAATTCTTTCTGGTGATTGGAAAATGATAAATTGTAAAAATGAGGAATGATGCTCATAAATTATGCAGACAAAAACATTTTTGCATTCAAATTCGCAAATAAATAGGTCAACAGTCGGATATTAATGATCATTTCTTAAGATTTGAACTAAGAATTGCATCCTAGCAATTAATTTCGGTGAACATCAAAGGGGAAGAAAATAATTTGAATATTGTGCAAATAGGTCAACGATCGGCGGCGCGTGAATAACTAATTGATTATGTTTGAGTTGCGTATAAAGCTTGAATCTTCATCCATTTCATTCGCTTCTCAACATATTTCCCAATAACTAATTTTTCGAAACTATAAGGCAATGTCTTATCAAAAAAGTAAATAATTTTGAATATTTAATTTGAATTTTTTCAAAATCCATTCCCTTAGCATCCAACCCTATTGAGCGTTCTTCAACACCAGACGGTGACCTCTTTGAGCTCAGCGTCTGGTACGATGTTTTGGTGTCGGACAAGGACAATGTAATTTAAATTAATAATAGTGAAAACTCAATATATATTTTTAAATTAAAGATACTCGAATGGTTCACTCCCAAGAAGCCCAAACTGTTTGTCAGGAGGTTCTCACATTTGCACAAGAACGCAGCATGCCGTGCGAAAAATTGAAAAGTGGATTAAATTCTTTACAAACTTGTGACGACACTCATAAATCTGTGATCAGAATTTTTGCCAATGCTTTTTGATCTGTTGCCAATAAAATTGTTGAGAACTAATTTAGAGAAAAATACTCCATCTTTGGTCATGTTTGCCCCCCCCCCTCCCCCTTACTCGCTCCAAATGAACACTTGCGGTCTGTCATTCCAAGTTACTTATTTTTGACAAAACTTAAAGGGGCGGGGCTTAAACAACCTTGCTACCGATGTGTGAGTATATAAAATAACCTGACGGCCATTGGCCATTCCCTATTCATCATCATATTCCATTTGACACTCACATCAATTTATCCGTCCGCTCAAATGGCCATTAACATGTCCGAAAAAAGTCACTTTTCAACCAAATACTCGGTCAGACTGACATCACCATTTCGACTAGTGGCATTACCGTGAGCGGACCTCGCTCTCCACCCCTCGTTTTCTGCCGTTGATGATAGTGGCAGGTGTCGTGCATGTAAGGCCACCGAAGTTGAGCTTGACCCATCATCACCAAAGAGGGCATCACTCTGTGGTGCACTCGGATTAAAAATGCTCAGTTCGTCCTTTTGATGTTGTCTACGACTTGCCGGGTCACTGCTTCTTCCGTGTGAAGAACAAAGCGCGTGTGTTCAGTTGTTCCCTACAGTGACCTGCCTTCCGACACGTGCTCAAGCCAAGGACCGCAAAACAATGAGCGCGAAATAAAGAAAAGCAAAGGTAGCTCTTGATTTAGTGGAAGCCGGTCTAATGGGTGATGCTATGCAGGCAGCACCCGTTGAAGAAGGCCAAGAGCGCCATCAACACGCTTGGCAATCTTCTTTTGATCGACAAGAATATGGCAATGCGGCGTCCGTACCCACAGCCACCCAGATTGATCAAAGCAAGACTCTCAACTGCTTCTCACCATAAAGAGGAAAGAGGCGAAAGCGAAGCAAAGAAACAAAACGAGGTGCAGCCAATCCTCTCCTCACCACCCCCAATCCATGAAACATCCAAGAAATTGGTGATATCGATCAAACACTTGATGAATTTTTGATAGTGTCCAAGCGGCAACAGCCAATTTATAAGAATGTTGTAGTATAAAAAGTGATATTATACCATAAAAAGCCACCCAATTCAATATGTTTAATGCGCAATCATTTACGAATAAAGATATATGCTTCAAATTACCTTGTGGAATTATAATTTCTGGCCCATCATCGTCCGGAAAAACCCAATTTCTACTAAAATTTATTGCCGAATCGAGTGACTTAATTGCGCCAAAGCCCATTTCCATGCTCTATTGTTTTGGTGAAATGAACTCAGCGGTGCCGGCGATTCAAAGGGCGGGAGTCGATGTTTATGCGGGTGTCCCTTCCGAAGAGTTGATTAAGCGCTTCCCCAAACCCTTTGCTTATCCTTGACGATTTGATGCTGTCCATTGATGAACGGTACCTGTCCGACTTGTTCACCAAAAATCCACCACCATAATTTGCGGTTGTGTTTGTCACTCAAATTTGTTTGAGCGCAAGATCAAAGTGGCCCGCCTATCGGCTCAGTATCTGGTACTGATGCGCGTCCTAATCTCTGTTGTCCATACGCAAATTGGCGTGCAGCTTTTTCCGCGTCAGCTTGCTTCTTCCTGGACGCTTACCGCAAAGCAACCGCTCGTCCCTATGGCTATTGTGTATTGATATGCACGCTTCTTCGGATCCCGCATTACGCCTCCGCACCGACATATTTAAGGATGAACAAGAGGAAGAAGGCGGCCTTGTGGTGTTCATTCCCAAAAGGAGGACAATAGACAACGACAAACAAAGATTGCCAGCTGATACGAGACAACTCAGATTGGCTATGTTCACTATCGCGCACAAAGTCAGCTCGAAAAGTAAGAAGCTGATCCGTAAAGCAAGCACTGCACAACTGTTAGCATTGGTGGAAATTTGTTTGAACTTAGTCGCTTCACGCTTTCAATTGACAACTCGACAAAAAAGACGTCTTTTACCCTATGTTGATGTTGCCGACGAATGAGCCGAGCAAGGAGTGAACGGGGCGCCAGACGTGTGATTGTCCAAAAAGGATCAGGATTTGGTGGTTTATTTGCTGCACTTTTAACTCCCGTTTTGATAGAATTGGCCAAATCAGTTGTAACTAAAAACACATAAATACCCCAATTATTAATTATCAAGCACTATTTGTAATAATGGCGAAAAATTTTTACTTGTGCCACAAGAAATTTATCGAGGACTCTTCCGCAACGGCAACCGGGGATATATAATGTGGATGCCATAAGACACGATTTGGAACGCGCAAAGGACCGATGGATCCTCACGAAGAATGTTCACTACAACCAACAGCTTAGGCGCTACTTACATATGCTAAAGGAGCATGCGGACAGACCTACAAAATGAATTAACAAGGGCCTAAGTGTGCTGCTTAGGCGTGACGGGGGTGATGAAGAAGGAGAAGTAGTGGACACCCAACAACGCCCTCCGGCGCCTCCGACTCCACCTGGACGGCGTCCACGTCGTCCCCTCACCCTTTGGTTTCCTCCTCCTTCTCCTCCACGTATGGGCGGCGCCCTCGTCGCCCAACACGTCCTATTCTCCTCCACCCCGTATTGGCGACGCACTCGTCGCCCAACTCGTCCAATACTCCTCCAACCCACCCTCTCCTCCTCCTCCCCCACCACCTCCTCCTCCGCCGAAAATCGCCCCCCTCGCCCTCAAAGAACGCGGACTGTAGCACCCAAACGTGTCGGCAACCGCAGATTGCAAAGTCTCTTTCGTAAATTAAAAGCAGGCAACAAACACAAGAACTGACACTTCCAAATCCTGTGCAGCAACAACAAGAACAGAATTAGGAGGGCATCCTTGCTGAAGCAGCTGCTGCACCATTTCCAGAGTATGACGACGATTATATGTTGGAGGAAGGTCACATGACGGGCTCCACTCCAATATTACGGAGATTTGCCTGCTGACAGAGAAACTGGGCAAATAGAGCAACAGCTTGTGATGAAGCGAAAAAAGGGGGAGTCAAATGGTGATGGAAAAGTTAAGAAATACAGCCCGTTTCTCATCCTGCTCCGCACCCATTTCGTGTTAAGCCAAAAAGAAATTCCACTCCCACCGCACCGCCCTGTCCCCAAAGAGAACACCAAATTGGAACCAAAACCATCGACTCAAACAAGTGTTATGGAATCAGAACAGCCGTTGCTCCTCCACCACCACCACAAGTACCAAACCCGCAACGTGTCCGACGAAAACGGCAATGGAATGTACCCAACACCCATGGAACCGCGTTCAAAGCGTAGGCGCATCAAAGAATTAAAGGCGTGGAGATGAGGACCATCACCCCTGGAGCCGGGTGAAAAGCGTAGGCGCATACAAGGAATTAACGGCGATGGACTGCTACCATCACCCTCTGGAGCCGGGTGAGCGTAAGCGCACCCCAGGAAGACGTCCGCCTAACACAGATTCCCTCGCTGAGACTCCATCAACTTCTGCTCACATCCCATCAACATCAGCGCACATTCCGTACGACCCTAACTTTTTTTATTCCTACAAATCAATTAACAACTGCTCAGCGTATAGAACGAATTTTATCAAAGCTAACCGATAGCCAAAGTATGAGCATCAGGGGAAACTCAATTATAAATGACAAAACAATGGTCGACCTATGAACGAAGCAATTTGGCAATCGCAAAGTATTAATTGATAAGAGAGCAGGTCAGCCCGGTATTAAAACCGCCCGGAACAAACCAATTGGAGGCCCATCTTATAAAACGATCCAATTTTGTACTCATGGACAGCCCACTCAAAAAGACAACAGCCAAAATAACAACAAAAACAATGACCAAACCAACAATAGTGAAAAGGAATTTCGTCCTCAAATGTGGAGCTGATCAAATCAACTCTAGACCGTTTATACAATGATCCGTCCTCACCGGCTGCATTTGTGGGTATCGATGCCTTATGGAAAGAGCGCGGAAAGAGCAAAAACAATTGAGAAAGAAAGACGTGCAGAATTACTTGGAAGGCCATCGCACCTATACGTTATGGCCCCCGTAGGGTACATTTTCAAGGGCAAAGACTGTGGCCGCTGGCTTTATGACAGACGTACAGGTGGATTTGGTCTGACGTCAGGCCCTTTCTCGTCACAATCGGGGCCATCGGTATTTACTTGTTGCAATTGATGTTCTCCGAAACGGTTGTTCGTGTCCCACTTAAAAATAAAAAAGCCGAAGAAATGTGGATGCATTAAACAAATCATGACCAAATGCCAATGGTCCCGCACCGGATTCTCCGATAAAGGAACCGAATTTAAAACAGCTTTTAAAGGAATTTTTTGACGAACAAGAAATTGAAAAACACGAGCCCGTCCATTCATCCGTTAAAGCATCTGTGGCGGAACGTGCAATCGAAACATCAAACAACGCTTGTATAGATATTTTGCAGAACAACCAGACAATGAATTGGGTGGATGGTCGTACAGCAATAGGGATGGAATTAATAAATCACCATCACGTGTGCATGGGATGGACCGATTGATGTCAATTTTAAAATGCTCAGAAGGTGTGGAAGCGAATATACAGGCCCTTGCCACCACAAAGTAAGAAAATCCCCGTTTTCATAAGACGAATTTGTGCGCATGAGCAGAGAGAAGGGACAATTCGAGAAAGGATACTGCCAAATTACGGAGATGAAATACTGGAGGTAGATGAGGTGATGAAGGCGGTAGCCCTGTCACGATATAACTCGTGATGACCATGGTGACAAGTTCGAGGGCACCTTTTACGAGCAAGAATTGGCGCGTGTCAGAAAGGAGCCGACACCACTACCGAATTGAGAAGGTGATTCGTAAAAGAAAAAGGGCAGATGGCACGACAGAGATGCTTGTCAAATTTATAGGTTACCCGAAAGGGAATGGATCCACAGTCTCAACTGTTAAAAGCTCGTTGTGTTTTACACTTGTTCGATTTTCATTTAAAAATTTTAAAAGACATCAAATACTTTCTTTGTGTTTGCCAAGCAATGTCACGGATTACCTGGACAATCAACCCAACAAATTCCGTGTCCGACATTCCAAAACCGTGCTTTTAACGGTTCTTGGGTATGTGGACTGCACAGATTAGTTACCCGTTACTCGGTCTACCTTGGCACATTGGATGAGCAATGGATGAATTCATTTCATGATCAAAATGCGCCAGATGACGACAAACAGCGAATCGTTCGCATACCCGTCCCAAAGCAACACTCAAAAAATGGAACACTGAGAGACTTTTGACGCTAGTTGGCAAACACAACCAATGCAAAACTACTGCCACTCGAGCGTGAAGCGAAGCTGATGCAATAGGACAAAGCCGCTATATTCCCCGCCACCCTCAAAGCGTATGAGACGGTACTACGAACCTTCCTTCACCGCCGCCAAGAATATTTGATGAGTCCTATAAATCGCTTCATCACCCCCTCCCCCGATAGTAAGGAGAAAATCTCCGCCCAAAGCACCCGGCTAAACCGATTCAACCAACAGAAACTACCATCCTAAAGTAACAACGCCAGCAGTCAAACCAGCGCCACCTAAAACCAACTGCCGCTCCCCGATAATAAGCCTGAAGTTCCCTTGTTAGGCCACCAACTCGCTCCGCCGAAGCCATCGACCCCAAACACTAAACCAGTGACAGCTCCTCTCCTCCTAAGCCAACGGTCCCAATCCCAAACAGTACCAGCTCCTCCTCTCTAAGCCAACGGCCCAATAAACTAGCCACCACACCACCTTCTCCACCGCTTCAACCACCAAACACCAATTACCAAAGCCAGCGCCACCTCCCCCTGCTCCTGCTAAGCACCGGCCACAATAACCAAACCAGCGCCAACTGCAACAGTAAGCCGCCACCCAAATCATTAAGCCAGCGCCACCTCCTCTGCTCGTTAAGCCAACGGCCTCAATAGCCAAACAGCACCCAACTGCAACAGTTAAGCCACCCACCCAAATCATTAAGTCAGCGTCACCCCTCCTATTGTTAGGCCATCCAGCCCAATCAAGAGCCCATTGCCGCCGCCTCTTCAGGCTAACCGTCTCCACCGAGTACGAATGTAAAGGAACCAAACTACCAAAAACCAGTGTCAGAAAATCAGTTTAACTTCTCCATTGGTGCAAGTAAATTTGCATTCCTAAAATGACCAGTCACATACATGCCAAGAGCAGTGCATATGCAGTCATTGATGGATGGAAAGATTCAAAGTTTGTTCATGAACCAACCATCTCGCATTTGTCCTTTCACCTCAGTGGGCTACATGCTTGGTTTCGAAAACCCTCAGCATGTGCGGATAATGAAATTGCAAGTATGGTGTGGACTTAGGGGTGGAATCAAGTTTTGCTGTCTACTCCAAAGGATTAACAGAAAACATGATAATAGGAAATTCGCTCAGCTCATTGCTTCGCGTCGGTCTGTCAGTGGTGCACTTCAGGAGAATCAATGAGAGATATACGCTCACCAAATATTCGCAAGGGTACTGCCCCGAGAGATAAACGAAATGAAATTGAGTGCGCACAATGCACATGGCCGACTCGTCCCATTCGCCAGACGAACAACGCTGGTCGTTTGATATTAAGAACAGTGATAAACTTTTGATGTGTACTCACTTGTGTATTCAATTAATTAATAAAATGGTGCATATTGTGTTCGACCAATTAGTGCCGGCTACGATGGTATGTACAATTGGTAGCGGTAATCCAAATGGAGGGATTACGATACTTCCGGGGGTAAGCCCTTCCAGAGAGGCTTGGCGTTCAACGCGGTGGGGGGTTGGTGACGTATTCCGTGGGCCTTTGGCGCTTTTCCTGCACCTTATTCTACGCCGTGTCGGGACTACGGTAGGGTCGGAGGCGCTAAGTACTGGCCAGGCGAGTGTTGGAACGTGTCGGAATGAGGGGTGTACCATTAAAGGGAAGCGTGGTCACCGAGGACGCAGGGGCATTGATACGTATTGGAGAAGGCGGCTTGCCCAGCGTTTGGTAGTGAAGAACGAGTATAAAGAAGCAGAAGACGTGCACGGCTCATCAGACAATAATTGGACGAACAATCAAAAAGCCGCTAACAGTGAAAAAGCGTGTACGTCGGACGCATTTGGACTACTGAATGGCTTCCACAAAATTGACAACGACAGCATAAATCAATCACAAATGCTTTGGATTTTTCCACATTCCACGACAAATGTTAGTGTCTCTCCTCTAAAGTGTTGAACTTTTGCGAGCAACCCTGACGGACTCCCTTACCTTTTAAACTGCATCAAGGTCAAAATTTTATTGATCTCTCCAAATGTTATTTGCTAACAGAGTTTTCGCATTCAAAAGGAAAATGTGGTGAATGGTAACTGGTGAACCTCACCGTGATGACACAAGATATACACCCAATTCAAATGATTGGCCAACCTTCATACGAAATATTGAATAGTATACATGGGCGCGAAATTTCAATGCTAATTCGTAATGGCTTACAAAACGTACTTTTCCCACGAAACTTTTCTACAACAGCCAAGGAATCTCATTTGAATGCCGCGGGCTATTTCGTGACAGGGCAATGCACTTGAGAGAGGAGATGGGGTGTTTGCACGGGGATTGTTTGCGCGCAGCCAAAACGCACAATTCATAGCCAAAATTGATGCCGATTTATTCAACAGCCCCTATTTTTGATCAATTTTGGAATTGGACATTGAAATTTGCCCAAAGACAAGACTTGTCCTATTGCCCAGGTGCTGCGGCAGCAACGCGCTATCGCTTCGAAGTGATGGGCGTGAAATGTATGTCAAGAAAGTATCCCTGGATGGATGGACTGCTTTGGACATTGCGGAAAGCTGGAGGTGAAGCCTGCACGCTATGCAGTGCGAAAGACATTGATGAAGTCAATGTTCATCAGTCAAGGTCGTGTATGATTACCAGCCAATTTGTTCATGGACAAAGTCACCCGCCGTGTAAACAATGGGTTGGTGGCAAATGATGGACTACGTGGGCAATAATTCTTCGGAGTCCATTCAATTTTCAACCATTAATGTGCGCGAGATCTCAATTAATTGCCAATGGTCGTTCATACCCACAGGCACCATATGACTTGGACTATCCCAATGGTAAATATGGTTCGACCTTTCAATGACATGAATGAGGGGGGGGCTTTGCAAACTCATTGAGAAAGCAACGGAGTTACATTTGACCAAATGGGAGAGAACACACTGTATTATGTTGTTCAAATTGACCAGTAGCGGGGATGATCAAGCGGCATTATTTGATTGATCAAAAATGGTACAACTGCGCATGTGAGCAAAAATTCATGAAGCGGTCCCTTTTGGGGGGTATAGCTTTGTGGTGATGGGTGAATGCGATTCGCTTGTGATGTTAGACAAAAAATCGATCAATTAGCACCGATACGACTATTTAAATGTTAAATTTTGTACCATTTCCACTTGAATAAAAATGTTTTCCAAAACGTTGCTCCTTATTTTTGCTTCTTCGCATTTGCCTTCCGCTAGTGGCATACCGTGAACCACGCAACAGCC
The DNA here is from genome assembly GCA_039877585.1 of Heterodera filipjevi. Classification (NCBI taxonomy): domain Eukaryota; kingdom Metazoa; phylum Nematoda; class Chromadorea; order Rhabditida; family Heteroderidae; genus Heterodera; species Heterodera filipjevi. The sequence continues at coordinate 2,738,457 of JBDPZO010000006.1, read as the reverse complement.
GATTGGAACAACGCCAATATTTAAGAGAGATTAGCGTTGGCTCGGCTTACAACGACACCACATACACTCCCATTGCGACTGCGCGTGGCACCAGCCCTCAAACCGTCACCACAACAACACCACTCAAAAAAGGAAAAGTTGATTGAGTGAACAGGCAACAGTGTCGCTGTTCTCTCCCCGCTAATGTCAATTGGTAAAGGACAGACCGGGAGTGGAAAGCAACTTTTTTCAACAAGCCCCTGTTGGGTCTCTTCGCTTTATATTTAATGCTAATGTCAGTTTGGTGTGCATCAACTGGTTCAATTTTTGGCTAAAGAATGGACAGCGTACAACTTACGAAGATAGAGCGAAAATGGCGGACCGCACGAATTTCCGGGGCTGCTTCGCCAGTGAACAATTGCCCGCCCCGCAAACCCTACAGTATCCCGCTGCGCTCATTGTTAACAGAGACCCCACCACAACGGGCGGCTCTCATTGGTGCGCTATATTTACAAAGGGAATGGATGCGCCAGTGGCTACTTTGACAGCCTGCACAGCCCATCACCACCCACCGTAACATCATGCTTTTTGGATAAATTCCCAAAGGGTACAATCAGGAATTCGTGCCCATATCGTCCCTTTGTTTTAACTTGTGCCGCCCATTGCATCGTGTTCATTTACCACACTTCTTAGGAGCACATTTAAACAATTCTTAATCGACTTGAAAGATGCCCAAACCCCGATATGTACTCAATAAATGTTACTCAATAAAATGTTGATCAAAAATTTAAATGATCGAAAAACAGAAAAATAAAAGTTGACAGTGTCCGACGCACTAAATATGAGGTATCCGATTCTTCACCCAAATAGTGGGTGCTCAATGTAACGATCATCCTCCCGGAATGTGCCAATGGCTGAATCCCACGGGACACCATTGCGCTCGCCCGCTCCTTGCAAAATTGCTGGAAAATGGTCCGGTGCACAAAGACATTGACAGCTCTTCTCATAGTCAAGGATCGGTCTGTCAGTAGTCGAGCACCACAAAGCACAACACCATTGACAAAAATATAAAAAAAATTTTTTGACCAAATAAATTGGTGAATAAAAAAATCACTTTTGAATTGGCGAGTCGACCACAATCCTGGTGCATGAAATGCGACCAGATCGCCGTAAACACATAACGCGCAAAGGCGTTGAAGTAGACGGGGTCGAGCGTCATTGCCGAACCGGTATTGTAAGTAGAGCTGCCCACTTGGCATCTGCGTGTTAGCGCAGATCATCTCAAAGTCGAGGCGAACTTCTTCTAAAGTTATGGATTGTTCTTTTTAATGAATTAAAAATACGATTATGGTGTAGCTGCTGTGACGTTTGGCCCGAAAAAATTCTACAAAGCGTGTTTACAATACGAGCCAGATGGTGGACGCATGCCCCTTAAAAGTTATACATTATATTTTAAAAACATTTTTAATATAGGTACACCTGGTGGGGGTAATTCCACCAAACAAATACAGTTATCGGGGTTTGATGTCAATAATTCACAGAGCAGCTCAGTCGGCAAGCGCTTGTTCAATTGCTCATTTGAATTGCTACCAAAGAATGAATGCATAAATAAAAATATTTCGCCGTCCCGAAAGTACATCAGCATTATCTGCATTTTGAAATTTGTTGCGACAGGCCGACAAAGCGAGGGATTCTGTTCGTAAAGGGTTAAAGAGGGGGGGGGCGGGATCACAATTTGCCTTTCTGTACATTTCAAATGGCATTCTTCCATTTCCGCTCACATTCACATATATGTTTAATTGAAATAATTTTTTTTTTCATTTTGCTGTAACCAGGGCGGTTGCTCAAGCTATGAGCTCCGTTATCTGGCAGTGATTTGAATTTGTCTTAGACCATGAGGTTATTTACAATGAATTCCTTTCTAATTTCCGAGCGTTTAGGTGCACGCGTCTGTGGCTTCATGGGTGGCCGTGCGCTGCTCTTCAGGATAGAGTGGTGTTTGATTGCAAAATTAAAAAAAAAAAATGGAATTTTTTAAATTTCTCTCGCTCTTCTAATCCCCGCATCGATCGCACCTCATCACTTTCATGACCCAAAAAGTAGTAGCATTGATTATATAAATTGTTCTTTTCATGCACTTCCTTCATTTAATCATTTTCCAAAATTATAATTTTCATTAGATTTTCAAAATGCAAAATCAACTCGCAAGAATTCTCTAACGTTTCCATGATTACATCCCTCTCGTCCAATAAAAAACCGCTCGCGGATTTCGTGATGAATTGATTGGGAAACGGAAAAGACAGAGGGCTCAGGGCATCAGCGGCGTCGTTGCAACGCGAAGCAAAAGGAATTTATGTCAAACCATTAGAAAAGTATCTCGAGCATATACCGCGTTCAAACAATCAGAGGGAAAGTCAAAGTGCGCATTGAGAGTAACGCACAAGTAATCCCGAGATTCATTGCGGGTATCTCTCAGTACTGCTCATTGATGAAGCTGTGCAGGACAGGCCGCGAACGCGGAATCGAACCAACTCATCTTGGCTGTCTGGATCGGCAGCCCCTGTTGACGGCGGGGACATTCGACCTATTCGGCCAGTATCCGACAACACCATCAACACCATACTCAACCAATTCCTTAAAGTCGCGCAGAGCAAACAACAGCAAACCATCACGCTTTGGGGCGAACCGTCACTGGACGGTGACGGCGGCGATCGCTGGGGACTTCCAGCGCGCAGAACACTGAAGGGTGGTGCTCGACGAAGTCTGGCACCTGTGCATCATGGGTCAATGATCGCCAGTTGATTAAGGGCATATGGAAAAACAGTGGTTGATGTGAAGGTTGGCTTAGATAAATAACCCGACGAGCGCAACTACTGTCTTTTCTACGCTTTGCGAGCGCTATGGTGACCAAAACTCGTGGTGGCCTCGGTGGAAATTTGGCTACGATGTGCACAGTTTGCATGGTCAACAAGGCTGCTTGCAGCGACGACGCTTACATTTGATGACAGCAGATTGGCGTCGGCTCGGACTTAATGCCTACGACGCTGAAACATTTGTGCCGGCGGGGTGGACAATTGGAACCGTACACAGCAGCAGCATCGTGTTTGCGTTTTGTGTTTGGTTCTACGGGCCAATATAAGCATTGTACAAGTACATCATGGCCATACGCACTCCAATTGTGTTATAACTTCAACAACGGGCACTTTGATGGAGTGCAGAAAGCCTAGTTTGGATTGTTTCTGTCTTACGCTACGTTTGAATTGCGAGAAAACCCATACAACTAGCGCGCTCACTTAAATTCGTGCAAAGTCGCGCTGTAGGCATCGTGTTCACGTGTTGTCCATCTTAACCCGTGCCCTCCGCTGGGGCTTTTTCCCACGGTGCATGTACGGGGGTTCAATCAACCTCTTCCGGCAGCAGCGATTGCTATTCACACACAGTTTGAAACTCAAAGTTTTTGTGCACAGTAACACGATGTAAAAAATGCGGCGTAATTTGGGACCTGCACAGTGCATTAGCCGAAATGGACGAAGGTTATTGTTATTAGACAGCATAAAAGGGGGGCACATGTACCTACCATAAGCATTTCGTTAAGGTGACACAAGATGCAATGAAAGTCGTTGTCACTACTGTAAACATACTTTATCACAAGTCAGTGACACGGACCGTGGCGTGTGTTCTCTCCATCGCCAATTGACACCAATAAAAAGAAAGCGTACCTCATATCGCATAGTGGCCTTCGCTTCAGGACGACATGCCAGCTCATCTCTAGTCGAGGACCCACTCAACAAACCAGCAATAAAAGAAACACCAGCCCAACTTCATCGCGCCATCACGGCTTCCTGCCCTACGACGCATTGACCAAACGACACTTGTGGCCAGAAGACAGGGAACATTCAGGATGCCACAAAAGTGTCGCGCGCACGCTGTCATCGCACATGATGGTCACATTTTGGTTTTGTCACCACGCGACCTAGATTCACCGACACAGAGCTTCGAAAGAAGTCATTAATACTGAAACAACCACAACTGACAGGAATCGAGGTTTCGATGGTGGGTTCTCCAGAGGTCAATCATACGACACAAAACAGACACTTATCACTACTCGACTGTGCAGGGCGCTTGGTAGGTGCTCGTCTTCCGCGATCTTTCCGAATTGGGTTCACACGACTGGATTGCCTGTGAGACTGGTAAAAACCCCAAAAAAGTGTGGCCCAAACTGTATTAATTTTGTTTTTAATTTATAGGGCAATAAATGATACCACTGAAAGTGCGGAAGCAGAAGAGACGAAAGCACAACAATATTCCGTGATTTCATTCAACATGATGCCGTGTTCGTTGGCTGCACGTTTCCTTCATATGTATGCTCGGTTGAGGACAAGCCCTTTTCCCAAACTGGCCACCCGGACTGAGAACTACGCAGAGAATCACCGGACCCGAAGCGACTACCTGGTCTAACGAATGATGCCCAGCACGTGCGGCAATTTGGTGCATGGTACGCGGAGAAACCCGGCCATCAACCGGTTATGTTAGATGAAAGCATTGGCGAGTAACTAAAAATAAGTTTGAAAATACCATTTTGATTATTGGATTCAGCTATGGCACCAAGTGACGTGGAGATTTTGATTGGCCGCTTGTGGCGCCTTTCGTCGGGACTTTTGCCAATTTCGCAGCGTCAGAATACAGTTGATGCATGGACGACCGTGAAAACATGACGGCATGACGTCCTGCGCGAGTGTCAACCATAGCAGCGTGGTATGCGGACATTTTCGCACCACCATCTTCGGCTGAACACTGGCTATTTTCCTGAGCGTGGTACGAAACGCGCAAATCAAAGTCTGCTCGCTTTCGCTCGCTTAATCAAGTTTCCTTGGCTTAACATTCAGAGCACTGGGCAGAAATCAGACACGGTCAACGTCCACAAGGACCATCCGTCTCCTCTGTTTTAATTAGACAGTCGGATTCCCCGAGTTCGTGCCAGTTCTAAACTGGTCGTTCAGCGCCAACCGAAGTGCATACCCTGACGGGCATACACGCAGCTGAAGCGCTCCACAAGCAGCTCTCACCACTAGTCCACGCACCATCCCCGAAGGAACAGCACGCAGCCACGGGCAAAAGCCGCCTGTTTCACACAACAGCCCGGCTGACCCGACCTTTAGAGCCAATTCTTTTCCCGAAGTTACGAATCTAATTTGCCGACTTCCCTTACCTACATTATTCTATCGACTAGAGGCTGTTCACCTTGGAGACCTGCTGCGGATATCGGTACGATCAGGCAGGAGATTCAAATCGCTTCCCTCGCATTTTCAAGGGTCGTGTGGAGCGCACGAGACACCACAGGAACCGCGGTGCTTTACGGGCGCAACATCCCTATCTCAGGCTGAGCCACTTCCAGGCACGCGAACCCTAAACCAGAAAAGAGAACTCTGGCTCGGACTCCACACGACGTCTGCGAGTTCATTTGCGTTACCGCGCAAAACAGTTCTTGCGAACCGTCATTTCCCTGGCCTGGCGTGGGAATGTTAACCCACTTCCCTTTCGGCAACCGGATGGACCAACTGCGCAAGCACAGAAAAGTCGTCATCCGTAGTGTGTGACGGCGTTAGCCGGTGCCTTAGGATCGGCTGACCCACATTCAACTGCTGTTCACGTGGAACCCTTCTCCACTTCAGTCTTCAAGGATCTCACTTGAATATTTGCTACTACCACCAAGATCTGCACTGGTGGAAGCTCCGGCCGGGCCCACGCCCAAAGCCTTCAACGCAACCACCACGACCCTCCTACACGTCATGGCCAGACTACGCGACGAGGCGCGTGTACAAGCCAATGACGGTGGAGTATAGGTGGCCCGCTCCAGCGCCATCCATTTTCAGGGCTAGTTGATTCGGCAGGTGAGTTGTTACACACTCCTTAGCGGATTCCGACTTCCATGGCCACCGTCCTGCTGTCTATATCAACCAACACCTTTTATGGGGTCTAATGAGCGGGCACTTTGGCACCTTAACTCCACGTTTGGTTCATCCCACATCGCCAGTTCTGCTTACCAAAAATGGCCCACTTGGAGCTCAAACATTCAACGCCCGGGTTCAGAGTCAAGCAACCCTGGCTTCATACCCATTTAGAGTTTGAGAATAGGTTAAGGACATTTCGTCCCCAAGTCCTCTAATCATTCGCTTTACCGAGTATAACTGCTCTGCGAGCTCCAGCTATCCTGGGGGAAACTTCGGAGGGAACCAGCTACTAGATGGTTCGATTAGTCTTTCGCCCCTATACCCAAGTCAGACGATCGATTTGCACGTCAGAATCGCTTCGGACTTCCACCAGAGTTTCCTCTGGCTTCATCCTGCTCAGGAATAGTTCACCATCTTTCGGGTCTCAGCGCATACGCTCTGTCTCCGCCCCATCGCATGCGATCGAGACGGGACTATGTTGCGCCCCAACACCGCAGTGCCAGGGATCACACATCAGCTCCGCAAGGATGCCTTCACTTTCATTACGCCTTTGGGTTTTCAACACCCAATGACTCGCGCATACGCTAAACTCCTTGGTCCGTGTTTCAAGACGGGTCGGACAGATAACCGGCTTTTACACCGAGAACGCACAAATGAGAGCCCGAGCTGGACCGAACTGATTGCTGGTACGTGTCGCATGCGACCGCCACCGACACTCAGCTCGAGCCAACACGGACCCGAAACCATTGCACACTCTCACCCAGAGTAAACAGCATTCCCCTGGCCCGGGTACCAGACCCCGAAGGGCTGGCCTCAAAGCCAAGTTCACGCAGCTACCCCGAGCATCTCAGCGCACTCCGCCTGCAAATGCCCCATCAGCCGCTGAACAGAAAGACAACCAACCCCAGTCTGGAGGCAGGAAGCCCAACGCCCAACAACAGACGGGTGAATGCAGACCAGATACGCCAGCTCTGTCCGTTTCCACCTCATCGGTTTCACGTCCTCTTTAACTCTCTCTTCAAAGTGCTTTGCAACTTTCCCTCACGGTACTTGTTCGCTATCGGACTCGTGGCCGTATTCAGTCTTAGATGAAGTTTACCACCTAATTTGGGCTGCGATCCCAAACAACCCGACTCCAAGACACGCAAAGATGAGTAGGCACCGCTAGTTGGACAGGTCTTGCACCTTCTCTGGAGCCCCGGTCAAGGGAAACTTGAACCAGCGGGCCAACCCAAGCTTACGGTCTGTACGCTACACCTCACATCCCCAGAGGAGATGCGATTCAGCGCTGGACTCTTCCCAGTTCACTCGCCGTTACTACGGGAATCCTCGTTAGTTTCTTTTCCTCCGCTTACTGATATGCTTAAGTTCAGCGGGTACTCACGTCTGAGTTCAGGTCGAAAATTCAAACACGGAATGCCTACCAGCGAAGCATTCCACCCAGCACACATGGAGAGCAGTTGCGCCCTAGTTACGGACCGTAAAACGCGAAAGAACCTGACAGTTTCGCGCCAACACAACCACACTCCACGGCCGAGCATTTTCAAGAATAGCGCAAGAACACGTCCTGCAGACATGATCTCACCAACATAACAGGCACAGCAGTGCCTTTTATGATAACGACCCTGAACCAGGCGTGCCAATGGATGTAACTCCAATGGCGCAATGTGCATTCGAAAGTTTTGTGTTCAAGGTTTCTGCAGTTCGCACTAATTATCGCAGTTGGCTGCGTTCTTCATCGATCCACGAGCCGAGTGATCCACCGATAAGACTAGAATTTCTTCCTTCAACAAAGAAGTGGTCAAAAAAATAAATGAAAAAAAACACTGGCGGTGCCTAGCTGACACTCATTAAGTCTTAAGCCACGTGCTATAAGCAGAGCACGGACCCTACCACGTCGTCTCATCACGGCCACGGACGTAGCACACAAGCACAGACACACCGCTAGTTACGGTTCGTAAGGCCAGGAAAGAACCACCTTCCCAGGCCAGTGTGTCACATGTGCCAGGCACAACAACCGCTCAACGACGCACAGACACCAGCACAGCCGTTGGGTTACCCAACGAGCGTGCTCCCTTCGACGGTACAGCAAACCCACCAGCGAGGCGGTCCGCCACCAACTCAATTGCCTCGCAGCCAAACCTCAGGCTTTTATTATCACTTTGCTCAGCAACGAGTCAGTATACCAAGCACCATCGACGGAGAACACCCCAAAGCACAGAGTGCTCGCAGGGTAGCCGTCCGCTCAGTGTTGTCCCGTGCCCACAGACCATCTCGACCGGTCCGTGCCCGTCTCAACAGCAGACGGGGGCATGTGGTGGTGCCAAGCAACGTTCCAACTGGACAGCACAGGTAGATGGTGAATGGAATCACTTGGGTAATGATCCAGCAGCAGGTTCACCTACAGCTACCTTGTTACGACTTTTGCCCGGTTCAAGCCACTGCGATTAAATCGGTTCCAGTCCGTGCGTCGGCCGAAGCCGGCACACTAACCGTCCCCGAATTTCTCGAAATGGCTCAGTCCCGGGCAGCGACGGGCGGTGTGTACAAAGGGCAGGGACGTATTCAGAGCGAGTTGATGACTCGCCCCTACAAGGAATTCCTCGTTCACGGACAATAATTGCAATGTCCGATCCCAATCACGGCAAATTTTCACCGGTTTACCAACCCCTTTCGGGGAAGGACAAGCACGCTGATTTTGCCAGTGTAGCGCGCGTGCAGCCCCGGACATCTAAGGGCATCACAGACCTGTTATTGCTCAATTTCGTGCGGCTGAACACCGAAAATCCCTCTAAGAAGTTGTGCCCACAGAAGCAATGAGCCAACTATTTAGTAGGCCAGAGTCTCGCTCGTTATCGGAATAAACCAGACAAATCGCTCCACGAACTAAGAACGGCCATGCACCACCATCCACCGAATCATGAAAAAGCTATCAATCTGTCAATCCTTACGGTGTCCGGGCCGGGTGAGTTTCCCCGTGTTGAGTCAAATTAAGCCGCAGGCTCCACTCCTGGTGGTGCCCTTCCGTCAATTCCTTTAAGTTTCAGCTTTGCAACCATACTTCCCCCGGAACCGGAAGACTTTCGTTTCCGGGAAGCTCCCCACCAGGGCGAATAAATCCGCCGGCGGATCGCTAGTTGGCATCGTTTACGGTCAGAACTAGGGCGGTATCTGATCGCCTTCGAACCTCTGACTTTCGTTCTTGATTAATGAAGACATTCTTGCCAAATGCTTTCGCTGTAGTCCGTCTTGCTACGGTCCAAGAATTTCACCTCTCACGTAGCAATACGAATGGCCCCGTTTGTCTCTGTTAACCATTATCTCGGTCAGCAAAACCAATAAAATCGGACCGAAATCCTCTTCTATTATTCCATGCACGAACATTCAAGCGAAACGCCTGTTTGAAGCACTCTGATTTGTTCAAAGTAAACTCGCCAGCCCACCGACGCCGACCGGTAAAGGCCAACGCCGGGGAGAGACCGGCAGAAAAGCCAGCCGAACCAGTAACACTCAGAGAGTGCACCGGACGGCTAGCACAGATCCAACTACGAGCTTTTTAACCGCAGCAATAATTCTATGCATTTTGAGAGCTGGAATTACCGCGGCTGCTGGCACCAGACTTGCCCTCTCATAGATACTCGTTAAAGGGTTTAAATTGTACCCATTCCGATGACCGGCCTCGTATGAGATCGGTCTCGTTATTTCTCGTCACTACCTCCTCATGTTGAGAGTGGGTAATTTGCGCGCCTGCTGCCATCCTTAGACGTAGTGGCCATTTCTCAGGCCCCTTCTCCGGAG
>JBDPZO010000006.1:2028989-2079511 GCA_039877585.1 Heterodera filipjevi | reverse complement strand
TTCCCTTTTCCGGTCCCCGAAAATAATGCCAGAGGAACCTCACCACTTCCCTCAGTTTGAAGAGCCCCTACCAACTCTTCACAGATTTTAACAACGGCCACGTTCAATGGTGCCAAACAAAGGATTTTTGCCGTAGGATCTTCCAATAATGCAGCAACAATTGCCGCGAGGGTGTATGTTTTGCCGGATCCTGGTGGTGCTTGTTGTGCCACCACCCTTGGCCTGTCGTCCATCATCAATTCCGCAGTCCTCTTTTGGCCACCCTCCAAATAGCGCAGTGCGGGATGCCGCTCCAAACGTGACAGATCTTCCGAAGAAGTGGACTCATCCTTTTCCTCACACTGTGCCAAAAGAATCTGCCAAATGCGACTCGTGCCGTCAGTGCCACTGGCGGAATGACTAAACGTGTTGCAGAAGAATCGTGTCATCCTCAATTCCAACGCCTTAAAAGATTCACAGGGAATAAGTGAGACTTCATAACCTTCGGTCAACCGATCAAAATCAGACTCAGCATCATACTTTCGTGCCAATTGGAAAACCAAAATTACCCTCGCCTGCAAAACGAACGAACCCTGCAACAGACCCTTATGAACCTCTAAGACTCTCCCAGAAGCACAGGGCTTCTTTCCCCCCTTCAACTTGGCCATGACAGCTGAATCTTCTTCCCACACTTTGGTCAATTTCACAAACTTACGCTTTTCCTGCACAAAATGTTCAAAAGTGAGGTTTGATGCTTTGGACATCGATGTCCGCGTTCAACTGGTGCGGATAAAGGCGCTGCACAACTTCACTTTCAGGAAAAGCCACATCCATGGCCCTTAATGTACCACGGCGGCCATCCATTGTCACATTCATGACAATTCCGATGATTGTTTCGGACGGATTCTGAAAAACAGATGAAATCGCCATTACTTCGGCTTCAGCATTTATTTTGGACGCGTTCGAAATCCAATCCGGAAACTTCTCAGTTTCTCGGTACTTCTTAACAAATACTAGATCACCCAACTGCAACGAAGCGTCCAATTCAAAAGACGACGGAATCTTAACAATTTTGGGCCAACGGTCCTTTTTACCGAACCTCATTACAACGGTCTCCTTATCAGATACTTGGCTAACCATCATTTTCCTGGCATTCTCACCATCGTACACTGGCTCTCTCTCTTCTCTTTCAATGCTCTCACTCCTCCTCCTTTTTCCAACTGGACTTTTCATACGGAAAGTCTCAATTCCGTCTTGGTCCAGTACCATGACGCAATTTGTTTCATGACTTTCATGAACACTACCAACATTCGTGACAGATGGACCGAGGTCCTTAACCAACACTTCTTTGCTCAGCCCCTTTTCAGCCCTTTTCATGATCATTTCCCCAAATGATCCATGCGCGGCTTCAACACTCTCCACTGCTTCAATCGCCTCTCCGATCAGTCCTTCCTCTTCTCCCTGTTCAGAAAGAACAGTAATCATTGCGCCCATGGTCTCAAGCGCCCCGTTTCTCACCTCACTCTCCTCACAATTGGCCTCATTCAAGCCAACTTCTTCACCACAATTCATGACAGATGACCCGAAGGCCGAATTCTCCAACATTTTCTTAATCTTAGAGCCAACTCCAGAACTCAAATCGATTGGGCCAACCTCTTCAGCCATTTCCGGTTCATCAGCAAAAATTCGGTCCACAGTTGCTGGTGAAAGTATTGAATGGAAGTTGTTGTCCCAATCTGGTCCTTCCAAATCAGCCGCTGATGGAGACAAGGCCGATTTTTCCAAATTTCCGGTTGACTCGTCGGAAGATGTGAAGTCTTCATACATCGGAGTCAATGTCGTGCTTCCAGCAGCAGCTTTCGGCGGACTTGACAAGGTTGCCGAAGCAAGAGAGTGCTTTTTAGAGCGTTTGGACTTTTGCTTTTTTGGCATTTTTGCTTAATGCTAAGTTCTTAACACAATCACAGTAAAAGAAATTAACATACAACAGAGATAACAACAGCAAACAGACATCAAAAGCTAACAGTATTACTTTTGGATTGGGACTAAACATGGGAAAGGAAAGGCAATATGACCAAGTATTACATTTGCCATAAGAATTTATGGGAAAGGGGAACAGAGAAGGGAGCGAGAGAAAAAAAAATAATAAAAATAAGCAAGGAAAAGCTGCGTTTAATACAAATGCTATGAGAAGCAAAGGAAAGGGGAAGGGATGGGGTCCGACCAGTGGGAAAGGCTCCTATGCCTTAATGGACACCGTCCGATCGGCAACTTTACGACGAGAATGAACGGGGCAGCGGAAGGATAAGCCTTTTATGGACATATAGTCTCCTCCCATCCTCTCGGCAACTCACTTAAAATGCACGTGATAACCAAATGTCGTTACAACAAGAAACAAAAAAATCAAATGAAAGCCGATGACAACGAGAAAGACCAGGAAAGCTCAGTAAATTAAGTGTTATACAGTGATTTAGCAAAACTAAAAAAAAGGAAAAGAAAAAAAATTCTTTGGTATACTGTAATTTTATAGGCACTTCAAATAAATTTTGAATTACGAGTTTAATGGTCATGAGTAGGGCTCGGGGTTGTAAGCGCGAAAGAGTCCAAAATAAGGCCTTAAGAATCGGGAAATAAGTGCAAAAATAAGTATGAGAGAAAAAAAATTACAAAATCAGGGGTAATTGTTGTTTTTTTTTTTATATGAAAACAATTTCAAATTATGACCAACAATTTTATTTACTGATTGCAGTTACAAACGCCTTTTCAATATTTTAAACGATTTTGTTATAAAAAAAAATTTTTTTTTGACAGATTTCTCTGGGTTTGAAAAAGTCCTTTTTATGAATGATTTTTGAAATATCTTATTGTATTTTTCTTACGAAATTGCCATAAAATCCTACAATAGTCCTTTGAAAATTTAAAAAAAATCGCAAAATAAGGGCGAAAAAAAAAAACACGAAACGCCAAAATAAGGGCAACGACTTATTTTAAAGGCGGACATCTAGAATACGCATTCCTAAGGTCAAATAAGTGCGTTAAAACGTAAAATTTTCGGATAAAAATGTGTTTTCGTGCATTCCTCGTCGAGTTAAAGCCGCAGACAAAACAAGCAAAAACTTATAAATCCTCACCATAGTCATGAGTTTTTATTCCTATGGCAATATACTGGGATAAACAAAAGGGAGAAGAAATAAACGGATGAAAAAATAACAATAAATTATAAAATTAATATAAAAAAAAAAAAAATAAAATAAGAGGAAAAAAAAAATGAAAAAAGTTTAGGAAAATCTAAAACTTGTTAGGGCACCGATCGAAAACATTTGAGAGATGATTCGATAAAGCACACTTTGGGCTTCCAAATGAATGTTTACTCGCCCGAAAATATTCAAAATTCATGGAGTAGAAGCATTTCTTATATCTGCACTAAAATATTACATTGTTTACGGAATAATAAAGAATGGCAAAGAGCAAAATGAAATGTTTGAGCCAAAAGGACAGAACGGAGCAAAATGAACGGCCTTTCCTTTTGGCTTCACCTTTACATATTTCTGCTCATCCAATGGCGACAGATGCAAATTTGCCAAAGAGAGAAAAATGACAATGAATTGACCATATAAGAAATGTCAAACATTTAAAGTTGAATTATTACTCTTTCACCATTAAATGATGCAAAATAAAAAAAATAATAATTATCGAAATTAATCAAAAATATTCGAAAAGAAAAAAATGAATAAATAAATAAATATTATTTAGTTGTTGTATATACAGTATTTAAATTGGGAGAGTTAGACTAAATAATTCATTTAAAGAAATAATTAACGAAAGAATTAATAATTGCATACCATAACATACTAAAAAAAATACTGCATTCATACATATAAGAAAAAAAAAATAAATAAAAATAACAAAAATAAACCAAATAAAAATAAATAAATAAATTGGAAATAAATATTATGCAACCTTTTGAATTAAATTAAATTTTCTAATTCGTTGATTTTAAATCGCCCATTCTCTCGAACAAAGAAATGGCTTTGTGCTGAACGTCCCATTTGGCCTATCTCACCGCAACAAAGAAGGGACCGATGATTTTGTTGCGGCCATTCCGTCATTTTCCATCGATTTATTAGGACATCCTTTGCCCTAAGGATTTAATTTAAGTGTTTTTATATTAGGTATTTTCGATAAGCATCCTGGCCCACGTTTTCTCTCCTTTTAACTTGACAAAAGCCCGCAAACGGGTAGTTTAAATAAGTGTAAAAATAAAAATGTTTAAGAACATAAAAAAAAAAAATGCCTAAAAAAGGATGCCGCTCGGACAACATGAAAGAGATGCGCAAACGGCAAGAAGCCGCTAAATTTGAGCAGCAACAGGCCCAAATGGCCGGCTACTACTTCCGAGCCGGTTCACTACCGGGCAGCGAATTGGCCGTCGAGGCCGACATTGCCAACATTATGCCGCTGGTGTTGGCAGCATTCCCGGCCGCCATGCGGGCAAAATTCCCGCCAATCGCTGTTCGGGACATTTTTGTCCACACTCTGGTGGACTGGGCGAATTATTTGCCTCCGAAAGGACGCGAATTTAACCGGCCCAACCATGGGTCCGTCCATAAAATAATAAGAAGAAAAAAAATAATAATAATAAAATTAAAAAAAATGAATAAAAAAAAATAAAAAATAAGATAAATAATACTTGAATAAAAAAAAATAAAAAAAAAATAAAGGTGGAAACTAAGGATTCTGCCTTTTTTAGTTTCTATTTTAATGTGCCGGAAATGCGAAAGCACAAGGCACCATGGAAAAAACTCACCGCCTGTGTGGCGCATGAAATGATCCATTGCCTGGCGCGGCAGGTTTACCAAGATGAGCGCAGTTTTTGCGCATCCATGGTGGGCGATAAGAAAATCGCACCAAGTTTTGCGACACTCAAGGCGATTTTTTTTGAGACCTACCCATTTATGGAGGAATTGCTTGATGTTCGTGAATAATTTGTATAGTATTTGTTAATAAAAAAAAAAAATTAGAAAAACTTATGGTATTAAATAAAATAAATATAACTTGAGAAACTAATTAATAGCCTAACTATATATATAATAATAAAAATAAAAATAAATAACCTAATAATGAAAAGATAATAGGAAAAATATATATATATATAATAATTTCTTTACTAATTTCAAATAAATCTATGGGTAAAAAAAATGATTTATATTTTTAACCAAGACTTGGCAACAAATAATAGTCTTTTGACAATTAATATTTGAATCTCTTTGGCTTGGTTAATGTCTTACGACTCCTTAGTGAATATCTCTTTTCTACTGGCTCAATTTGAGGGCCTAATTCCGCTTGAGCCTCTAAATTGGTAGGGTCATTCTCAATCATATCCCTTGGTTCATGATCAATGACATTATTTCCTGGGTCAATTTCTTGAACGTTTGACTCTTTTAACACTTCTTCCTCATCCTCCGGCATGGAGGGGACTGTACATGGGGGACCAATTAATTCAAAACATTTTTTCACCTGGTTTATATGAACTTTCTTGGACGGTTGTTGCGGTGAGACACAGCTAACAATTGTCACATGAATTCCGTCTACTTCAGTCACCCGGAAAATGCCTTTCCATGGTAAATGAAATTTCTTGGATGTCCCTACTTTTCCGGCATAGTTCCGGAGTAAGACCCGATCACCTATACTTATTTTGGGTTGACGTACAGTTTTATCATACTGTAACTTCATTTTGTTTTGCGCCTCTTCTATCGCCTCTGCGGCACATTTCCAAGCACATCTCAGAGATTTAACTAATTTTGGAATAAATTCACTTTCATCCGTGGCTTCTGCTTGACAGCGGACGCGAACGTCTAAGATTTGATCTACACAAAATACCGGATCACGACCAAACATTAAAAAGAAAGGAGTCTCCTTGGTGGATGCATGACATGAAGTATTATAGCAAAATGAGGCAAATTCTAGGTATTCGTCAAAGTCAGGAGATTCCTTGGTAATGTATTTAGACAAAATATTATGGTAGGTGCGGAAGGTCCGCTCGGTTATGGCATTTCCTTGCGACCAATGCGGTGTCGCATATGTTTTATTTATATAAAGCATGGAACAAAATGTCCGAAAGAACTCGGAGGTGAAGGAAGTTGCATTATCACTTACGAGTTCAGTACAACCTCCGTATTTTAAATAGCAGTTTTTAAGAAACGCATCGGCAATTGTTCGAGCTTTGGCATCGGGCAAAGGGACAGAAATTACATACTTAGTAAACCAGCAAATTATATTTAGAATATATCTGTTACCCTTAGAAGTGACGGGAAAGGGTCCAGCTAAATCTAGACCTACTTTGGCAAACAGAGTATTTAAAGGGACCATCTGCATTTCAGCACGATAAGCCGGCGTGGGATTGTGCCGAAGTTGGCATGTTATGCATTGTTGTACCCAGAGAACAATATCTGAGTGCATTTTGGGCCAAAAATACTTTTTGCACTTTTTTAACGTTTTTTTAATGTTCATGTGCCCTCCGCCTAATGGTGAATTATGAAATGAATCGAAAATCAGTGACCGTAACGATACTGGTACAAAAATACGTGGGACACCTCCCCCAATTTGAAAGTACAATATTCCGGAAATTATTTTTAAATTATAAGCCAAAGAAGAAAATTTGTCCTTTTCTATCTCCGAAAAGTCCGCCGGAAAGTCTCCTTTACTCAGAAAATCAATGAATGCCATTATTTCAGGGTCATTCTTTTGTTCCTCATGCAAATCTATCTGATAACTCTCTCCATCTTCGTGTCTTAATGTAATTGAGTTAACCAAAGGGTCAAAAACTACTCGGGATTTTAAGTGGACTGCAAAACATACCGGGAATTCTACTATGTCCTCCATTTCGGCCAGTCCTTCTACTTCTCGAATTGGTATATCTTCGGCGTCTCTTGATAAGGCGTCTGCCAACGTGTTCTGGCGTCCCGCAACATGGACAATTTTAATCTGATAATTTTGAAGTTCCACGAGCCATCGTGCCAAATGAGGATGCGCATCTGCTTTTTTAAGTAAATAAGCCAAAGGCTTATGATCAGTATGCAATTCAACATCACTCATAAAAATAAAGGGTCTAAATTCTCTTAATGCGTAAATGATTGCGCATAGTTCGATTTGAACAGTCGGCCATCGTCTTTCTGATGCAGACAATGTGCGACTACAATAAGAAATGGCAGAAAAGGTTTCAATCTCACCATGTTTCTGCATCAAAACACCACCAAGACCAGTACCAGAAGCATCCGTAAATATATGGAATGATTTAGTGTAATCGGGAAAAATTAGACTAGGCGAATTAGAAATCATTTCTTTAAGCATTTCAAAAGAGTTCTGTTGCTCTTCATTCCATTCAAACTTGACAGATTGCCTCGAAAGGCTTAATAATGGCTCGGCTATGGTTGAAAAATTCCGAACATGCCTACGATAAAATCCTGCTTTTCCCAAGAAACGTTTGACCTCTCTAATGTTTTTGGGAACAGGCATATTCTTAATAAGTTCAATTCGGCTCAGAGTTGGTTTATATCCATCAGCGGTGAGGGTAAACCCTAAAAATTGCATTTCTTTGGAAGCAAAATTGCACTTTTTTGGACTTAACTTCAGGTTGTAAAGCCTAAACCTTTCGAACACTTTTCTCAGAGAGTCTAAATGATCATTGAACGTCCCATTTTTTGTGAACACTAAAACATCATCAACATATGAGAGGGAACATTCCTCTAACCCTGATAATACCGTGGCCATCGCCCTCGAAAATGCCGCTGTTGCATTTTTCATACCAAAAGGCATGTACAACATCTGATATACCGAGTCTTCCGTAATTACACCACATTTCCACGACGTTTCGTCCGACAGCTTAATCTGCAAATAACCACTTGATAAGTCTAGTGACGAGTAATAGCTACAATTGCCGACTTTTTCCATTATGGCATCAAGCCGAGGAAGCGGATACCTGTCAGGGACAGTAATATCATTTAATTTCCTAAAATCCAGGCATGGTCGAATCCCGCCGTCTTTCTTTTGTACCACAACAAATGGTGTCACCCATGGTGTATCCGACTCAATCATGACGCCAGCTGCTAACAGCTTTGTTATGTGTTTCTTAAGTTCATCATTATACTTATATGGAATTCTTCTTGGTGGAGATGAAATAGGGTTTTCCGTGGTAGTCACAATGTGATGTTCCCCTCCAGTAAATGAACCTAAGTCATATTGGCTTCTACTAAAAATCTCAGAAAATTCTTCTACCAACTTCTTGAGT
Organism: Heterodera filipjevi; assembly: GCA_039877585.1. Classification (NCBI taxonomy): domain Eukaryota; kingdom Metazoa; phylum Nematoda; class Chromadorea; order Rhabditida; family Heteroderidae; genus Heterodera; species Heterodera filipjevi. The sequence continues at coordinate 2,071,245 of JBDPZO010000006.1, read as the reverse complement.
GCTTCTAAGTCCCTACCTTTCGCACTGGAATTTGAGAAATTAATTTTAAAAGTTGGGTCAACTTCAATTTTCTTAGTTTGTACTGAGAAGATTTGCGCATCAATCGGGCGCTTCCCTCAGTATACTGTCATTTCCTTCTTCTAATTCATTAGCATATGCCAAATGCATGCCTTTAGCAAGGAAAACGGGTTCGTTGGTGGGATTCACCAAGGCCAACTTGACAGTTTCCCCTAAGGGTGAGCTTACCGAAGAAATTAGACCAAGATTACGTACCAAAACATTTTTATCTGGCTTTTCTATTAATAAGTTCCGCTTTATCGGTAAGAGGGATTCAATTTTTCCTTCAATTATCTGTTGCGTATTCGGTGAGATTGTGCAATTTTGAATTGCTGCAACTCTTAAACCTTCCGCCAGCTCTCGGTTTGCTCCCATGTAAACCCATTTTTCTCCAACAAAAAACTGATTTTTGGGGAAATCAAATGAAATTTTCGGCAATTTCCGAAATGTATCACAGCCCACAAGCAATAAATATTCGTTTGACATATGGAACTCTGAATCATTTACTAAATAAATAATAATAGGCGTCTTAAATCCCACCAGGTCTAATTCGGCAGTGATCTTTTCCCGAAAATGGATTATATGACCTGAAGCACTTACCGCATGCATGTTTGTTTGAGTAATGTCACCTTTTAGTCGCAAAGCCAAGCTCTTCGGGGCGATCGTCACTGAGGCACCGGTGTCTGCCAAGCAATTAATCGGCAGTGAATTTATCTTGGCAGGCACAATCGCTGAATTGTTGGTCCTCAGCGCACACACTGTACAGCAACATGGTACACTTCCGGTCCTCCGTAAAGGCAATTTCTTAATCGGCGTATATTCGATCCCAGGCATTTGTACATGCTCAGATTCTTGCTTTGATTTCCTAAAATGGTTCACTGCCCTTCCCATACTGTACTCCCTTTTGAACATGAAGTATACTCTGATCATTAATTCCATGACCAGAATTGCAACTAAAAACGTGATGACTCCCCTCCACATGGGTGTCCAATCCCCAATCACGTGCCTCACTATCTCATCTTTTATAGAATGCCATTGCTCAGATGGTGTTGCTAAAATTTCTCCATCTCTACTATGAATCTTATACGAAATTTCGCTAAATTTTGAAAGATCAGAAACCAGAAAGTGGTTGTAAAAATCAGATATATTGTTTAAAAATAAATGGTGAAACGAATGGAACGATATTACTGGGGCAGAAAAACTTTCAGAATCAATCGCTTCGACCCGACCAACCTTAACTGGTTTGGATATCGCTGTTATTTGATCTACCTCAACAAAATCGTTTCCCAACCTTACAATCTGAAAACGGTACTCCGAACATAGTCTCTTTTCAGATTGTGCCTTAATCTCCATGGTCCGTACGTCCAAAAATGCTAAGTGTTCAACTTTTCCATGAACAAATTTGATTGGCAAATTTGCAAAACATTCATTTTTGACTTGACTGCTTTCCCCTAAGGGCAAAAATTCAAAATCTTTCCGACTAATTTCAACACAAGGCCAGACCTTAATAATACCGGGTCCGACATTTTTTGCATGGAGAAGAGACGAATTAAACAAGACCCGAGCTAATGAGGATGGGTCAGAATTGGCCGCTGAAATTACCCACCTTTTAATTTCGCCTATATGTTCACACAGACTCCTCATAATATGGCCAAACGAAAAACGCATCGATTGGGTGACTTTAAAACTTAAATAAGACAATTCCGATTGGAGTTGAGATCCTGCGACTAAATTCTCCACAGCGCGCCTTCTGCGCGACGATGCTCTGAAGAGTTCAACAGCATACCCCTGCTGGGTGACGGTTAAATTTTTGCCACATGATAACACTCTTTTTGCCTCCATGTCAAAGGTCAAAAGGAGAGGGTCTGAATTAGCAACCCAAGTCCTATACATCATTAAACCCTCATAGGTCTGTAACCTAAGGTATTCACAATTCTTCGGTGTTTTGGGGCTCCACAAAATAAGTGTTTTATCGTCCAACTGACACAAACCGCGATTAAATAGGCAGTGGTCAGTATTACCCAAGGTGCTCTCAATTCGGTCACTACCAAATCTGACACCGATTTTGGTACGAAACAAATAGCAGTTTTTACTACTTACTTTGGACCACCCAAACGAACCGAAAAACCAAAGCCTCGGTGTTAAGTCAATTTTATTGACAGTCTGATAAATTTCCCCCTCTTGTACTAAATAACCAAATTCACACCTTTTTTGGTAAATCATCTGTTTGCATTCCTCAGTGCTTACCTCTAGATGGTCCGGGTCTAGCTTATCAAGCACGGGTACTGAGCTGAGTGTCGTGAATTTTTGAGCATTTTTCTTAACTTTCCTACAAGCCCACACCTCCAAAGCATATTGAAAAACGTTTGGTTTATACAATACTAATTTCGATCGTCGGACCGGGGTTTTGGCATCGTCAAAATTGTGCACTGGGCACGGTGGGAAGGAAGGAAGGGCCCATAGATGGCCTACCAACTGAGTCTGACACATCATTGGGCTTTTCAGAATTTCTGAATTCAGTTCACCCAAACATGACGCAACCATGGTCAACAAGATTATTAAGACCATCACGTATTTTGAAACTTTAGAAATTCTGGGCACCATTCCTGCCCAAATAGAAATTGACGGGGTGTGTCTTTCACTGCCCTTGTCAGACACGGAAATCGACTCAAGCACCAAATCCTCCTCTACCACGGAGTTTTCAACTACGGATAGGCAACTAAGATTTCCTAAGGCCATCACATGCTTCGGAACTTTTGAAATTCTGGGGGCTATCCCTTCCCAATTCGAAGTTGATGGAGTGAGTCTTTCACTGCGTCATCACTTCTTAGTTGTTCCGTGCTGGCGGGAAGGTACACCGAGGTGCGACATGACCAATGCGCCCGCACTTCCAGCATTGACTTCGACACGAGATTGCGAAAACGTCCGAGGAACACGCTGCGAAGTAAGCGGTGGACCAGCTGTATTCCTAATCTGATCAAAGGAGGGAGAGGCATTCTGTCGGAAGGCGCTCGGTCGCCGATCGAAACGAGTTGTGACACTAGCCGAGGATGAGCGGGCGGCGACCACAAGGCATGGAACCGGTAGTCCTGTACGGCTTCGCCAGATTCATCGTACAACAACCCGCGCACATACTTTGCCTTGGGATTACTAACGAACGGACACAAACAGGGCCGTCACTACAGTAAACTCTAATGCCTATTCAAAAATCTAGCCCAAATTTCTGACTTGCTTAGGTCGATAAGATTGCCAACTACAATATCCCATCCTGCCTCGATCAGAGCAACATTTACCCTCGGGGGTCACCCCAAACTCAGTTTACGGTCCTTCGAATGGTTCGAACGCTGCCAAGCGGTGAACTGCGCTGCTGTGAGACGGTAGTCGTGACAATCGTCAGGTCGGCTTCGTGGCCCTGCATCGCACCGCAGTCAACGACAAAATTGCAGAATCGAAGCCATGCGCCTTCAATTCAGTTCCAATCTGCGCGGCTGCCCGGCATACAATGAGATGATGCGAATGCTGCCCGGGAAATGGTCGAGTAGTGCAAGGAGTTCCATGACGTCGTGTTTGTCCGCTGTTTGTCGCAGAGAAGCTCGTCAGCCCAGGCTCCATGGTGTCTCTTGATGAATTAGGAGAATGGGAGAATCAGCACAGGCATCCAAAAATCAAGTAACATTTGGAAGGAACCGGGACCGGGATTAAGAACCTCCCCATGTGGCTTATTGCCATATGCTCAATGCATGACACATTGACAATGTGAACGATAATTCGTCAACAAAGTCGTCCGGTCCACACCTTTGGCACTATCGAGATTATGAGTACTGTGTCAAAACCAAAACCACTCCGATCGGTTCGGCGTACTCTGCATGTTAACAGCGAGTTGATACCGATCCCCTGTTACCATGACCTTTAATATTCACAAGCGGCGAAAGCGTCGAGCAAATCTGTGCAAAAGATCCTTGGCCAGCCTCGTCATCACAACAATGTTCCTGTCGCTGATCAGTCGCCGATCTGCTCCGCAAAGCCAAGAGTGCAACAAAGCACTCTCTTCTCTTCAACTTCAGCACATACTCGGCGATGAGAGCTTCTTTGGCAATTCGGGGCCGCTTTTTGACGCTTTCCAAATATCGTTCCACTTCTCGTTGCTCTTTTTCATGGAGTTTTTCCAAAAGTCACCCGAAGTGACGACGGATTCAACAGATTCCTGCAATCTTATTGAGGTGGTCACGGTATTTCCCTTTTTGGTCCCCGAAAAAAATGCCAGAGGAACCTCACCACTTCCCTCAGTTTGAAGAGCCCTACCAACTCTTCACAGATTTTAACAACGGCCACGTTCAATGGTGCCAAACAAGGATTTTTGCCGTAGGATTCCAATAATGCAGCAACAATTGCCGCGAGGGTGTATGTTTTGCCGGATCCTGGTGGTGCTGTTGTGCCACCACCCTTGGCCTGTCGTCCATCATCAATTCCGCAGTCCTCTTTTGGCCACCCTCCAAATAGCGCAGTGCGGGATGCCGCTCCAAACGTGACAGATCTTCCGAAGAAGTGGATCATCCTTTTCCTCACACTGTGCCAAAAGAATCTGCCAAATGCGACTCGTGCCGTCAGTGCCACTGGCGGAATGACTAAACGTGTTGCAGAAGAATCGTGTCATCCAATTCCAACGCCTTAAAAGATCACAGGGAATAAGTGAGACTTCATAACCTTCGGTCAACCGATCAAAATCAGACTCAGCATCATACTTTCGTGCCAATTGAAAACCAAATTACCTCGCCTGCAAAACGAACGAACCCTGCAACAGACCCTTATGAACCTCTAAGACTCTCCAGAAGCACAGGGCTTCTTTCCCCCCTTCAACTTGGCCATGACAGCTAATCTTCTTCCCACACTTTGGTCAATTTCACAAACTTACGCTTTTCCTGCACAAAATGTTCAAAAGTGAGGTTTGATGCTTTGGACATCGATGTCCGCGTTCAACTGGTGCGGATAAAGGCGCTGCACAAATTCACTTTCAGGAAAAGCACATCCATGGCCCTTAATGTACCACGGCGGCCACCATTGTCACATTCATGACAATTCCGATGATTGTTTCGGACGGATTCTGAAAAACAGATGAAATCGCCATTACTTCGGCTTCAGCATTTATTTTGGACGCGTTCGAAATCCAATCCGGAAACTTCTCAGTTTCTCGGTACTTCTTAACAAATACTAGATCACCCAACTGCAACGAAGCGTCCAATTCAAAAGACGACGGAATCTTAACAATTTTGGGCCAACGGTCCTTTTTACCGAACCTCATTACAACGGTCTCCTTATCAGATATGGCTAACCATCATTTTCCTGGCATTCTCACCATCGTACACTGGCTCTCTCTCTTCTCTTTCAATGCTCTCACTCCTCTCCTTTTTCCAACTGGACTTTTCATACGGAAAGTCTCAATTCCGTCTTGGTCCAGTACCATGGCGCAATTTGTTCATGACTTTCATGAACACTACCAACATTCGTGACAGATGGACCGAGTTCCTTAACCAACACTTCTTTGCTCAGCCCCTTTTCAGCCCTTTTCATGATCATTTCCCCAAATGATCCATGCGCGGCTTCAACACTTCCACTGCTTCAATCGCCTCTCGATCAGTCCTTCCTCTTCTCCCTGTTCAGAAAGAACAAATCATTGCGCCCATGGTCTAAGCGCCCCGTTTCTCACCTCAATCTCCTCACAATTGGTCATCAAGCCAACTTCTTCACCACAATTCATGACAGATGACCCGAAGGCCGATTCTCCAACATTTTCTAATCTTAGAGCCAACTCCAGAACTCAAATCGATTGGGCCAACCTCTTCAGCCATTCCGGTTCATCAGCAAAAATTCGGTCCACAGTTGCTGTGTAAAGTATTGAATGGAAGTTGTTGTCCCAATCTGGTCCTCCAAATCAGCCGCTGATGGAGACAAGGCCGATTTTTCCAAATTCGGTTGACTCGTCGGAAGATGTGAAGTCTTCATACATCGGAGTCAATGTCGTGCTTCCAGCAGCAGCTTCGGCGGACTTGACAAGGTTGCCGAAGCAAGAGAGTGCTTTTTAGAGCGTTTGGACTTTGCTTTTTTGGCATTTTTGCTTAATGCTAAGTTCTTAACACAATCACAGAAAAGAAATAACATACAACAGAGATAACAACAGCAAAAAGACATCAAAAGCTAACAGTATTACTTTTGGATTGGGACTAAACATGGGAAAGGAAAGGCAATATGACCAAGTATTACATTTGCCATAAGAATTTATGGGAAAGGGGAACAGAGAAGGGAGCGAGAGAAAAAAAATAATAAAAATAAGCAAGGAAAAGCTGCGTTTAATACAAATGCTATGAGAAGCAAAGGAAAGGGGAAGGGATGGGGTCCGACCGTGGGAAAGGCTCCTATGCCAATGGACACCGTCGATCGGCAACTTTACGACGAGAATGAACGGGGCAGCGGAAGGATAAGCCTTTTATGGACATATAGTCCTCCCATCCTCTCGGCAACTCACTTAAAATGCACGTGATAACCAAATGTCGTTACAACAAGAAACAAAAAAATCAAATGAAAGCCGATGACAACGAGAAAGACCAGGAAAGCTCAGTAAATTAAGTGTTATAACGTGATTTAGCAAAACTAAAAAAAAGGAAAAGAAAAAAAATTCTTGGTATCTGTAATTTTATAGGCACTTCAAATAAATTGTGATTACGAGTTTAATGGTCATGAGTAGGGCTCGGGGTTGTAAGCGCGAAAGAGGTCCAAAATAAGGCCTAAGAATCGGGAAATAAGTGCAAAAATAAGTATGAGAGAAAAAAAATACAAAATCAGGGGTAATTGTTGTTTTTTTTTTATATGAAAACAATTTCAAATTATGACCAACAATTTTATTTACTGATTGCAGTTACAAACGCCTTTTCAATATTTTAAACGATTTTGTTATAAAAAAAAATTTTTTTGACAGATTCTCTGGGTTTGAAAAAGTCCTTTTTATGAATGATTTTTGAAATATTATTTATTCTTACGAAATTGCATAAAATCCTACAATAGTCCTTTGAAAATTAAAAAAATCGCAAAATAAGGGCGAAAAAAAAAAACGAAACGCCAAAATAAGGGCAACGACTTATTTTAAAGGCGGACATTAGAATACGCATTCCTAAGGTCAAATAAGTGCGTTAAAACGTAAAATTTTCGGATAAAAATGTGTTTTCGTGCTTCCTCGGCGAGTTAAAGCCGCAGACAAAACAAGCAAAAACTTATAAATCCTCACCATAGTCATGAGTTTTTATTCCTATGCAATATACTGGGATAAACAAAAGGGAGAAGAAAAAACGGATGAAAAAATAACAATAAAATTATAAAATTAATATACAAACAAAAAAAACAAAAAAAAAAAAAAATAAAATAGAGAGAAAAAAAAAATGAAAAAAGTTTAGGAAATCTAAAACTTGTTAAGGCACCGATCGAAAACATTTGAGAGATGATTCGATAAGCACACTTGGGCTTCCAAATGAATGTTTACTCGCCCGAAAATATTCAAAATTCATGGAGTAGAAACATTTCTATATAGCACTAAAATATTACATGTTTACGGAATAATAAAGAATGGCAAAGAGCAAAATGAAATGTTTGAGCCAAAAGGACAGAACGGAGCAAAATGAACGGCCTTTCCTTTTGGCTTCACCTTTACATATTTCTGTCATCCAAGGCGACAGATGCAAATTTGCCAAAGGAGAAAAAGACAATGAATTGACCATATAAGAAATGTCAAACATTTAAAGTTGATTATCTCTTTCACCATTAAATGATGCAAAATAAAAAAATAATAATTATCGAAATTAATCAAAATATTCGAAAAGAAAAAAATGAATAAATAAATAAATATTATTTAGTTGTTGTATATACAGTATTTAAATTGGGAGAGTTAGACAATATCATTTAAAGAAATAATTAACGAAAGAATTAATAATTGCATACCATAACATACTAAAAAAAAATACTGCATTCATACATATAAGAAAAAAAAAAAAAAAAAAATAACAAAAATAAACCAAATAAAAAAATAAATAAATTGGAAATAAATATTATGCAACCTTTTGAATTAATTAAATTTTCTAATTCGTTGATTTTAAATCGCCCATTCTCTCGAACAAAGAAATGGCTTTGTGCTGAACGTCCCATTGGCCTATCTCACCGCAACAAAGAAGGGACCGATGATTTTGTTGCGGCCATCCGTCATTTTCCATCGATTTATTAGGACATCCTTTGCCTAAGGATTTAATTTAAGTGTTTTATATTAGGTATTTCGATAAGCTCCTGGCCCACGTTTCTTCTCCCTTTTAACTTGACAAAAGCCCGCAAACGGGTAGTTTAAATAAGTGTAAAAATAAAAATTTAAGAACATAAAAAAAAAAAATGCTAAAAAAGGATGCCGCTCGGACAACATGAAAGAGATGCGCAAACGGCAAGAAGCCGCTAAATTTGAGCAGCAACAGGCCCAAATGGCCGGCTACTACTTCCGAGCCGGTTCACTACCGGGCAGCGAATTGGCCGTCGAGGCCGACATTGCCAACATTATGCCGCTGGTGTTGGCAGCATTCCCGGCCGCCATGCGGGCAAAATTCCCGCCAATCGCTGTTCGGGACATTTTTGTCCACACTCTGGTGGACTGGGCGAATTATTTGCCTCCGAAAGGACGCGAATTTAACCGGCCCAACCATGGGTCCGTCCATAAAATAATAAGAAGAAAAAAAATAATAATAATAAAATTAAAAAAAATGATAAAAAAAAATAAAAAATAAGATAAATAATACTTGAATAAAAAAAAAATAAAAAAAAAAAAAGTGGAACTAAGGTGAAATAAGGATTCTGCCTTTTTTAGTTTCTATTTAATGTGCCGGAAAGCGAAAGCACAAGGCACCATGGAAAAAACTCACCGCCTGTGTGGCGCATGAAATGATCCATTGCCTGGCGCGGCAGGTTTACCAAGATGAGCGCAGTTTTTGCGCATCCATGGTGGGCGATAAGAAAATCGCACCAAGTTTTGCGACACTCAAGGGATTTTTTTGAGACTACCCATTATGGGAATTGCTTGAGTTCGTGATAATTGTGTATGTATTTGTTAATAAAAAAAAAATTAGAAAAACTTATGGTATTAAATAAAAAAATATAACTTGAGAAACTTAATAGCCTAAATATATATATAAAATAAAAAAAAAAAAATAACCTAATAATGAAAAGATAATAGAAAAATATATATATATATAATAATTTTTACTAATTTCAAATAAATCTATGGGTAAAAAAAATGATTTATTTTTAACCAAGACTTGGCAACAAATAATAGTCTTTTGACAATTAATATTGAATCTCTTTGGCTTGGTTAATGTCTTACGACTCCTTAGTGAATATCTCTTTCTACTGGCTCAATTTGAGGGCCTAATTCCGCTTGAGCTCTAAATGGTAGGGTCATTCTCAATCATATCCCTTGGTTCATGATCAATGACATTATTTCCTGGGTCAATTTCTTGAACGTTTGACTCTTTTAACACTCTTCCTCATCCTCCGGCATGGAGGGGACTGTACATGGGGGACCAATTAATTCAAAACATTTTTTCACCTGGTTATATGAACTTTCTTGGACGGTTGTTGCGGTGAGACACAGCTAACAATTGTCACATGAATTCCGTCTACTTCAGTCACCCGGAAAATGCCTTTCCATGGTAAATGAAATTTCTTGGATGTCCCTACTTCGGCATAGTTCGGAGTAAGACCCGATCACCTATACTTATTTTGGGTTGACGTACAGTTTTATCATACTGTAACTTCATTTTGTTTTGCGCCTCTTCTATCGCCTCTGCGGCACATTTCCAAGCACATCTCAGAGATTTAACTAATTTTGGAATAAATTCACTTTCATCCGTGGCTTCTGCTTGACAGCGGACGCGAACGTAGATTTGATCTACACAAAATACCGGATCACGACCAAACATTAAAAAGAAAGGAGTCTCCTTGGTGGATGCATGCATGAAGTATTATAGCAAAATGAGGCAAATTCTAGGTATTCGTCAAAGTCAGAGATTCCTTGGTAATGTATTAGACAAAATATTATGGTAGGTGCGGAAGGTCCGCTCGGTTATGGCATTTCCTTGCGACCAATGCGGTGTCGCATATGTATTTATATAAAGCATGGAACAAAATGTCCGAAAGAACTCGGAGGTGAAGGAAGTTGCATTATCACTTACGAGTTCAGTACAACCTCCGTATTTTAAATAGCAGTTTTTAAGAAACGCATCGGCAATTGTTCGAGCTTTGGCTCGGGCAAGGACAGAAATTACATACTTAGTAAACCAGAAAATATATTTAGAATATATCTGTTACCCTAGAAGTGACGGGAAAGGGTCCAGCTAAATCTAGACCTACTTTGGCAAACAGAGTATTTAAAGGGACCATGCATTTCAGCACGATAAGCCGGCGTGGGATTGTGCCGAAGTTGGCATGTTATGCATTGTTGTACCCAGAGAACAATATCTGAGTGCATTTTGGGCCAAAAATACTTTTGCACTTTTTTAACGTTTTTTTAGTTTCATGTGCCCTCCGCCTAATGGTGAATTATGAAATGAATCGAAAATCAGTGACCGTAACGATACTGGTACAAAAATACGTGGGACACCTCCCCCAATTTGAAAGTACAATATTCCGGAAATTATTTTAAATTATAAGCCAAAGAAGAAAATTTGTCCTTTTCATCTCCGAAAAGGCCGCGGAAAGTCCTTTACTCAGAAAATCAATGAATGCCATTATTTCAGGGTCATTCTTTTGTTCCTCGCAAATCATCTGATAACTCTCTCCATCTTCGTGTCTTAATGTAATTGAGTTAACCAAAGGGTCAAAAAACTACTCGGGATTTTAAGTGGACTGCAAAACATACCGGGAATTCTACTATGTCCTCCATTTCGGCCAGTCCTTCTACTTCTCGAATTGGTATATCTTCGGCGTCTTGATAAGGCGTCTGCCAACGGGTTCTGGCGTCCCGCAACATGGACAATTTAATCTGATAATTGAAGTTCCACGAGCCATCGTGCCAAATGAGGATGGCATCTGCTTTTTTAGTAAATAAGCCAAAGGCTTATGATCAGTATGCAATTCAAACACACCATAAAAATAAAGGGTCTAAATTCTCTTAATGCGTAAATGATTGCGCATAGTTCGATTTGAACAGTCGGCCATCGTCTTTCTGATGCAGACAATGTGCGACTACAATAAGAAATGGCAGAAAAGGTTTCAATCTCACCATGTTTCTGCATCAAAACACCACCAAGACCAGTACCAGAAGCATCCGTAAATATATGGAATGATTTAGTGTAATCGGGAAAATTAGACTAGGCGAATTAGAAATCATTTCTTTAAGCATTTCAAAAGAGTTCTGTTGCTCTTCATTCCATTCAAACTGACAGATTGCCTCGAAAGGCTTAATAATGGCTCGGCTATGGTTGAAAAATTCCGAACATGCCTACGATAAAATCCTGCTTTTCCCAAGAAACGTTTGAACTCTCAATGTTTTTGGGAAAAGGCATATTCTTAATAAGTTCAATTCGGCTCAGAGTTGGTTTATATCCATCAGCGGTGAGGGTAAACCCTAAAAATGCATTTCTTGGAAGCAAAATTGCACTTTTTTGGACTTAACTTCAGGTTGTAAAGCCTAAACCTTTCGAACACTTTTCTCAGAGAGTCTAAATGATCATTGAACGTCCCATTTTTTGTGAACACTAAAACATCATCAACATATGAGAGGGAACATTCCTCTAACCCTGATAATACCGTGGCCATCGCCCTCGAAAATGCCGCTGTTGCATTTTCATACCAAAAGGCATGTACAACATCTGATATACCGAGTCTCCGTAATTACACCACATTCCACGACGTTTCGTCCGACAGCTTAATCTGCAAATAACCACTTGATAAGTCTAGTGACGAGTATAGCTACATTGCCGACTTTTTCCATTATGGCATCAAGCCGAGGAAGCGGATACCTGTCAGGGACAGTAATATCATTTAATTTCCTAAAATCCAGGCACTGGTCGATCCCGCCGTCTTTCTTTTGTACCACAACAAATGGTGTCACCCATGGTGTATCCGACTCAATCATGACGCCAGCTGCTAACAGCTTTGTTATGTGTTTCTTAAGTTCATCATTAACTTATATGGAATTCTTCTTGGTGGAGATGAAATAGGGTTTTCCGTGGTAGTCACAATGTGATGTTCCCCTCCAGTAAATGAACCTAAGTCATATGGCTTCTAATAAAAATCTCAGAAAATTCTTCTACCAACTTCTTGAGTGCTTCTAAGTCCCTACCTTTCGCACTGGAATTTGAGAAATTAATTTTAAAAGTTGGGTCAACTTCAATTTTCTTAGTTTGTACTGAGAAGATTTGCGCATCAATCGGGCGCTTCCCTCAGTATACTGTCATTCCTTCTTCTAATCATTAGCATATGCCAAATGACAGCCTTTAGCAAGGAAAAAGGGTTCGTTGGGGGATCACCAAGGCCAACTTGACAGTTTCCCCTAAGGGTGAGCTTACCGAAGAAATTAGACCAAAGTACGTACCAAAACATTTTATCTGGCTTTTCTATTAATAAGTTCCGCTTATCGGTAAGAGGGATTCAATTTTTCCTTCAATATCTGTTGCGTATTCGGTGAGATTGTGCAAAAATGAATATATGGCTGTGCTCTCCTTCTAACTCTCCTTCCGAGTGGCTCCGATTGATTAGCTCTCTGCTAACGACTGCTCGACTGAACGACTGAGAAGCAGCCACGGGGGGAAAAAAAGATAAAAAAGAAAAGATAAAGTGATGGGGGAATGGGCGGATCGGATTGTCTTGGCGTTCTGTTTCTTACAATATACAAAAGTTTTGACTTCTTTGCGTTGTTAAAGTTGTAACTTTTTTTAAGAGTTAGTCAAACGCATAGGAGGAATACCTTATTCGTACCTTCTAAACACTTAAAGCTTTCGAATGATACCAAATTTGTAAAAATAGGTTCGAAAGAAAAAAGTTACAAATCCTTCAAAAGTCTGGCGCTCAATCGTGGGGCGCCCAATTGAAGGTGTCCGTTTGGTTTTGATCTTGGCCCAGTTTTTTTGGTTACAGTTCACCAGCAAATTGAACATTTTAATAAATATATTTATTTTCGAATGTTCTTATTTTGGATCAGTGATTTTCTAGCTCGGGAAAACAGCCTAATTACAAAACTTAAAAAGTGCCAAGGAGTCGCACCTTGATTTCTGCGGATTCAGTATCCGAGTCTATTTTCCCAAATATTTTTCTTTTTGCAATTTATAAAGGACAAATTGGCAATCATAAAGAACATTGCTCCCGAATTTTTTTTTTAATTTTAAAAAACATGTCATTTGAGGCGCTGAGCACAAATCTGACCTTATTTTTGACAAATTCCGAGCCTCGAACCCGAATTCCAACAATAAATCTTTTTTAATTTATGCAAATATTGCTTAAGCATTGGTTGTGTATAAATTATAGATTTTGACGCATTCACATGGTAATAATGAGGAATTTGATCGATAATGGTGAAATCTTTTGGTCTGTTATTAAATGGCTTAACAATTTGAGCGAAACTGCTAAAAGTTTTTCAGAATTCTAGAAAAACACCGAAATGCCCCCGTTTCTCTTTGTTACTCAGAGTGCTAAGCTGGGGGATAACCAGCCAAAATAAAATTAAAGATTTAAAAAAAGTGACAAGTTTTTTGAGCGAAACTGCTAAAACGGAAAAGTACCCAACACTCCATTGCATTGACATTTTTATCGTCAAATCACTGTGAAAAACAGAGTTATGTGTCAAAAAAATTTAGGAGGCTGAAAAATTTTTTAAATAAAGTAAAAAATTTTTGTTGGGTTCATACCCAATCCTCCCTCGTCCGTCTAATTTGCATAACGCAAAAAAAAGGGAAAAAATAAATTAACACTGCGCGGATTTGAACCTTTCCCGAAAAATATAAAACGTAGCGCAGTAACTGCGGACCACCGACCACAGTGAATCCGGACGGACCCCCATTCGTTCTCGACCAATTCGTTTTTGTCCCCATTCGTTTTTTACATGTTATAAGTATAGGACTGTCTAACTTGTCACTGTCTGGACTCACACGTAATTATATAGACAAAAAACGAATGGGGGCAAAAACGAATTGGTCGAGAACGAATGGTGTATTTACCGTGAATCCTTGCTATTATTTTTTCCTTTTATTGATTTCTTTAAAAGTTTGGCACGGGATATCTCGGGCTCGCGCTCGTTTAGCAGAAAATAAAAACACTTTCATCGATAACCCTTGGGTGCTTTACCCACCCACCAAGTTCCATTCAGAAATCCCACGGACACCTGAAGACCCTCCTTTGTGAGGATAAAAAATAAGAATATTTTATTTTTTTAACAATTTTCTGAAGCGATTTCTTGAATATTTTAAAAATTTTTCGCGGCGGCGCCTATCGGCCGGTCGGGGTCATTTTGGTGCGGCCATTTTGGTGCGAGCGCGTGGTGATGCGACATTTGCGCCGCGGACACTTGCGCCGCGGACACTTGCGCCGCGGACACTTGCGCCGCGGCATTTGCGCCGCCCAGCCAAATGGACATTTGCGCCGCAGACACTTGCGCCGCAGACATTTGTGCCGCATTATTTGCGCCGCAGACACTTGCGCCGCCCAGCAAAATCGACATTTGCGCCGCCCAAGAAAATTTTATTTTTTATTTTCAAAAAATTATTAAATTTACGCGTCAAACCACAGTTTGCGCATCCAATCATAGCTTACGCGTTCATCAAAAGTTCACGCGTCCAATCAAATAAACCTATTTTAAAAGGTGGGTTTTTTTAAATCTAACCCCCAGTTTTTTTTTAAAAACCACCACCTAGCTTTTTTGAAAGTAAATTTAATAATTTGTTAAAATAAAAATTTCTTGGGCGGCGCAAATGTCTGCGGCGCAAATGTCGATTTGGCTGGGCGGCGCTAATGTCGCGGCGCAAGTGTCGGCTAACCGAGCGCGTAAACATTAAAAACAATTCAGCACACACATACGCAGGGATTCGGGGGGGGGGGGGGGGGGGGGGCTAATGCTGGAGAATTGGTGTCTCAATGGAAAATCAATTTAAAAATTATCTTTACATTTTTTAGTGTTTCCACACAATTAGTTTAATCCTTTTGAAACTTATCAAAATAAGACTCAACACTGACCTTTTTTTTGGGAAAATCTGTTAATAAATCAGCCATAAATTTTCAAATTTTTCCCGGCGGTGCCTATCGGCACCGTCCCTCATTTTTTTGAAATGAAGAACTTTATGTCTAATCGCCCGATGACATCCAAGGATTATCCGATGGACAAGCGTTGTGTAAATGGTTGCACACGCCACGCTCGGATGGCCAACCGAAAGTGCTCAAGTATGGTTGGGGAGGATTTTATTTGCCAATGGACGCACTCACAACGGTCAAATTCCCTGACATATTTCTGACCAATTTCATATTATTTTTAGACCTTTCTGAATGCCACAACTTCTGTAAGTTTTATCATCCGTTTACCATCCGTCCCTTCTGGTGTTGGTTCATTTGAATTGGTCAATTCAATGACAAGTGAACAATTGACATGTCGACGAATTCCAAATGATTGCTGGCTGATCGAGCGGAGTCCAACTAACAAAAGTGGACAAAAATGGGCCGAATGGTTGAAAGAAGCATCGGAAGATGGTGGGAAAAATGAGTGGAAACTTCTCGGAATTCTTTTAGACTGACGGCTTTTGGTAATAAGCGCATATTAAATTTTTTTTTTGCTCATTTTCAACAATTTTTAGTCATTTTGTCACTCACCAATGGAGGACAATTGAGAAAGATGGAATAAGAACAATGAATGTTATATTTATGACTTTAAGAAATATCTATTGGCTGATGTCCGTCCGTATAAACAAAATTGCTATTGAACGATTTGTCATAGGGTAGGTCGGTACCAGGGATGTGCCGAGCCGGACAAAATCCGATTCCGAATAAACGCCTATTCCGATTATGACCAAAAATCCGATACGATTAAAAAACCGATTCCGATTATGGCCCAAAATCCGATTAATTCCGATTACGATTCCGATTTTTCCCAAAAATGGTATTTTTTTCAAATAGCATATAGTTCAGTTTGTCCCCCCCATTTTTCAAAAAAAAAAATTTTTTTATTTTTCAAAGTCATAAAAAACATGTTCTAGGGGGTTTTCGGGGTCGCTGATCACGAATATGACCTCCAACTTATTTGAAGCTTTTACGATGCCTTATAATGCTTTTTTTTTTGTGCCTTTTTCCTGCCTTTTTTACAAATGTTACTCAGAATTTTAAAAATTCTAAGGAAAAAAACGAAAATGAGACTCCTAAGGGTCGGCTTTAAATTTTTTTAAAAAAGTTTCGAAAAAACAATTGAATGAGCTTTACACCGGAAAATCGTGAAAAAAATCCTGACTTGTAACTGAAACAGTAAAAATTAAACTTTTTTGTTGCTATTTTTGATCAAAAAAGGATTTCATATCTAATAAGCGCAAAATTATATGCCTTTTCCCAATTTTTTGTGCGTCTCCTTTTTTGGAATTTTTAGTGCCTTTTTTAGACGCCTTTTCGGCGATTTTTGGTGCCATAAATTCCCAGCCCTACTGATTATTTTTTGACAAAATTCCAAACCCCTAACAATTTGTGCTATTTTCACTGTAATTAACGTTTCCAATCAACTAACCATCCTCCGGTTTTTTCGGTCATAACTTTTTTGCTTATTAGTCAATTCCTACCTTCTTAGTATCATTCGAAAGCTTAAATCTCAAGAATGTATTAATGCCAGAAAGTTACGAAAAACATGCATCAAAAAAAGTTACAGACAAACAAGCAGGAAATTAAGTTTTTTATAAATGTTTTTTTTGGCGTTCTAAATTTTTGGAACTTGTGCGTTCAAAATTTCGGAATTTGAATGTTGATGCGTCTACAGGCTTTAAGCTTTAGAATGATACCAAGACTAAAATTTTTGGAATTTTCGACTCTGTTTGAGTTCGGGTCTGAGCTTCGAAATTGAGGGAAATGGATGACGGAGGTGTGATCAGCCGCTTCCGCTCCGAGTGTCGAAATTCCGAGTGCCGAATAGTGTAAATAATGTCCGAGTGCCGAAAGGGCCGAGTTCCGAATGCTTTTTTTAAACTGACACTACTCTATAATTAAGGCTTAGTTTAGGTCTGAACTTTGGCATAGGCGTATGCTCGACTAGGTCTAGGCTTTTATGTTTTCATTTTTTAAACAAAAGCCATTTTGGCTTTTTTTGTGCCATTCGGTACTCAGAATTTTTTTTTGTTCTATTCGGCACTCGGACCGGTAGCCTGATCAGCCGTGTCCAGACATTTGCGCCTGAGACATTTGCGCCTCGGACATTTGCGCCCCGGACATTTGCGCCTATGTCCAAAACCCTGTTCAAATTTAATTTTAATCAACCCAAAAACTATTAAGGCTTGATTAAGCCTACCAAAGAGCATTTTGTAGTTCTTTTAAAAAAAGAATTCGAATGTTTGTGTAAATGGGCATTCAAAAACTCTCGAAGAATGAAATTTTTGGCCCTAATCAATTCATAATCTCGGGCGCAAATGTCCGAGGCGCAAATGTCTCAGGCGCAAATGTGGGGCAACCTGATCAGCGACCCTAAAAGATATGAAATCCTTTTTTGATCAAAAATAGCAACAAAAAAGTTTTTT
Source organism: Heterodera filipjevi (assembly GCA_039877585.1). Lineage (NCBI taxonomy): Eukaryota > Metazoa > Nematoda > Chromadorea > Rhabditida > Heteroderidae > Heterodera > Heterodera filipjevi. The sequence continues at coordinate 2,053,423 of JBDPZO010000006.1, read as the reverse complement.
TTTTGCTGTTTCAGTTACAAGTCAGGATTTTTTTTCACGATTTTCCGGTGTAAAGCTCATTCAATTGTTTTTTCGAAACTTTTTTAAAAAAATTTAAAGCCGACCCTTAGGAGTCTCATTTTCGTTTTTTTCCTTAGAATTTTTAAAATTCTGAGTAAAATTTGTAAAAAAGGCAGGAAAAAGGCACAAAAAAAAAAGCATTATAAGGCATCGTAAAAGCTTCAAACTAAGTTAAAAATGCGTTTTTCTTTGCGTATTAGCTCATACCAAGTCAGCAGAAAAAAAGGCATTTGCCTTAAATTCCCAGCCCTAATAATTGGTCCGGGTCAGTTCGGCGCAGCACAGTTCGGCCTGGCCAACTTTGAGAAGGCATAACTTTTTTCTGTCTGCAAATTTAAATACAATTGGTGTCATCAGAAAGCTCTATATGTGCTTGGTTAATCTCGCGAAAAAATCAAAAAATCCATCCATGTATAAAAACTTATGACCTGTTACGCCGAAATATCCAGAAAAATTCACTTTTTTAAGGTTTTTTGGCCATAAATTTTTTGTATATTTTCAAAATTTCTTGAAATTATATCATAGTTATAGATCTTGCCAATCGCTTTCTAATACCTAATTTGTTTATTTGGACGAAAATGAAAAAGTTATGGCCAGTTGCGCCGAAAGGGTCCACGCCGAACTGGGCGGTTCCCCTAATAATGAGTTTTGAAAAAGGAAGCGATAACGAAATTTGAAGCGAATATGAGTTGCATTTCAAATGGGGAAATAATGTAAACAAAAAGCAAACAGCTAAGAGTGGCCCGAAAATATTAACCATTTTTTTGTTGATGATCCCGTGAAGTTTCCAACCCTGAAAAATCCAGTCTCATACAATTACCGTATTCCCTCGAATAGATCCCCCCGGGGCTCTATTGTTCAACCCCCCTCAAAAGGGAGGCAATAATTTAAGGGGGGGGGGGGTTCTATTCGAAGGGGGGGGGGTTTATAGTTCAACCTATTTTTTTGGCCAAAATCTAACAAAAATGACGTTTTTTTGTTATAAACTTCTCTCATGAAGACATTATTTTTTAAGATTTTTAATCGAAAGTATTGTGTTTTAAATTCTATTCAAGGCATTACCCAATATTCTACAAACATTTACAACTATGGTTGCACAAACGTCGACTCAAAAAGTATCATAAAACGTATCTTTAAAAATTTCTTTATCATGTTATTTTAAGGTCTGTTGCTTGCAACAACCGATGTTCTGGAGCGCACCAATGCAGAAAATGCTCAAAGCCGTGCCATGCCATTGCTCCATGTTCATTTTCTGATGATGAAGAGGGATTTGGCGCAAAAGTCACATGCTGTGACTGCTGGCTGGAGGATGACCTTGCCGTCGACTAAAACGCAAATTCCGTCGAGAACCAACAGAGGCCTTCCACAAGAACCCCGATGACGCATTGGCACAATTCATCAATGAGCAAATCGTCACAGAGGACAATGACAACAGCGTACCATTGACTTCACAAACAAAGCGCAAACGTCGTGGCTACACCATCAAAGAGAAAATCGAAATTGTGGACATCGCAAAGAAGACATCAATCCTTGCTGCAAGCCGCCATTTCAAAGTTGACCGAAACACGGTCCGGGAATGGAAAAAACAGGAGACTAATCTGAGGAACACGTAAATGCTAAGTCTTTCTATTTTATTCAGGGCCGAATCGGCAAAACGAAAGCGGTTGGAAGGCGGCGGACGAAAAGTACCAAATCAGAATTTTGAAGATGCGGTGTTCCAGTGGGTGCGTCAACTCCGTGAGAAGAAATTTACGAGTGACATGCAACATGATAGTTGCTCAATCGATCCAGATGAGCGTGGACTACGAAAACATGGAAATTTTTTTGGTAATTCCTATTTAGAATCAAAGGTTTAGAGATTTATTTTATAATGTTAGGCAAGCAAGGGTTGGCTCGAGAAGTTCATGCGCCGCCACAATTTTTCTTTGCGACGACCGAAGACAGTCGCACAAAAAGAATTCCCAATGGACTCGTGCAATTGAAGCAGCGCCGGCACGAAGACGAAGTGCTAAAATTGATCGAAGAAATAGAGCTCGGAGAAGACAACGAAAGCAAAACATCGATTGATGTCTGTCTTTAATGATTTATTTTAATTATTCAATTTCTTTTTTGCGAAATAAAAAATTATTGAAAAAAAGGGGGGGGGCTATAAATCGAAGGGGGGGGGGGCTTTATAGTTCGACCCCCTTCAAAAGGGGGGCTATAATCGAAGGGAAGGGGGCTCTATTCGAGGGGGGGGATCTAATCGAGGGAATACGGTATATGACTTTTTTTAAATCTTTCTCCTTAACTGGTGACGCTGTTTTCCCCTATGGACGCTTCCACACCCTGAGAATTGTTACCATCGTTTTTTCTTCTTTTTTTAAGTTCGAAAGTCTAGTCATTGTTCAAAGCTCATTATTGGACAACATTCAAATTTTATAAAAAATAAAACTATTTGATATACCAACAAGACAAACAAAAACAGATACATACCAATAGTAGTAACACGAAGAAAACAATCAACAGAAAAACGCTCTATCATTTGCTTATTTTCGTCGTTGCTGTCTGCCATTGTTTTTATTGTATTGGCTTCTTTTTTTGCTCCATTTTGACAATGGGCCGCGCCGTTGGAACGCGCCCCGTCCGGTGGCCTCACGACGGCGTACAATGGCGGTGAATCGGCGTTTGTTGCGTGCCAACAATTCCGTGTCTGCCATCAACTCTTCAACCATGGTGCGTTTGCGTTGTCTTCGTGGCACACGGCCTGAATAGAAGTCGGCCTTGGATTCGACAATGTGACCAATCTGGAAAATGAGTCTCCATGTTCCACAGATTTGGCATTGTATCCGTTTGGCTCGATTGTCAAAAATAACATTCCCGGCTCTACCCCTCGGTTCTGGTACATTTGAAATTTTTGTTTAGAAAAATTCAAAATCCAAAAAGAATTATTCTCCGCCTCTAGGAATTAGTTTCGAACACTCATGGATTTTTATGTTTTCAAAAAGTTACTTAAAAAACTGCAATGTTTCCACAAGGGTTTTTATGACATTTTTCTGGCGCCGTGATTTCGGCGGTGGCTTTTTTTCTTGCCCCCGTTTCCATCTTATCCATCCATCACTCCATTTGATCATAGCTCAACTTGCCTGGAAATATTTGGGCAACACTTCTCTGTCCGGCTTCCTGTAGTGCTGGGCCGGGTCCAACGCGTCGCGCATTTGCACCACTTCAAGGTCACGGCATCGTTCCTCCGTCAACTCGGTGGCCGGCATTTGGTGCCATGACGGGCCCGCGGTAGTCGCTCGTTGCGCCTTTAAGTTCATAATGAACATTTTATTAAGCCATTATGGCCATTTCGGAGCAGGACACTTCTTTCCCGCCGTTTCTTTCCCGCCATTTCTTTCCCAGGACATTTCTTTCCCGGGACATTTCTTTCCCAAAATTCTTTTTAAGAAAACCTAACCACCCCGTGGTTTTTCTGAAAAACTTAACCCCTTTGTTTTTTGATAACTTAAACCTATTTTTTTGAAAATCTAATCTATACCCTCATTTTTTCATGAAAACATAGCCACCAAGTTTTTGGTGAAAGAAATAGAAAATTCTTTCGCTTTTCAAAAAAACTAGGCTTGAGTATGGAAAAAAAAACTAGGGGTAGTTTTCAAACAAACTTAGGTTTAAGTTTTCAGAAAAAAGTGGTTTAGGTTTCTAGTAAGAAATTTGGAGGCTTTAAAAAATAGGGATAATTTTTTCAGAAAAACCAGGGGGTGGTTAGGTTTTTTAGGGGGTTAGGTTTTTCAGAAAATCAACGGAGTGGTTAGGTTTTTTTAAAAAGAATTCTGGGAAAGAAATGTCCCGGGAAAGAAACGGCGGGAAAGAAGTGTCCTGGGAAAGAAACGGCGGGAAAGAGATGGCGGGAAAGAAACGGCGGGAAAGAAATGTCGCGTACCGGGCCATTTAGTTAACAAGGATATCCCTTATAATACAAAACCCTTTTTTGATTTGCTTACCAATCGCTTCTTTTTCTGTTGTCGTGCGGACACATTGAGTGTTGCTTTAGCCAACAGCTAAAAAAATCAAAATTTTATTTCGTTATCACAAGAGTTGCAGCATTTTGGCCTCTGACCCCCCCCCCCCCCCCAAGAGACGTATCCAGGATTGGGTCTGATTTGGTCTGGGGGGGGGGGGGGGAAAGTAAATTTTTTTTAAGGGTGTACTGATTTTTTTCCCTTACCGAGGGTGGTCTTGGGAGGGGGGGGGGGTACGTACCAGGGATGGCGACGATTTCCGATTCCGATGTTTTTGGGACCGGAATTCCGATTTCCGAAAAAATTTTTGGGCATCGGAATTCCGATATTTTTGGGGAAAAATCGGAATTAATTTTCTCAAAAATAAATAAAAATTTCGAAAAATAAGAAGTTTTTGGTCAAAAAAAATTAGTAATTTTGAAGAAAAAAATTTTCCGATTTCCGATGATTTTTGGACGGAATTCCGATTTCCGAAAAAAAATTAGGGCATCGGAATTCCGATTTTTCTAATTTGAAATCGTCGCCATCCCTGGTACGTACCCCTGGATACGTCCCTGCCCCCCCACCCTTCACCCAACTCTTTGGTATCATGTCTCATGCCAACGCTTTTGATTTGACTAACCATTTTCAAGTCGGGATCGTCCGCGTCAAACCCATCCAGCACACTGCTACTGCTGACGATGTTCCCATTGGTCTTGTTGGTGTTGCTGCTGCACTAACTCTTTTCTTTCTCCCCCCTTTTGACGGTCATCGTATGCCGTCAATGGCGAGAAAATGCAGCAATTGTTGTCATCACCATCAGCAACAACTGAAGACTGCTGCTGTTGGTCACCTTCCGTGTCAACAGCAAACAGTTCTTCGTCCGGAATCAACTGAAATGAAAAGTATATATATATATATTTTTTGATTCTAATGACAAATGTTGCGATGCAATTTCATCGGAAATCCCCCCGGGCTTTCCCTTGCAGATTTTTTCCCCAAAAACTTTGGGATCACTAGAATTTTTCCTTTAAAACCCCCAATGGCTATAGGAAAATGAAAAATTTAAAAAAATATATTTATTTTTAAGCAATATGAAAATTTCATTAAAATTTTTGAAATGGGAAAGGTAGAGGAAGCGGGAGGGGGGGAGGGACTGCATTTTGCAGCAAAAAAAAACAACAAAGTACCAAGACAAAGAGTAAAGGTAAAAAACGTCTCTAATTTTCGGTCTCGTTGCCTTTGCGAAATTCGTTAACTCAATGACCAAAACATACACAATGTTGGCCAACTTCAGACCAAGCACTTCATCATTGTCATTGCCCACGTACTGCTTGAACTCCTCCTCTACTGCTACTACTGTTGTCCCCTCAGCGTCATCAGTTGTTGCTCTCCCCTTTTTCTTAGTCCACTTCTTCCTCTTTGTTTTTTTTGTCGTTTTGCAAAAGAAATTTTCGACGCTGGAGAAGGCTGAACAAATTTTTTTTAATTAGAAAAAAAAAAAAAAAAATTTTTATTAAATAAAAATTCTATTAAAGCATCCAACCAACGCACAATTCAACGAAGCGAAGCTCAATCTCAAAATAGGTGATCCAAAGGCAGGGTTCAGCGGGAAATTTGCGCAATGCCTTTTGCAGAATGTCACGGGCACTAAAATTGCATTACAAGTATTGGCTTGAAAACAAATCATTAGCACGAATTCAAAAAAAAAAAAATTCTCTTTTTCTTCGACATCGTCTCCTAGGGCGGTTAGGCATTGGTTTTTTTTTTTTATTAAATTTGGCACTTCGTCCCATTTCAAATCCCCACCACCCACACACCTATCGGCACTGTGGTTGTTGTCGAAGAATTCAAAGCGCGCTGCTTCTTCATGATTGCTCACCAAATTGCCATGAACCTGTAAAAATGGGGTTAAGCAATAAGAAATTCATTAATCGGAAGAGTCGAAGAATTCAAAATTTGCCCACATTCAACAGTCGGGTGTACGCTTGACTGCACTGTCTGAACATGTTGGCACGGCGGAGGAACGCAATTTCAGCACGGTAATAGACTATTTTCTAGAATGAACGGAATAAAATCAATAAGAAACGGGTTGAACCCTGCCAGATTTGAAAGGCTACACTTTTTGTCCGGTTTAAATCAGACCAAAATTTGGGAATTTCAGGCCTTTTTATAGCGTAGGGCCCTAGTTCTGAAAACCAAAAGGAGGGCGCCCCTTTTGATTCTTTAATTCACCTAAATAATTGTTATGTGTTTTACGACCTCAAAACCCCCAAAAAGTGTCAGAAAATCAATGGACTCCCCCTTTGGTTTTCAAATTAGGGCCCTATGCTATTTAAGTGCCAAATTTCGTTTAGATTTTGGCTTTAGAAAACCAAGGGATTGATTCCAGTTCGATATCAGATCCAAAGACAGTATTTTGTTTTTTACAAAAAAATCGTAACCTTGCATCGATGTGCACAAATTCGGTGAATGAATGCGCATTTGCGCTTCAACGGACGCTCAATTTGGTCGTAGCGGTGCAGGAACTTTAGCTGACGTCGCCGTTGCGCAATAGTCTCAATTTGGTCGGCCATGTAATGGGCATAGGCCAAGAAGTCGTTGGCCCGTTTGGTCTAAAAAAGAGAACAAAGCATTTGTGAACAGAACAAAATTCTGCTGGTTTGAAGCTATAAATAATGCAACACATTCGCTAATTGGCACTTTTTTAGCAAAACCAAAGAGAGGACCGACCACCCTGTTGATTTTTTTGACAACTTTTTGTTTTCAGAATTGGTCAAAAAAAGTCATATTAGTTATCAGTGATCTCATTAACTTTTGGAAACACCTCTTTTTAATGTTTTTTTAAAACAAAATATAAAGTGCAAAAAAAATCAAAAGTTCCCCCCTCCCCTTTGGCATTTTTCTTCAAATGGCATACGCGTTTTGCGCATTTGTACTCGAATGCACGGCATTGGCCAATGAAGTCGTTGAGCTCATCCGCGGACATCAGTTGGGTGACTTTCAACTGTTCAAACACAGGCAACAACTGCTCCAAGTCGCGCTCCACAAACTCGGCCATCCAATGGAGTAGTAGAAGTTATATGCCGGGTTATGCCTTAAATAATTGCCATTGATTTATCAGTTTTTGTTTTTTGATTTTAAATAAATAAATTGGGATGCGCCTTAGACCTTTGTGGGAAACGAAAACGGAGGAGTGGATTATCGACGACGGCAATTTAGAAAGAAAAAACAGTCATGGATCCAGAAAAAGCACTTTAATCATTAGAACAAAAAAACAATTCATTTTAATGCACCTCTATTTTTTTAATGTGCTTTAAGGGCTTTTGTTTAAGTGTTTGACCAGCTTAAAATTTTAAAACGACATGTGACGCAACAAATTTTCACGCTAACTGGGAATAAAGAAATAGATTGCTTGCAAAATGTTGATTTTTTACATTCGCGGAAAACGTGAAAATTATCTGAAAATTTATGTGCGGCAAAATAACAAATCGCATGGAACAAAAAAATAATAGATCGAAGGAAGCCAAACGCTGCCGTACGATTCGTCCGGCTACGATTCGTCCGGGCAACGATTCGTCCGCCCAGCCAAAGGTTTTTCGTGTTTTTTTTTTTCATTTTTAAAAAATGCTTTTCCAAAATGCAGCAATTTGCTTCCTTTATCTAGTCCTCTTAACTCTCTATCTTTAAATTAATATCAAATATAAATATAAGTTTGGTATTTGTATGGGCGCACCTACGTTTTGTCGACTCAGCCAAAAATGCACGTTTTGTTGACTTGGCCAAAAAAGAAATTCTTTCGAATAATTTTGTGTTCGCTGTTCGAAATAAATGTCTAATTGGGTTTGACGAACAGAAAAAAGTGGAAATCGCTTTTTGAAAGTTAGAATTTGGCCGAGTCGACAAAACGTGCAGTCGACAAAACGTGGGGAGGCGGTTTGTATGTATCCTGCCTTGGTTTGAATTGGCGTGGTGTTTTGTTATTTTTTGTGTTAAAAAATGCATTTGAAAAATGGAAATGTTTGATTTTGTTTTTCATTTGTATTTTTTGATTTGAGAAAGAAATTGTTTCCTTTGTTTTGATTTATTTTCTTTTTTAAGAATATAATTTGTTATTGTTTGTAATTGTCTATACACAAAAAGAATTTTGAAATGAATGCTTTTTATTGGGTTTGTTTAGATGATAGTCTCTATATTATGGTTTACTGGCTGCAGTCGGGAGCCGGCCCTTCATCAAGACCACCGATTGCTCGCGACTACTGGCTAAAGCCGGAAGCCGGTCCTTCATCAACACCATCGATTGAAGCACCGCTCGCTAGGCCAAGGTCAGCAGCACAGCCCACAACATCAGCGGTTGTGCCAGAAAGTGCAACATCGGCAGCAGGAGTGGACCAGGAGGCTCCGGCAGACTTCACTACATCGCCCACTCGTGTGCTGGTTTTCAACGCGCCGTTTGATGACAACATCAAATACTACATCCGCGTAATTTGAAATTTGCTTCAGCCACTTGAAAATAATAAAATTATTAGGCCACCAACACCGGCACGACGCCGATTGCGTATTCAATGACGACCACCAGGGCGGCACTTACCGTTTTTCCATCAAATGGTGTGCTTGGGCCACTGGAGTCCGTCAACTTGCCCATCACCAACGGCGCGTTCGAAGGCAGCACCGAGCGGAAGATGAGTGACAGTTTGGCCGCGAAATGGACCATCGTGCCAGATTCGACCACTGTGTTCAATCGCAGTTTCATCAAATTGGATGAAATCGTGCGCCATAAGAAGCTGCCAGTCTTGTATAATTACTAGGAAAGTAATTCGTCGTCTATTTCGTATTATTATCCAATTTTACTCCGCCTTATGTCGTAACACCTCCCCCTCCCAGCTCAATGTCCTATGCCCGTGCCCCCTTCCTCACTGGTTATGTAAAATATGTTCATGTATGTAATTTTTTTGGCCATATATTAAAATATGTGAAATTTTTTGCGATATAGAACCAGGGGAGGAGAAGGGGGTAAGGAAATGAGCAAAGGGACCAACAAAAATGGTAAGAGAAAGAACAAAAACGGGAAGGGAATGGATAAATGACAAGGGAATGCATAAAAATGAGAGGGAATAAAAAAAATGATAAGGGAATTAACAAAATTGGGAAGGGAATGAATAAAAAGATAATGGATCAACAAAAAGAAGAGAATTAACAAATTGGGAAGGAGATCAACGAAAATAAGAGAAGGGAATTAAATAAAAATGATAAGGAAACCAATAAAAAGGAGAAGGAAATTACAAAATGAAAAGGAAATCAACAAAAGAAGTGTTAGTAAAATATGAAGAAAACGAACGAAAGAAGCGAAGAGAGAGAGGGGCGAAGGAAAGTTAGTAAAGAGAGAGGAGCGGGCAGAGAAGAAAGGAGCGTAGAGACAGGAGTCAACAGAGACGGAAAGGAGCGTAGAGAGAAGAGCGGGCATAGAAGGAAAGGAAGCGTCGAGAGAGGGAGGGAACAGCGAAGGAAAGGATCGAAGACAGAGAGGGAGGGGCAGCAAAGGAAAGGAGCGAAGAGAGAGAGGGAGGGGGCAGCGAAGGAAAGGAGTGAAGTGAAGACACGCTCAATCCAAACAATTGCAGTTTGGTTCCTTAAAATCGATACACGCAGTATTCGGTTTCGCAACATTTCTATTCGTCATCACTTTGTTGCGCAATTAGCTTTTATCCCCTTTGATTTTATAACCCTACATTCCCCATTCATTTGAAAGTCTAATTAAATCATTTAAAGCTACAGTATGAAAAAAACACGGAATTCAGATTCACGAATCCTTTTTGTAGTCTGAATTTGAGAATTTTTCAAATTCGGGAATTTAAAAAAATTTTGCTTAATAAAAACATTGGAACTTCATTTTTACGTTACCCCCATATCTTTGAATGTTCTGTGCGTATTTTTATTTATTTGTGTATTTTTGTTTTTTTAATTCTTTTTCTTCCTTGGTGAAAGTTTTAGTGACGTATAGATTTTTGTGACTAAAAATTATGCAAAAATTGACTTTAAAAACCCCGGTTTTTGGTTTCGGTTCAGTTAACCAACCAAGACCTACCCTACTAAGAATGTATAGTTTGATTGACTCTGAAAAAAGTTATAATAAACGACGCCAAAATGGTTCACGCCAAAACGACCAGGCCAAATGGCCACGCTAAAAAAGCTACGCCAAAATGACCCGGATCGTCATTTTCTGCATATTGTTAATTTTTGTAAGCCTTTGTTAAATTGTTGGCCTGGAATATGGACAAATCCCGAAACGAATTTAATAATAGACCGGGCGTAAGAAATAAGATTTTGAAATTTTCAAAAATGAGAAATATTTCTTTCAGAATAAAAATTGGATAAAAAGTTTAAATAGTAATGGGCAATTTTTTTTTTAAATTTTCCCATCCTAGATGTATCTTTTTGTTCAAAATTTTTAAGGCCATTTTTTTTTGTTTGCTTTTCATTTTTATTGTATTTTTTTTTGAATTTCTCAAATTTCCCAGCCTACTTAGCACTTTCCAATTATTTGTCCCTTCTATTTCGAGAGGGATAAGATTTATTGTCGTGTGAAATTTTATGGTCGTGAAAACTGCAACACAATCCAAATTAAAACCCTAAGAGAGAAAAGGATTGCTTTTTGGATAAACCTTGTTGGACCATCCATCACCAAAGGGTCTCCGTTCCGATTGCCGAAAGATAACATCCTACTTTAGGTATAATCTTAGACATACGATTGGATTAAATAAAAGTCAATGTCATACCAAAAATAAAAAAAGGCAATAAAAATTTAAAAAAAAACCCATCAAATAAAAACATTGTTGTTCAATTTTGGGCTTCTGTACCAAAAGAGATTTGCATCTTTGTCTCAGTGATAAATGGGATAGTAACAATATCAAAGAGGAAGGTTCGATTTCGCCCAATAACAGGGATTTTCAATTATTTATTTGGATGTCAACAGAGATACAAAAAAACAACAATTCATTCGGTCTTTTTTTATTTTATTCCATTCTTTCAATAGCCCTCCGCTGGCGAGTGACAAAATGACTAAAAGTTGTTGAAAATGAGAACCAAAAAAACACACAAGCATATTTTATTACCAAAAGCCGTCAATCATTGGCTAAAAGAATCCTGAGCAATTTCCAATCATTTGTCCCATTGTCGTCCAATGCTTCTTTAATAAATTTTTGTGTAAAAAACCCTAAAAAATGGTCAAAATTCTGGGGGAATCGGATTTCTCAACCCCTAACCCCTTTGCTACTATTTTTTTTTGTCTTTACATTTCTCCATTTCAAATTCAACTCACATTTGTTTGGGGAGTGAAGGTTCAGGGCAATAATGAATGACTTTCTTTAACTTTTTGATAAACCATCCTGCTGCTTTTTTGGAATTGTTCGAAAGATAAAAATGCCCAAGTGTATTAATGCCAGAAAGTTACTGAAAAAACATGTTTCAAAATCAAAAGCAGATAAACGGAAATTAATTTTTTTTAGCTATTTTTTGTTAAACGGTTTTTTAAATTCTGGATTTTATGTTTAAGCTAGGGTTAAGCCCCGACCCTTCGCGGAGAGAAAGTCGGGGATCGGGGAGGAAATTCCCCGAAAGAAAAAGTCTTAAAAATTCATTTAAAGACACTTGCATCTGATTTGAAGTGCAATTGACGACTTTCGTAATTCTCCAAAACATGTCTGGGCTTAACCCTAGTTTAAACTTCTACAGGCTTTATTTATTAGATGATATTTTAACTAATACCATCAAATATTCAAAATTAAGCTGATATAAAAGTTGCAAGGTTTAATTGAAAAATCCAAGATTTAAAATTAATAAACCATATATTAAAAGGTTTTCATTATTATTTTATTACTGATCAAAGTAAAATGGACTCGCCATTATTTTAAAAATGAAAAATTTAAATTGCAATTAATCGGGGAGAAATGGACTTTCCTCCAAAACCTCACAACTTATACTTTTGTAGCTTTGCCCACTTATACTTTTGTAGCTTCGCCTACACCCATGCTTTTGTAGATTCGTCATAGCACCATAAAAGTCGTCGTAGAAGATTCAAACGAAGTTAAAAATGCCTTTTTCGTGCGTATTAGCTCATAATAAGTTAACAAAAAAAGGCATTGCCTTATATTCTGTGCCCTAGTAATTATATAGGAATTTTATGCTCTTCTCTTAGCCATTTAACATTTTCTGCTAAAAATAATTTTTCCAACCCCCTAGGAAATTTACCGCTTATTTCAAGCTAATTTTGGAGTTGCGGATCCGAGATAAAGGTATGATTTGACAAAGTTGGAATAGTCACCTTTTTTGATCAGCGTCAAAATTAATGTTGACATGAATTTTTTGTTCTATTTTTTAATGAATGTATATTTATTTCAAAAGATTTTGGGGTCAAAAAAAGGACATTTTTGAAAAATGATTGTGGAAATATTGTAAACATTCATGCAAGTAAGTGCATTCAAATACTATATTTTCATTACCCATAATCATTTTGAGCAATTTGGGACAGGAATTTCGGGGCAAGTGAGATCGTAATTCTGTTTAATTTTGGCGAGATTCTTAACTCATTTTCTTAGGTGCCGGGCTTTGAAATGAGATATTAAATTTTTAATTTGAAAAAGGAAGAATAGGCGGTGCCGATAGGCGCCACCGTGAAAAAAAATGAGCAGAGAAGTTGTAAGAAAGAAATTCGGTGGATTATGCATTTTTTGGGCAGTAAAAATGGACATTTCTTTTTATTGGTGTTAAAAATCAGAAATTTTTCAAGGTTTTCGGCCGTGAATCTCATTCAAATGGAGTGGAGAAAAATTTAAAATTAATTCCATATTTGTCAAAAAAAAAAAATTGAGTTTTAAGGGTTAAGAAAAAGTTCCTGTTTTAGGGGTATACTTTTTTTTTTAATTTTAAAACTCCTTCTTAAGGGGTCTATTTTTCATTTTATGCATTTTCCATATGAAATTTCCCAAAATTGAAAGTATTTACCAAAAAGGCCGAAATATGTAAACTATGTAAATAAAAGTCCCAACGTATATAAGCAAATGACAAAAATAAAGTTGTTTTCCCTACTAATTAGACCATGTAAAAGAATATAAAGTTTTCCCAAATTCCCTGAACAAAATGTTGTCAATCTTAGCAGTATAAATGATTCAGAAAAAATAAAAAATGCATTTTTAACTGGTAAAACAAAATTAAATTAACTAATTTTTTTAATATTAAAATAAATAAATAAAACATAATATTTTTAAGGTTTTTAGAATTTAAAACATTTCAAGCAACGAAAGAGGCAAAAGATAATGAAGCAGCATCGGTGAGTGCTCATTTGCGCCTCTACATATTTGCGCCTACTACATTTGCGCCTCCACATTTGCGCCTCCACATTTGCGCCTCCACATTAGCGCCTACCACATTTGCGCCTGCTACATTTGCGCCCCAATAAAAAAGAAAAAAAAAAATTAAATTTTGTCTGCTTTGGCCAGAGTTAAAAATGCCTAAACTTAAAAGATAGGAAATTAACTCTGTTTCCAGACTCAACCACGAGGAGGTAGCAGACATTGTGTCCACACAAACCACAACACACAACACAAATTCTAATGAAAAAACTATTTATATAAAATAATTTAAATACTAAAAATATTTATTATAATACATTCAAGTTGGACGAACCACAATATTTTTTTTTGTGCTTTCATTTTTTTAATATATTTTTTTTTTCATTTTTGCTTTTTTTTTTTTTTTTATTATTTGCTTCTTTTTTTATTTTTTTTTTTAAAGAAGCTCGCTCAAGAGACGGGATTCCTTTCAAGAGAAAGAAGAGAGAGATAGACTCTTTGATGTTCCCGAAGCTTTTTATGACTTTAAGATATTGATAAAAATGAGGCTTTTAACTAATATTATGCTGCTCTTCTTTTTAACTCTGGCCAAAGCAGACAAAATTTAATTTTTTTCTTTTTTATTGGGGCGCAAATGTAGCAGGCGCAAATGAAGCAGGCGCAAATGTAGCAGTCGCAAATGTAGCAGGCGCAAATGTAGCAGTCGCAAATGTAGCAGGCGCAAATGTGGAGGCGCAAATGTGGAGGCGCAAATGTAGTAGGCGCAAATGTAGCAGGCGCAAATGTGGAGGCGCAAATGTGGAGGCGCAAATGTAGTAGGCGCAAATGTGGAGGCGCAAATGTAGTAGGCGCAAATGTGGAGGCGCAAATGTAGTAGGCGCAAATGTGGAGGCGCAAATGTAGTAGGCGCAAATGTAGCAGGCGCAAATGTGGAGGCGCAAATGTGGAGGCGCAAATGTAGTAGGCGCAAATGTGGAGGCGCAAATGTAGTAGGCGCAAATGTGGAGGCGCAAATGTAGTAGGCGCAAATGTAGCAGGCGCAAATGTGGAGGCGCAAATGTGGAGGCGCAAATGTGGCACAACCGCAGCATAAGTGTTTATTTTTAAATAAAAATTTCAGAAAAATTATTTTTCGTTCAGTTCATATAAAAAATTAGTATTTAGTAAGCATATGAATTGTTGTTCCAAAATGCTTTCATAGATCTATCAAATTTTAAAATTTCTAAAGATTTTGATAAGAAATTGCCGTTTTTTCTGGCTGGTTCAGCGCAACAATTCAAGAATCATGACTATTTATGCCTGGAAATTTTTTTTGTGTTTTGTTTTTTTATAAAATATCCAGCACCTATAGAGCTTTCAAAAAAACATTGGCACTTATTCTTATGTTTTGCTCAAATAAATTATTTTTTCAGTGAATCATCATTGTTTTGATCATTTTCGTTTTTTAATTATAATTCATAAATTATGCTCAGTAAAACAAATCGGCGTCGGCATATATCTTTTAAAATTTCAATAATCAAAATTTGTGAATGCATTCAAAGAAGTTAAGAAAGACATAAAATTTTTTGATGGCATATTTTGGCGGTCCTTTTTTCATCTTTTTGCAAATATTTTCTGTTTCTGTATTTGTATGCACAGTCTTAAACATGTGAATGCAAAATAGGAGCTTCCTTTAAATTTAAATACTTTTATTAGGGTTCGTCTCAGCCGGCTTTAAACCCTCCCACCCAGTTTTTGGTTAGGCCGGTTTTCCATCCCCTGGTTTTCAGTTTGTTTATAGGTGACATCCGGTTAGCGGTTAACCGAGGCTGGTTTGGCTGAATTTTCAAAAAAAAAAAACAAGTAAAATATTGCGGCCATAATTTTTTTTAGCTTTTCTTAATTTTTTGGTCTTTAAAGAGGGTTTTCATTGGGTTTTTTCTTAGCCATATAAGCAGGGCTCGCTGGTGAAAACGTGCCTAAAGATTTGCACCTATGTCCAAAACCAAGTTCATTAGAAAAACTAAATGGTTGCATTTAATAAATTTTTACCGTTTGCAGAATATGTTAATCTAAAGATCGTTTTGGGGTTTCATGTGACAAATTAATTAAACTAAAATAGCCTTTTAAAACAAAAATTCTTTTGGGGTTTCTTTTAAATGAATAAAATATACATTCATCATATTTCTCAATTAAAATGCAAGAAAGGAAACCATCACCTGACAAACCCACCCTTAAAAATTATACAAAAGTGATCTCCCAAAAACCCCATTGAATTGCAGAATATTCTAAATAAGGTTTATTTTTAATTAATTGAAAAATGCATACCACTGAGGAAAGAATTGAGTTTATTGCTCTGGTTCATAATGTTGGTGAGCCACAAATGCGCGGAAGTGAGTAATAAAATTATATAAAATACCTAATATATTTACAGATTTTATGAGAAAAAAAGCTTTTTGTTTGTTCATCTTTATCACAATCTTATTTTTTTTGGCTTGGTGGATTTTGCTGTATGTTTAGCCGAACATTTAAAAATTCCATGGCACTTTTTTATCCAAAAACCACGAAATCCTCAATTCTTAAAGAACACAACCCTTCAAAAACAGCTCTGAGTTATATGCATTGCTATTAGGGTTGGTCAAAATCGGTTTAAAACCGGTCCCCCCGTTTTCGGTTATGCCGGTTTTGCTACCCCCGGTTTTCGGTTTCGGTTTTTGGCCGATACCCGGTTAACCGAAAACCGAAATCGGTTTTTCGCCTTATTTTCAGTCCCAACTTTAGTACACTTAATTTAATTTTTTAAACATTTTTTAATATTTGTATATTTTGGGTTTTTTTTTTTTGGTTTTTCTTTCCTGAATAGGCAGGAATTTTGGAGAATAAAACAATTCGTGTAATTTAGTAGCTCTGGATTTGGATAGGCAGACTTCAGTTGCCTCTTGAAAAGCACAAATCACGATCCTTCTAAAACTTCAAAAAAAATTATAAGCACAGTCAAATAAAATTACTATTTGATAAGATATTAATTAAAATTTATTGAATGAATTGCCTTCTTGTCTGTCCCGCTATTGCCTTTTCGGCAGTGCGTGCTCGCGGGAAGTCGGCATAATGTAATTTGCTCAAACTTAATAAGAAATCCCTTAGGCTGCTAGTTTATCTTCTAAGGGCCTTTTTGAAATTCCTTTCCTAACTTCGGCAATATGTACTCATTCGATATGAGCCTTTGAAATGCGTTCCGATTCTGTAATTTTTCGATCTTTCCATCTTTCGTTTCGACAATGCTTTCAATGGCAGAACAATACTGTAACACTTCTTAAATTTCATCTATAATTAATCTGTTTTTTTAATTGAAATTAGCTTGACCTTGACCATGGGTTTCTCTTTAATTTCAATCACTCGCGTATAAATCCAAACGGCTCTTTGAAACAATTCCATCGTGGATCTGTTCAAACCTAAATGTAGTGTGTTCAAAAATTTTTAATTATAATATTGTCATAAAAAAATGTCTCTTCCTTACAGTAAAAATTGTAGACGAAATAATTAGGAAACAGTGGTTTTTTAATTAATGTTTTTTTAAATTAATGTATATTTTTTTACATTCCAGTTTTTAACGGTATTATTCCCATGGATGTTCCACTTCTTATCCATCGAAGCGTGTTTTCCAACACTTTTGTCACTTTCAATTTCTCTAACTTAAATCTGTTCCAGTAGTAATGATTAAAAATTGAAGTGATTATTAATTTTCGCCCACAAAATTATAAGAGCACATCATTTGGTTCAATGAACTAAATTATGGTAATGAAGCGTGCTGGCGCTGTCGTTTGCCATTTTTGCCCTTTCGAACAAAACTTGTCATAATACTTTCTCAGACGGGACCAAATTAAACGAACCCCGGTATCGTCCGATAGCTTCTTAATTGGTCGTAATCGCAGACAACATTTCAGAAAATTTATTTTGTTATAAAAAAAATTAAAAACATGCAAATTTTACATACATTAACTCAATGAATTTAGGAATAAACAACAAATAAGCACCAAAAGCTACCGGGCCATGCCAAGAATATATATGCAACCGCGAGCCGACATTCGGCGCGGGACCCAGAAAAAATTGTAGAATGAACTAAGCTAATTGTTCTTAGTGTCATTCGAAGCCCTAATAGACCTCCAAATTTCAAAAAATTGATGAATTTTTACGAAATTGGGACTGTAAGTGAGAAATCAAAATATTTTGATTTTGAGGGGCTAAAGAGCTAACCAATAGGTATCGACCGTACAGATTGTTTAATTTTGGATTCTTTTGAGTCATGTTACGACGAATTACTTTCGCTAAATCTATTATCACCTTGTTCTGTTTAGCATTGTGATATTGTTGGATTTACTATGTGCCATCACTCGAAATTTTGTATTGGTTCTGATGTCAATGCTTTTGACGCCTTCACTTCCATAAATGAATTATTGTGGAATCTGCACATATTTCTCAGTTGACTCAATAGGGTTTTTTAAAATTTGTTTTAATCGGAATTTTGGCCGATATTCCTTTCATAATTGCATGAAGAACTTGATAAATATCATGGTATGTTCCAATTCGTGTTCGGAAAGTTCGATAATGAATTTGAAATTTTTCTAAAAAAAAATATTCTTAATTAGTCAGATTTATGCACATTTTCAAAGTTTTTAAGACGAAAATGGTGAAACAATTTAATTATTTTTGAAACTGATGATTTCAACTCACCAATAAATTTGCTGTTTCTCTGAGATTTTCTTCTTCCCACCTTTTTGTTTTGGAGTTATTGTTGCGCCAAAAATATATTTTCCCCTTTTTTTGTCATTCTCAATAATTTTAAAAGGAAAAATACTAAAAAAGTGCATTTTTCAAAGTTCCCATTCCACCATTTTTCTATAATAAAAATCGTAATAATTGCAAATGTTCTTTTCTATCATTTCTTCCAATTCAGAAATCATTTCAGTCACAAAAAGATTTGTTCATCTGAATAAAATATAAATTACTGCACATTATTTGGTTTTTTAATATTATTTCAAATGAAATTTTCCAACCAAAGTTATTAAGAATAATTTTATAGCGGGGGAGGAGACACCCTAAGTGTAATTTAATCGAATAATTAAGTGGATGTCATTTTTTTTTTTAGAATTAT
Source organism: Heterodera filipjevi (assembly GCA_039877585.1). Classification (NCBI taxonomy): domain Eukaryota; kingdom Metazoa; phylum Nematoda; class Chromadorea; order Rhabditida; family Heteroderidae; genus Heterodera; species Heterodera filipjevi. The sequence goes on along the minus strand of JBDPZO010000006.1, from coordinate 2,034,902 downwards.
TGGTAATTCAATCAGATATTTTAAGAAGTTAAATTTTCCGGCAATGAATCTTTTAAATTCATACCTCTGTTCATGCCGATTTTGATTTTAACCACTTTGCTAATGTCAATATCCGCTTCAAATGTTCGTTGTTTCTCTTCATATTCTAATAAAAAAAATTAATCTTCAAATTTTCAAATTAAAATAATATTACGAAAACTTACTTTTGGTCTAAGCATATGTTCAGATTTCACAATAAATAATTTGATGACATTAATAATTGGTAATGGTATGTGTTGTTTTCTCCAGGTATTTTCTCAATAAATCCATAACAAAATTTATCAAATGCACGATTGGCCTTCTAGCAGGAATTCTGTACTTATTTTAATTTCTTTTTTATGTTTTTTATCTTTTACAATAAAATGTAAAATTTGGGGTCCGATTCTTTGAGCCAAATATGGCAATCATCATCATTTCATGAAGAATATTGCCATTTTTAACACTTCATAATTGTTGGTGATATTCGGATAATGAAAGTAAAAATGATAAGCTTTTTCGCTGGGTAGACAATATTGTCAACGCGAATTTGATACAGATTTTAGCCATTTTTCGCATTTCGTTTTGTGTCTTAATTTTTGGACAATAATTCCAAAATGATTAAATTTTCTGCAAAAATAAATATTAAAATAAACAAAATTTCAATAACTTTTTGCTTTCTCATCCAAGCTCTTTTTCTTGTTCAAATACACGCCATAGGCAAATTCCAATTGAGTAAATTCATTTTGACCATTTCATCTTCAATGTTTATTTTGTAGTCGAAAATGAAGAGCGGTCCCAGTCCCAACTACTTAGCATACAAAGCTTGAATATTCAAGCCGATTAAATGATTGAAATTTTTTTCAACATTCATCATTTTGTTCAATTTGCATGCACAACAACGAATTGCCAATGAGAAAGCAATTTGAATAAATTCACATTAACAGCTCGTCATTAAATTTTGACGCTTTTCAACTTTAATTACCAGCTTCACCCGGGGCAATAGCAGATTGAACTGTTTTTAAAAGTCCATTTCATCATCAATTGACTTTTTGCATTTAAATTACTAAAAATAAAATCAAATATATAAAAAAAAAACTTTTCATCTTAAAAACTATATTTTTAATATTTGTAAAGTTAAACTTCATAATTTTTTTCATTTGCAATTAAATTCCGTGTTTGTTAAAAACGGAAAATTTATAATTTTTCTCCCCATTTAAATTTCAAGTAAATTAAAAAAGGTTTATTTTATATAAAATTAATTTCAAGCATTAAAACTATAAATATCCTTGAATCTCTTCTCCCTATCTTAATATAGTCATGGAATTAGTTCATATTCAAAATCCTTATTGGCCAACCTCCACAAATCACTGAGTCGATGAGAATTTGTTTAGCAATTGATAATGGAAATGTCAGCAATTGGTGCTTTTGATCATATCTCACCTGTGTGGTAATTCATTTTCAAAATTTCATATAAATTGGCCAATTGTACAATTATTGCATCCATGAAAATTGTTTTAAAATCTATTCTACCGCTCCGATTAACGGGTCGGCATTGCTTAGTCCACTTTATTTTGTCCAATATAACAAATATTGTTTTATGTTGTAATATAATGACTGTAGATTTTGACTGTTCCCTGCTATTTCAAATTGGCCATATAATTTTGGAGAATAAACAATTCGTGTAATTAAGTAGCTCTTGAATTTTGGATAGGCAAGACTCAGTTGCCTCTTGAAAAGCATCAAATCACGATTCACTTCTAAAACTTCAAAAAAATAATAATAGACAAGTCAAATAATAAATTACTATTGATAATATTAATTAATTTAAAAATTATTATGAATGATTGACCTTCTTGTCTGCCCGCTATTTGCCTTTCGGAGTGCTTCTCGGGGAAGTCGGCATAATTAATTTGCTCCAAATTATAATAAATCCCTTAAGGCTTGCTATTTACTTCTAAGGGCCTTTTTGAAATTCTTTGCCAACTTCGGCATATGCAAAATCATGCGATTGACCTTTGAAATGCTTCCGATTCTGTCAATTTTTCGATCTTTTCCATCTTCGTTTCGACAATGCTTCGAATGGCAGAACAATCCTGTAACACTTTTAAAATTTCAATCTAATAATCTTATTTTTTTTAATTGAATTAAGCTTGACCTTGACATGGTTATCTTTAATTTCAATCACTCGCGTATATTCCACAACGGCTCTTTGAACAATTCCATCGTGATCTGTTCAGAACTTAATGTAGTGGTTTTAAAAATTTTTAAATTTAATAATATTTTAAAAAAGTCTTTCTCTTTACAGATAATAAATTGAGACGAATTAAGTTAGGATAAAAGTGTTTTTTTAATTAATGTTTTTTTAAATTATGATATTTTTTACATTACAGTTTTAACGGTGTATTATTCCCATTGATTTTCCAACTTTCTTTCCATCGAAGCGTTTCTCTTCCACACACTTTGTCACTTTCAATTTCTAACTTAAATCTGTTCCAGTAGTAATGATTTAAATTGAATTGGATTATTAATTGTCGCCCAAAATTATAAGAGCACAGTCAATTTGGTTCAATGAACTAAATTATGGTAATGAGCGTGCTGGCGCTGCGTTTGCCATTTTTGCCCATTTCGAACAAAACTGTCATAAATCTTTGCTCAGACGGACAAAATAAACGAACCCTGGTATCGTCCGATAGCTCTTAATTGGCTCTATACTCAGACAAATTTCCAGAAAATTTATTTTGATTTATAAAAAAAATTAAAACATGCAAATTTTACATACATAACTCAATGAATTTAGGAAATAAAAAAAATAGAGCAACAAAAAGCTACGGGGCCATGCCAGATATATATGCAACCGGCGCCGACATTGCGGCGCGGGACCCAGAAAAAATTGTAGAATGAACTAAGCTAATTGTTCTTAGTGTCTTCGAAAGCCCTAATAGACCTCCAAATTTCAAAAAATTGATGAATTTTACGAAAATTGGGACTGTAAGTGAGAATCAAATATTTTTGATTTTGAGGGCAATAAGCTAACCAATAGGTATCGGACGTACCAAGATTGTTTAATTTGGATTCTTTTGATCATGTTACGACGAATTACTTTCGCTAAATCTATTTAATCACCTTTCGTTCTTTAGCATTGTGATATTGTTGGATTTACTATGTGCCATCACTCAATTTTGGTATTGGTTCTGATGTCAATGCTTTTGACGCCTTCACTTCCATAAATGAATATATTGGTGGAATCTGCACATATTTCTCAGTTGACTCAATAGGGTTTTTAAAATTTGTTTTAATCGGAATTTTTGCCGATATTCTTTTCATAATTGCATGAAAACTTGATAAATATCATGGTATGTCAATTCGTGTTCGAAAGTTCGATAATGAATTTGAAATTTTCTAAAAAAAATAATTCATTATTATTCAGATTTATGCACATTTTCAATAGTTTTTAATCAAATGGTGAAACAATTTATTATTTTGAAACTGTGATTTCAACTCACCATAAATTGCTGTTTCTCTGAGATTTTTCTCTTCTCCAACCTTTTTTTGTTTTGGAGTTAATTGTTGAGCCCAAATAATTTTCCCTTTTTTTGTCATTCTCAATAATTTTAAAAGGAAAATACTAAAAGTGCCATTTTCAAAAGTTTCCCTTCCCCATTTTTCTATAATAAAAATCGTAATAATTGCAAATGTTCTTTTCTATCATTTCTTCCAATTCAGAAATCATTTCAGTCACAAAAATGATTTGTTCATCGATAAAGAATAAATTACTGCCACATATTTGTTTTATTTAATATATTTCAAATGAATTTTCCCAACCAAGCAAAAGTTATTATGAATAATTTATAGTCGGGGAGGGAGGCACCCTAAGTGTAATTAATCGATAATAAGTGGATGTCATTTTTTTGAATTATTGGTAATTCAATCAGATATTTTAAAGAAGTTAAATTTTCCGGCAATGAATCTTTTTAATTCATACCTCTGTCATGCCGAGTTTGAGTTTTTACCACTTTGCTAATGTCAATATCCGCTTCAAATGTCGATTGTTTCTTCTACTATTCTTAATAAAAAAAATTAATCTTCAAATTTTCAAATTAAAATAAATATTACGAAAACTTACTTTGGTCTAAGCATAATTGTTCAGATTTCCCAATAAATAATTTGATGACATTAATAATGGTAAATGGTATGTGTGTTTCTCCAGGTATTTTCTCCAATAATCCATAACAAAATTTATCACAATGCACGATTGGCCTTCTAGCAGGAATTCTGTACTATTTTAATTTCTTTTTTATGTTTTTTAAATCTTGACAATAAAATGTAAATTTTGGGGTCCGATTCTTGAGCCAATAATGGCAATCTCAGTCATTTCATGGAGAATATTTGCCATTTTTAACACTTCATAAATTGTTGGTGAATATTCGGATAATGAAAGAGTAAAAATGATAAGCTTTTTCAGCTGGGTAGACCCATATTGTCAACGCGAATTGATACAGAATTTTAGCCATTTTTCGCATTTCGTTTTGTTCTTAAATTTTTGACATAATTCCAAAATGATTAAATTTTCTGCAAAAATAAATATTAAAATAAACAAAATTTCAAATACTTTTGCTTCCTCATCCAAACTCTTTTTCATGTTCAAAACACCCATACGGCAAATTCCAATTGAGTAAATTCATTTTGACCATTTCATCATCAATGTTTATTTTGTAGTCGAAAATGAAGAAGCGGTCCCAGTCCCAACTACATTTAGCATACAAAGGCTTGAAAATATCAACGCCGATTAAAAATGATTGAAAATATTTTTCAACATTTCATCATTTTGTTCAATTTGCATGCACAACAAACGACTTGCCAATGAAAAAGCAATTTGAATAAATGTCACATAACAGCTTCGTCAATTAAATTTTGACGCTTTTCAACTTTAATTACAGCTTCACCCGGGGCAATAGCAGATTGAACTGTTTTTAAAAGTCCATTTCATCATCAATTTGACTTTTTGCATTTAAATTACTAAAATAAATAAAAATCAAATAATATAAAAAAAACTTTTCATCTTAAAAACTATTTTTTAATATTTGTAAAGTTAACTTCATAATTTTTTTCATTTGCAATAAATCCGTAAGTTGTTAAAAAACGGAAAATTTATAATTTTTCCCCCATTTAAATTTCAAGTAAATTAAAAAGGTTTATTTTATATAAAATTAATTTCAGCATTAAAACTAATAATATTCCTGTTAATCTCTTCTCCCTATCTTAAATATAGTCATGGAAATAGTTCATATTCAAAAATCCTTATTGGCCAACCTCTCAACAAATGCACTGAGTCGATGACAGAATTTGTTTAGCAATGATAATGGAAATGTCAGCAATTGGTGCTTTGATCATATCTCACCTCGTGTGGATAATCATTTTCAAAATTTCATAAAATTGGGCCAAATGTACAATGATTGCACCCATGAAAATTGTTTAAAATCTTTCTACCGCTACAGATTAACGGGTCGGCATTGGCTATAGTCCACTTTTATTTGTCCAATATAACAAATATTGGTTTATGTTGTAATATAATACTGTAGATTTTGGACTGTTCCCTGCTATTTCAAATTGGCCAATATAATTTGGAGAATAACAAATTCGTGTAATTTAAGTAGCTCTTGAATTTTGGATAGGCAAGACTCAGTTGCCTCTTGAAAGCATCAAAATCACGATTCACTTCTAAACTTCAAAAAACAATAATATAACAAGATCAAATAATAAAATTACTATTTGATATTTATTAATTAAAAAATTATTGAAATGATGACCTTCTGTCTGCCCGCTATTTGCCTTTCGGAGTGGCGTCTCGGGGAAGTCGGCATAATTATTTGCTCCAAATTAATAATAAATTCCTCT
>JBDPZO010000006.1:2018925-2028964 GCA_039877585.1 Heterodera filipjevi | reverse complement strand
CTTAAGGCTTGCTAGTTTATCTTCTAAGGGCCTTTTTTGAAATTCTTTGCCAACTTTGGCATATGCATAATCATGTGATATGAGCCTTTGAAATGCTTCCGATTCTGTCAATTTTTCGATCTTTTCCATCTTCGTTTCGACAATGCTTCGAATGGCAGAACAATACTGTAACACTTCTTAAAATTTTCAAACTAATTAAATATCTTGTTTTTTAATTAAAAAAATTATGCTTGACCTTGGCATGGTTTATCTTTAATCCCAATCACTCGTGTATAATTCCACAACGGCTCTTTGAACAATTCCATCGTGATCTGTTCAGAACTTAAATGTAGGTGTTTTTAAAAATTTTAAATTTAATAATATATTATAAAAAAGTGTTCTTTCTCTTTACAGATAATAAATTGTAGACGAATTAAAGTTAGGATAAAGTGTTTTTTTAATTAATGTTTTTTTGAAATTAATGATATTTTTTTACATTACAGTTTTAACGGTGTATTATTCCCATTGATTTTCCAACTTTCTTTCCATCGAAGCGTTTCTCTTCCACACACTTTGTCACTTTCAATTTCTAACTTAAATCTGTTCCAGTAGTAATGATTTAAATTGAATTGGATTATTAATTGTCGCCCAAAAATTATAAGAGCACAGTCAATTTGGTTCAATGAACTAAATTATGGTAATGAAGCGTGCTGGCGCTGCGTTTGCCATTTTTGCCCATTTCGAACAAAAACTTGTCATAATACTTTGCTCAGACGGACCAAATTAAACGAACCCTGGTATCGTCCGATAGCTCTTAATTGGCTCTATACGCTAGACAAATTTCCAGAAAATTTATTTTGATTTATAAAAAAAATTAAAACATGCAAAATTTTACATACATAACTCAATGAATTTAGGAAATAAAAACAAATAGAGCAACCAAAAAGCTACCGGGCCATGCCAAGAATATATATGCAACCGGCGCCGACATTTGCGGCGCGGGACCCAGAAAAAATTGTAGAATGAACTAAGCTAATTGTTCTTAGTGTCATTCGAAAGCCCTAATAGACCTCCAAATTTCAAAAAATTTGATGAATTTTTACGAAAATTGGGACTGTAAAGTGAGAAATCAAAATATTTTGATTTTGGAGGGCTAATAGAGCTAACCAATAGGTATCGGACGTACCAAGATTGTTTAATTTGGATTCTTTTGAGTCATGTTACGACGAATTACTTTCGCTAAATCTATTTAATCACCTTTCGTTCTTTAGCATTGTGATATTGTTGGATTTACTATGTGCCATCACTCGAAATTTTGGTATTGGTTCTGATGTCAATGCTTTTGACGCCTTCACTTCCATAAATGAATATATTGGTGGAATCTGCACATATTTCTCAGTTGACTCAATAGGGTTTTTAAAATTTGTTTTAATCGGAATTTTTGCCGATATTCTTTTCATAATTGCATGAAGAACTTGATAAATATCATGGTATGTCAATTCGTGTTCGGAAAGTTCGATAATGAATTTGAAATTTTCTAAAAAAAAAATAATTCATTATTATTCAGATTTATGCACATTTTCAATAGTTTTTAATCAGAAAATGGTGAAACAATTTAATTATTTTTGAAACTGATGATTTCAACTCACCAATAAATTGCTGTTTCTCTGAGATTTTCTTCTTCTCCAACCTTTTTTGTTTTGGAGTTAATTGTTGAGCCCAAAAATAATTTTCCCTTTTTTTGTCATTCTCAATAATTTTAAAAGGAAAAATACTAAAAATTTATAAAAATGAGTTTATTCAGTTCTTTTGGTATTTAGTTTATACCCATGATTTTCTATGTTGTTGTTAGACAATTTCTTATAGGCCGACAAAAGGGTTGTCAATTGCCATCCACTGATGTGACGACTATCCATGTAATTTGCATGCCTTAAAGGGAAGTACTGGTTTTATTTTACCCGTTTAAAAAGGTTCCCTATCATTTCGTCAGTGGTTCATTTGGGCAGTGATCATTTGGGCAGTGAAAATCTCAAAAATAATTAATAAAAGAGAAAAATGGAGCCTAAAATTTCAAGAGTTCGTTTTCTGGAAGCCTAACCCCCTAGTTTACTGAAAACCCAACCCAAATTTTTTTTCGGAAAATCTAACCCTAGTTTTTTTCTGAAAACCTAAACCTAGTTTTTCCATTAGTTTTTTTTTGAAAAAAAAGAAATAGAAAACTTAAAAAACTATGGTATTATTAGGTTTTCAAAAAAACTTAGTTTAGATTTTCTGAAAAAAAAAACTAGGGTTAGATCTCAGAAAAAAATTTTTGGGTTGGGTTTTCAGTGAACTAGGGGGGTAGGCTTTAAGAGAACTAACTCTGGAAATTTTATGCTTCATTTTTATCTTTTATTAATTATTTTTGAGATTTTCACTGCCCATTTGATCACTGCCCAAATGATCACTGCCCAAATGATCACTGCCCAAATGATCACTGCCCAAACGAACCACTGACGAAATGATCGGCTACCTTTAAAAAATAGGTTAGAAAATATTATTTCAACCAATATAGGGTCGGGGTCGGTTCGGCGCAGGCTTTTTCGGCGCCGCCCACTTTGAGAACCATAACTTTTTTCTAAGTCTGCTAATTGAAGCATAACTAGTATCATTTAAAAGCCCTAATGTTCTGCATAATCTTGTCAAAAATCAAGAAAAACCCTCCAGGGCATAGAAAAAAGTTATGGTTTGTCGCGCTAAACCAGCCAGAAAAATAATTTTTTGTTTTGAAGTTTTTTGGCCATAATTTTTTGGGTATTTTGAAAATTTAGCATGTTAATAGACCCTGTCAAGCGCTTTCGAATAATACCTAAGTTGTTTAATTTGTGGGAATAAGAAAAAAGTTATTGCCAGTTGCGCAGAATTGGGCGGGCCCCACTTACTTACAATTGTTCCACTTACGTTACACAAAGAAGAATCCGGATAGAAAACGAAATTGTCAACTGCAAAATTTGGTTCATCAAATTTTTATGTATTGGTTTTTGAGGTGCAAAAATTTCTTTTTTGAATTTTTCTGCAATTTTATTGCCAAGTGATCGGTCATAGTTGACGTAATAGTAGCCCCTGTTTTGTAAGACCTTCACATTTAAATTTTGATAAAATGATTGATCCCCGTTGTTCACACGAAAATGGGCAAGTTCAGCAGCCCATTTCAAAAAAGTGAAGATAAACACTGCCCTTTTTTGATGGTTAGAAAAATGTTTCGGATGGTCTCTTTCATGGAGAAAGATTAAGTCTGAAATAGTATAAAAATATTTTGTACAATTTTATTTTGATTTAAATTAAAGTTGGGCAAAACCTAAAAATAGCTGCATTAATTAAATGATAATGAAAACTTCTATGTGGTCTCCTCATATCATATTTTAGGATGGCTCTAAATATTTATTATTATGCTATATAATAGAGTAGAGTAATTAATTTATAATTTTGGAGGCTACTTTATAATAATGAATTAAATTAACTAATATTTTTTTTTTCATTTATTAAATGTGAAAACTTTATGTAGTCATTTATTTATTTATTTAATGAGCAAACTAAAAGCATATATTAGTAAGAAAACTCATTCCTTTACTTTATTCAATTTAAATGATACAACAAACGTTTTTTATTTATATTCAAACTGACCCGTTTTGTCATTTTCCGTGTATTCAGTGTAAATATCGTCAAGAAATTGGGCAAATATGCGCACATTGTTATTCAAATTGGCCGAGCCCCATTTGTAAGGCAAACAAAGGCCTATGCCAAGAAAATTTAGAAGAATTAAAATAAGAGAAATTTTGGGTTGCATTTTCTATAAATAATTGAATAATAATTAAATATTAAAAAAATAAAAAAGGAATTTTAGAAAAATTAAGGGTTTATTTATAAAGCAAGATTCATCCATTATTTTACCTAAATAATCATATGATCAATCTATGAAAGTCATCACTTTATTATTATTCCATCAATGCCATTATGCTTTAATTGATTTTAAGAATACTTTTTTTTTAGTAATATTTAAATATGCAATATTTGGTTTCTTTGATTTATTTGTTAGCCAATGAAATATTCATCTTTTCAATGTTTTTAAAAGAGATAGAATTTTTTTAAACCTAATAAAAAGTTTAACAAATGCGGAAAAAAGAAGCTATATATGAAAACAATGGGCAATTTTATATGATAAAATTAAAAAAAAACTAATAAATAAAATCATTTTTTTGTTTCTTGGCTTGAAAAGATATTTCTCCCAAAATTGGTTTTCTCGGCACAGCACGTTCCCACCATTTCTTGACATAATGCTGGCACAAAACATGATATATTATTGTCATAGTTTAGCAAATTACTGAAAAAAATAATGTCAAATGTTGACAAATATTGATATAATATTTGTCATATGTTGTAAAATTACTTACTAGAGACCGGACAAGGACGGACCCGGTACAAGGGTTTTGCAAGGCCCGGCAACCCGGCCTTACGATTTTTACAAGGTTAACAAGGTTGAGCGGCAAGGCTCGGAACCTTGCTGTTTTTGAACAAGGCCAACCCGGCGCGGCAGTTTGAAAAACCCGGGCTCTAGAAATTAGTGACATAATATTCTATCATGTTGTCAAATGTTGGCAAATAATTAAATTCTGGGCTGACACAAATTTGCATTAATAAAATTTAACTTTTAATATTTTGCAAAGAAATTTTCAAAAATTTTGCTAACTTAAAATGGCCCTCATTTTGAAATAAATAAAACTTTAAAAATTGCAACTTTGCCTGGTGCAACTTGGGGTTTTTCGACTTTGCTTTTTTTCGACTTTTTAACCGAAAACGATCGACTGACCCTTTTGTCCGGTCTCTACAAATTAGAACAGTCTCTTTTTCAACCAAATAAAAAAAAAATTCTTATTAGCCACTTTTTTTTTTTTGTATTCCTTCTCTATAAAAGAGGTTATGGATAAAAAAAATTGAAAAAAACGACTTTTGTATTGGTCTTTATCAGCAGATGGATTAAAAACAATAAGCAAAATGGTTAAAATGCTCCGTACTGAATCTTCCCGGCCTGCTCTGTCCTCTCTTTTGAAAATCCTTTTGTTTTTCTCCGTCATTTCTTTTTTTCATTTTCTGTTTCTTTCTGTTAGATCTTTTGTTTTTAGAGTTTTCTCCTCTATTCCATTTGTTTTTGGAGTTCTCTTTTCAGATTTTCCATTTTTTTTTTTAACTTTTCCACCAGTTCTCTTAAATTTCCATTTTCATTTTTGCTCTCCTCTTTTTTCGTTTTCGGCTCTTTTTGTTTTCCCAATGAATTCTTTGAATTTTGTTCTTTTTTTGGGGTTTCCAATAATTCCTCCACGTTTGTTTCGTCCATTTTGTAACCAAATGCTCTGTTGTATTCCTTCCTCCATTCTTCCCCCAAATTGTGAATCTCTTCCCATTGTTCGCTTTTTCCACTTTCACTAAGTGCCATTTCCAACAGTTTCCATTCCACTATTTTTTCATTATAAAAATGGGCATAATTCCAGTTGTGTTGATTCAGCATTTCTACCAATCCAGAAATCAATGCAGATAGAAAAGTTTCATCTGTGTATTTATAAAAATTATTTTGTATTTTTATTTTATATATTTTTAAAATATTTCAAAAAAGTTTATTTCAATTGAGCAATGGATTTAACTTTCCCCAGGAATGAATACCTTTGCTAATGTTGTAATTGACTTTTACTATTGTACCAAAATTAATATCTGTTCCAAAATGATCGGTTGTATCATTGCTTATTCTAAATGATAAAATTATATAAAATTTTTCATATTATTTTGTCATTTCACAATAAATAAAAAAACTTTAAAATAATAAAATAAAATAAAATTGACTTTTCATCTGGGCATAATTGACCAAATTTTGCAATAAATAAATTGACAGTGTCAATGTCTTTTGGAAAATATTCTGCTTCATATGCTTTCTCCAATAAATCCATTACAAAATGTAGCAAAATGCACGATTGGCCTTCTGTCACAAGTTCTGTGCTTATTTTTATTTCTTCTTTTATAGTTTTTAAATATTTTACAATAAAAAGTAAAATTTTGGGGTCAGATTTGTTGAGCCAAATATGGCAATCATCAGTCATTTCATGAAGAATATTTGCCATTTTTAACACTTCATAAATTGTCGGTGAATATTCGGATAATGAAAGTAAAAATTGGAGAAATGTTTCACATGGATGGAACTGATTTTGACCATCGCAAAATTTATAAAGAATTTTTACGTATTTTTCCACTTTGTTATGCATCAGAAATTTGGTGGACAATGATTCCAAAATCATTAAATGTTCTGTAAACCAAAAAAGTTAGCAATGGACAATATAAAAATAATGGAAAAATATTAAAATGAGTCGCCAAACTCATAATTGCGTAAAAATATATTTTTTGCTCTTTCGTCAATGTAAATGCACTTCATAAGGCATATTCCAATTCGGTAAATTCATTTTGACTATTTTATTTTCAATTTTCATTTTGCAATCGAAAATGCGGTAATTGTTAAAACTAAATTAACAATGTTAAGCATGAATGATATAATAATGACAGAATTGTTTAAAAAATATATATTTTTTGGAATTCTCAGCTATTATAACTTTTGAAAAAAAAAATAAAATTTCTGAAATTTCGTTTGCTAGTTGGAAGCAATCCTTTAGGCTATCAAATTATTTCAATAACCTAGTTCATAAATATTCTTTTTTTTTGTTCTAAATTTTTTTTTACCTGAATAATTAATTATTTCTTTTAAATTGCAATAATTTTAAATTATTAACAATTTATGTTCAAAATTTTACCAATTAGGCCTCTTGGATATTTTCAAGGCGAAGACAAATGATGGAATATATTTCTGAACAAATTTATCATTTTGTTCAATTTGCATGCACAAACGAATTGCCCATGAGAAAAGCAATTTAAATAATGCCATATTAACACTCCGATCAATTAAATTTTGACGCTTTTCAACTTTAATTACAGCTTCACCCGGGGCAATAGCAGATTGAACTGTTTTTAAAAAGTCCATTTCATCATCAATTTGACTTTTTACATTTAAATCACTAAAAAGATTGAAAAAAAAATTCTATATTTTAAGTAGTTTATCTCTCTCCCTGTCTTTTTGACAAGGGTTGCGACCCAGACCCGGACCCTGACAGTATTGGCCATGTTTCGGGTATATCCCTGACCCAGACGCTTCAAACCCCAACGCTCCCAACCCCGACCCCGACACTTACATTAGCCATAACTTTGGGTCGGCGTTAGCCATACGCCCGCCCTCATAAGAATGGCACTTTTGATGGAAAATAATAAATAAATTTTTATAAACATTTCGCCAGTTAATAAGTTTTATTGGATTGTGGCCACTTTGAAGTGCTATAACAATCCCTTCATGTAAGAAACCGTTGACCAAAGGATTAGGGGACGGACCATTAGAAAACAAAGCTAGCGAGACTTGGGATCAAGTTTTTGTCATAACTTTCCTCAAAGCAACTAAATTAAAATTTCTGAATATCATCCGATAGCTTATGAATGGCTCTATTAGCCACCAAATTTCAACAAATTTGTTCAGTAATTAAAAAAAATAATGGCACAAAAGTACAAAAAATTAAAATAACTTGTAAAAATTTATCATGTGCTTTACCTGACATTTGTCAATCCTGACGTCGGGGTCGCAACCATTTTCCCCCCGCAGATGATAATTTTTTAAGTGCCCTTTGAATTCGCAAATTCTCCCCCTTATACCCTTTGAAATCACCTTATCGGTCCTTTGAAATCGATCTCGGCAGATGGGAACCCTATATTTAGTACATGAAAATTTCCAAAAAGATGCGTTCAAAAAAAAAAAAATAAAACTATGGTTTGGGTTTTTTAAATATTTTAAATTTGATTTTTTAAACTTCTATAGACTTTAAGCTTTCTAATGATACCAAAAATATAGGAAATGATTTTACATCAAGACGAAAGGTATGGCCCATGAAACTAAGTAAGCTCATTTGGATTGGACTCATAAACTCTAATCAGGAATTTCTCCCATTTCCTTTATCCCTCTTTCTCCCACAATCCGCTTCCTTTTGGCAGCACATCGCAAAAAATTGAATTAGATTCATAAAATGCATTAGAACCCAATTGTTGCATGATAATACCACACCGGCAGTTTTTGCACCAAAATTAGCAAATTATGTGATAAATTTTAAGAAAAACCGAAGCGAAACGGCGTCCGTGGTGCCGATAGGGCGCCACCAGGGAAAATTTTTTGAAAATTTTGGTGTGGTTTGTCAACAAAATGTAGCCTTTAAAGATCGTTTTTGAAAATTTTTCAAAAAAAAAAAAAATGACTAAAAAACCATCATTGACCCCTTAAAAACATCAATATGATGATAAACCAGGACATCTGGGAACCCTTTTTTTTTATTGCTTTTTTACTCTAAAAATTAAAAAAAAATTTTATTGTTTAAAAAAAAATTCCGGTTTCCGAGTTTTTGGGGTCGGAATTCCGATTTTCGATTTTTGAAATCAGAGATCGGCTGCATCCCTGATACTTATACATTTTTTTTTTAATTTCTTAACTTTTTTCGCGCTGATGCCATTGTTTCGGAATTTGGAGATGCCTTTCCTGACAATGCTTTTGATCTCCAAGACAAAAACGCAAAACGATTTTCAATGTCAGAATAAATTGCTGGAATAATATTCATATTTTGATTTATGGAAAAATGTTTTTCTATAAATGTGCTAAATTCTGGAGCCTTTGGCATTTTTTGATAACTTTTTTTCATAATTGCATCAAGAACATCATAAATTTCACGATATGTCAATTCGTATTTTGACAGTTTGAGAATAAATTCGAAATTTTCTGAAATTATAATTTTTTACCCATCAATTGTCAAAAGTAATTATTAATTTTCGCATAAAAAATTTTACAAAATACAAATTTCTTACAAATAAAATTAATTAAAAAAGCGTAAAAATAAAATATATTGCAAATTTTTTTAAACTCACCAATAAATTGCTGTTGCTCCGATTTGTTTTCTGCTTCTTCTTGTGTTGGAATTAATTTTTGAGCCCAAAAATGTTTCTGCTCTTTTTCGTCAGTTTCAATGATTTTAAATGGAAAAATTCTTAAAAATTATAAAAATTTATTAATCGAATCTTTTGGTTTCTAAATTTTATACCCATGATTTTCCAGGTTTTTGTTAGACAATTTCTTATATGCCAACAAAAGGGTTTTCAATTGCCATCGACCAACGTAAAGTCACGTTTCGTCAATAAAAATGTTAACGATGCTGTTTTCAATGAATTCTTTAACTGATTAGTAAGACCAACTCGGGCCAAGAAAGTTTCAATTCCAAATTTTCCAGAAAAGCCCGGATAAATTTTTGGATTAATTGACGAAACGTAGAGTTGACCAAAAATTTCCTTCGCTTATTAAAATTAAGTAAAAAGTTTCCTTTAACATGAAATTTTTTTATTTCATTTCAAAGTTAAACTGAAGCTTACGAATCCACTATTTATTTATACTTTTAATTCATTGTTTTTATTGTTTTTTATAAAAAATTATTTGCAATTATCATAAAATTATTTATTCTGTTCCCCATAATTATAATTTGTGCTCAGTTAAACCTACCATATTTTTAGGCATTTCTAACCAAATAAGCATCTCAATTATTTATTTAGACGCTTATACATTTTTTAAAATTTATTCCTTTCCTATGTAAAATTAATGGAATTCGGATTGCAAAATTTATTGCTTTTGTTTTTTTTTTGAAGTTTCGACAATTTTTGAAGTGAGCATCATTTCCCTAAATTTGCATTTGTTTAGCTTAATCACAATCGATTGGAGAAATTTTTTGAAAAATGTTTTGAATCAAATAAAGCTTATAAAACGCAGGAAAATACTGGGTATTTCTGCAATTTAGTTGGTTTGGATATTTTCATAATAAAAAAATTAGCTCTAAAAAGAAAAATTTGCTAATTTTTATCACTATTTTCATGTCTATGAAATTATTTTTCGATCTCTTTTAAAAAAGACCAAGTC
>JBDPZO010000006.1:1999966-2011045 GCA_039877585.1 Heterodera filipjevi | reverse complement strand
TTGTGCATGCAAATTGAACAAAATGATGAAATTGTTGAAAAATATTTTCAATCATTTTTAATCGGCTTGAATATTTTCAAGCCTTTGTATGCTAAATGTAGTTGGGACTGGGACCGCTTCTTCATTTTCGACTACAAAATAAACATTGAAGATGAAATGGTCAAAATGAATTTACTCAATTGGAATTTGCCGTATGGCGTGTATTTGAACAATGAAAAAGAGCTTTTGGATGAGAAAGCAAAAAGTTATTTGAAATTTTGTTTATTTTAATATTTATTTTAATTTGAAAATTTGAAGATTAATTTTTTTTATTAAGAATAATAGAAGAAACAATCGAACAATTTGAAGCGGATATTGACATTAGCAAAGTGGTAAAAATCAAACTCGGCATGAACAGAGGTATGAATTTAAAAGATTCATTGCCGGAAAAATTTAACTTCTTTAAAATATCTGATTGAATTACCAATAATTCTAAAAAAAAATGACATCCACTTAATTATTCGATTAAATTACACTTAGGGTGCTCCCCTCCCCCGCTATAAAATTATTCATTAATAACTTTTGGTTGGAAAATTTCATTTGAAATAATATTAAAATAAAACCAAATAATGTGCAGTAATTTATTCTTTATTCAGATGAACAAATCATTTTTGTGACTGAAATGATTTCTGAATTGGAAGAAATGATAGAAAAGAACATTTGCAATTATTACGATTTTTATTATAGAAAATGGTGGAATGGGAACTTTTGAAAATGGCACTTTTTAGTATTTTTCCTTTTAAAATTATTGAGAATGACAAAAAAAGGGAAAATTATTTTTGGGCTCAACAATTAACTCCAAAACAAAAAAGGTTGGAGAAGAAGAAAATCTCAGAGAAACAGCAATTTATTGGTGAGTTGAAATCATCAGTTTCAAAAATAATTAATAAAAGATAAAAATGAAGCATAAAATTTCCAGAGTTAGTTCTCTTAAAGCCTACCCCCCTAGTTCACTGAAAACCCAACCCAAAAATTTTTTTCTGAGATCTAACCCTAGTTTTTTTTTTCAGAAAATCTAAACTAAGTTTTTTGAAAACCTAATAATACCATAGTTTTTTAAGTTTTCTATTTCTTTTTTTTAATTTTTCCGGCGGCGCCTAGCGGCACCGCCGGACACTCAATCCTTTTGAAAATAGGGACACAAAATGTAAAATCATTTCCTATATTTTTGGTATCATTAGAAAGCTTAAAGTCTATAGAAGTTTAAAAAATCAAATTTAAAATATTTAAAAAACCCAAACCATAGTTTTATTTTTTTTTTTTTGAACGCATCTTTTTGGAAATTTTCATGTACTAAATATAGGGTTCCCATCTGCCGAGATCGATTTCAAAGGACCGATAAGGTGATTTCAAAGGGTATAAGGGGGAGAATTTGCGAATTCAAAGGGCACTTAAAAAATTATCATCTGCGGGGGGAAAATGGTTGCGACCCCGACGTCAGGATTGACAAATGTCAGGTAAAGCACATGATAAATTTTTACAAGTTATTTTAATTTTTTGTACTTTTGTGCCATTATTTTTTTTAATTACTGAACAAATTTGTTGAAATTTGGTGGCTAATAGAGCCAAAAAAATTATGGCCAAAAAACTTCAAAACAAAAAATTATTTTTCTGGCTGGTTTAGCGCGACAAACCATAACTTTTTTCTATGCCCTGGAGGGTTTTTCTTGATTTTTGACAAGATTATGCAGAACATTAGGGCTTTTAAATGATACTAGTTATGCTTCAATTAGCAGACTTAGAAAAAAGTTATGGTTCTCAAAGTGGGCGGCGCCGAAAAAGCCTGCGCCGAACCGACCCCGACCCTATATTGGTTGAAATAATATTTTCTAACCTATTTTTTAAAGGTAGCCGATCATTTCGTCAGTGGTTCGTTTGGGCAGTGATCATTTGGGCAGTGATCATTTGGGCAGTGATCATTTGGGCAGTGATCAAATGGGCAGTGAAAATCTCAAAAATAATTAATAAAAGATAAAAATGAAGCATAAAATTTCCAGAGTTAGTTCTCTTAAAGCCTACCCCCCTAGTTCACTGAAAACCCAACCCAAAAATTTTTTTCTGAGATCTAACCCTAGTTTTTTTTTTCAGAAAATCTAAACTAAGTTTTTTGAAACCTAATAATACCATAGTTTTTTAAGTTTTCTATTTCTTTTTTTTCAAAAAAAACTAATGGAAAAACTAGGTTTAGGTTTTCAGAAAAAAACTAGGGTTAGATTTTCCGAAAAAAAATTTGGGTTGGGTTTTCAGTAAACTAGGGGGTTAGGCTTCCAGAAAACGAACTCTTGAAATTTTAGGCTCCATTTTTCTCTTTTATTAATTATTTTTGAGATTTTCACTGCCCAAATGATCACTGCCCAAATGAACCACTGACGAAATGATAGGGAACCTTTTTAAACGGGTAAAATAAAACCAGTACTTCCCTTTAAGGCATGCAAATTACATGGATAGTCGTCACATCAGTGGATGGCAATTGACAACCCTTTTGTCGGCCTATAAGAAATTGTCTAACAACCACATAGAAAATCATGGGTATAAACTAAATACCAAAAGAACTGAATAAACTCATTTTTATAAATTTTTAGTATTTTTCCTTTTAAAATTATTGAGAATGACAAAAAAAGGGAAAATTATTTTTGGGCTCAACAATTAACTCCAAAACAAAAAAGGTTGGAGAAGAAGAAAATCTCAGAGAAACAGCAATTTATTGGTGAGTTGAAATCATCAGTTTCAAAAATAATTAAATTGTTTCACCATTTCCTGATTAAAAACTATTGAAAATGTGCATAAATCTGAATAATAATGAATTATTTTTTTTTAGAAAATTTCAAATTCATTATCGAACTTTCCGAACACGAATTGACATACCATGATATTTATCAAGTTCTTCATGCAATTATGAAAAGAATATCGGCAAAAATTCCGATTAAAACAAATTTTAAAAACCCTATTGAGTCAACTGAGAAATATGTGCAGATTCCACCAATATATTCATTTATGGAAGTGAAGGCGTCAAAAGCATTGACATCAGAACCAATACCAAAATTTCGAGTGATGGCACATAGTAAATCCAACAATATCACAATGCTAAAGAACGAAAGGTGATTAAATAGATTTAGCGAAAGTAATTCGTCGTAACATGACTCAAAAGAATCCAAATTAAACAATCTTGGTACGTCCGATACCTATTGGTTAGCTCTATTAGCCCTCAAAAATCAAAAATATTTTGATTTCTCACTTTACAGTCCCAATTTTCGTAAAAATTCATCAAATTTTTTGAAATTTGGAGGTCTATTAGGGCTTTCGAATGACACTAAGAACAATTAGCTTAGTTCATTCTACAATTTTTTCTGGGTCCCGCGCCGCAAATGTCGGCGCCGGTTGCATATATATTCTTGGCATGGCCCGGTAGCTTTTTGGTTGCTCTATTTGTTTTTATTTCCTAAATTCATTGAGTTATGTATGTAAAATTTTGCATGTTTTAATTTTTTTTATAAATCAAAATAAATTTTCTGGAAATTTGTCTAGCGTATAGAGCCAATTAAGAGCTATCGGACGATACCAGGGTTCGTTTAATTTGGTCCGTCTGAGCAAAGTATTATGACAAGTTTTTGTTCGAAATGGGCAAAAATGGCAAACGCAGCGCCAGCACGCTTCATTACCATAATTTAGTTCATTGAACCAAATTGACTGTGCTCTTATAATTTTTGGGCGACAATTAATAATCCAATTCAATTTAAATCATTACTACTGGAACAGATTTAAGTTAGAAATTGAAAGTGACAAAGTGTGTGGAAGAGAAACGCTTCGATGGAAAGAAAGTTGGAAAATCAATGGGAATAATACACCGTTAAAACTGTAATGTAAAAAAATATCATTAATTTAAAAAAACATTAATTAAAAAAACACTTTTATCCTAACTTTAATTCGTCTACAATTTATTATCTGTAAAGAGAAAGACATTTTTTTATACAATATTATTAAATTTAAAAATTTTTAAAAACACCTACATTTAAGTTCTGAACAGATCACGATGGAATTGTTCAAAGAGCCGTTGTGGAATTATACGCGAGTGATTGAAATTAAAGATAAACCATGTCAAGGTCAAGCTTAATTTTCAATTAAAAAAAATAAGATTAATTAGATTGAAATTTTAAGAAGTGTTACAGTATTGTTCTGCCATTCGAAGCATTGTCGAAACGAAGATGGAAAAGATCGAAAAATTGACAGAATCGGAAGCATTTCAAAGGCTCATATCGCATGATTATGCATATGCCGAAGTTGGCAAAGAATTTCAAAAAAGGCCCTTAGAAGATAAACTAGCAAGCCTTAAGGGATTTATTATTAATTTGGAGCAAATTAATTATGCCGACTTCCCCGAGACGCACTCCGAAAGGCAAATAGCGGGCAGACAAGAAGGTCAATCATTCAATATAATTTTTAAATTAATTAATATTATCAAATAGTAATTTATTATTTGACTTGTCTTATTATTATTTTTTTTTGAAGTTTTAGAAGTGAATCGTGATTTTGATGCTTTTCAAGAGGCAACTGAGTCTTGCCTATCCAAAATTCAAGAGCTACTTAAATTACACGAATTGTTTATTCTCCAAAATTATATTGGCCAATTTGAAATAGCAGGGAACAGTCAAAATCTACAGTCATTATATTACAACATAAAACCAATATTTGTTATATTGGACAAAATAAAAGTGGACTATAGCAATGCCGACCCGTTAATCTGTAGCGGTAGAATAGATTTTAAAACAATTTTCATGGATGCAATAATTGTACAATTTGGCCAAATTTTATATGAAATTTTGAAAATGAATTATCCACACGAGGTGAGATATGATCAAAAGCACCAATTGCTGACATTTCCATTATCAATTGCTAAACAAATTCTTCATCGACTCAGTGCATTTGTTGAGAGGTTGGCCAATAAGGATTTTTGAATATGAACTAATTTCCATGACTATATTTAAGATAGGGAGAAGAGATTAACAGGAATATTATTAGTTTTAATGCTTGAAATTAATTTTATATAAAATAAACCTTTTTTAATTTACTTGAAATTTAAATGGGGGAAAAATTATAAATTTTCCCGTTTTTTAACAACTTACGGAATTTAATTGCAAATAAAAAAATTATGAAGTTTAACTTTACAAATATTAAAATAATAATTTTTAAGATGAAAAGTTTTTTTTTTATATTATTTGATTTTTATTTATTTTAGTAATTTAAATGCAAAAAGTCAAATTGATGATGAAATGGACTTTTTAAAAACAGTTCAATCTGCTATTGCCCCGGGTGAAGCTGTAATTAAAGTTGAAAAGCGTCAAAATTTAATTGACGAAGCTGTTAATGTGAATTTATTCAAATTGCTTTTCTCATTGGCAATTCGTTTGTTGTGCATGCAAATTGAACAAAATGATGAAATTGTTGAAAAATATTTTCAATCATTTTTAATCGGCTTGAATATTTTCAAGCCTTTGTATGCTAAATGTAGTTGGGACTGGGACCGCTTCTTCATTTTCGACTACAAAATAAACATTGAAGATGAAATGGTCAAAATGAATTTACTCAATTGGAATTTGCCGTATGGCGTGTATTTGAACAATGAAAAAGAGCTTTTGGATGAGAAAGCAAAAAGTTATTTGAAATTTTGTTTATTTTAATATTTATTTTTTGCAGAAAATTTAATCATTTTGGAATTATTGTCCAAAAAATTTAAGACACAAAACGAAATGCGAAAAATGGCTAAAATTCTGTATCAAATTCGCGTTGACAATATTTGGGTCTACCCAGCTGAAAAAGCTTATCTATTTTTACTTTCATTATCCGAATATTCACCAACAATTTATGAAGTGTTAAAAATGGCAAATATTCTTCATGAAATGACTGATGATTGCCATATTTGGCTCAATGAATCGGACCCCAAAATTTTACATTTTATTGTAAAAGATTTAAAAAACATAAAAAAAGAAATTAAAATAAGTACAGAATTCCTGCTAGAAGGCCAATCGTGCATTTTGATAAATTTTGTTATGGATTTATTGGAGAAAATACCTGGAGAAACACACATACCATTACCAATTATTAATGTCATCAAATTATTTATTGTGAAATCTGAACAATTATGCTTAGACCAAAAGTAAGTTTTCGTAATATTTATTTTAATTTGAAAATTTGAAGATTAATTTTTTTTATTAAGAATAATAGAAGAAACAATCGAACAATTTGAAGCGGATATTGACATTAGCAAAGTGGTAAAAATCAAACTCGGCATGAACAGAGGTATGAATTTAAAAGATTCATTGCCGGAAAAATTTAACTTCTTTAAATATCTGATTGAATTACCAATAATTCTAAAAAAAAAAATGACATCCACTTAATTATTCGATTAAATTACACTTAGGGTGCTCCCCTCCCCCGCTATAAAATTATTCATTAATAAAACTTTTGGTTGGAAAATTTCATTTGAAATAATATTAAAATAAAACCAAATAATGTGCAGTAATTTATTATTTATTCAGATGAACAAATCATTTTTGTGACTGAAATGATTTCTGAATTGGAAGAAATGATAGAAAAGAACATTTGCAATTATTACGATTTTTATTATAGAAAAATGGTGGAATGGGAACTTTTGAAAATGGCACTTAAAAACAGTGGAAAAAGCAAAAAATGGAAAGAGATCCAAAAATTGGGGGAAAAATGGAGGAAGGAATACAGCAAATCATTTTCCAAACGAATGGACGAAGCAAAAGTGAAGGAATTATTGGAAACCCCAAAAAAAGAACAAACTTTAAAGAATTCATTGGGGAAACAAAAAGAGCCGAAAACGAAAAAAGAGGAGAACAAAAATGAAGATGAAAAGTTTAAAAAAATGATGAAAAATTTAATGGAAAAAATGAAAAGTCTGAAAGAAGCAATTAAAAAACAAAGGAAACGGTGGAGAAAACTTTTTTAAGCAAGAATTAAGAGAAAGAAAGAGAGCATGAAGAAGAAAAAATGACGGAGAAAAAAAAAAGGAATTTCAAAAGAGAGGACAGGGCAGTTCAGTATGGGATGGTTCAGTATGAAGCATTCAACCATTTTGCTTATTGCTTTTAATCAGGGTTGCTAAGTTTTTTTCAAAAGAAGCACAAATGGGTTTAAACTAAGACTTGGACCCCAAAAAAAAAACCCCCTACGGTAAAAGGGGGCCGGTGGTGCTGACAAGCGCCACCGGAGAAAAATTTGAAAATTTTAATGAATCCTGTTAAGATTCTGCGTATATTCGCTGGCTTCAAAATTTTTATTTGAAAAAAAAAAACATTGAATTCCCAAAAAATTAAGACAAAAATAAGAACATATCTTAGAAAAAAGCACATTTGGCAACCCTGTTTTTAATCCATCTGCTGATAAAGGTCAATAGAAAAAGTCGCTTTTCCAATTTCTTTTTTCCATTACTTCTTTTATAGAAAAAAATACAAACAAAAGAAAGGGGGTAATTGAATAAAAAAAAAGGTTCAATTTGATTTATTAAGAATTTTGGTCGGATTGTTTAAGTGAAAATCGAAAAACCTCGTAAAAACCAACTGGTCTTATCTCTATTACCTAATTTTGGATCGCGCGAAAGTATAAATGGCTAGGACTATTTTTAAAAAAAGATTTTGGTTTTTTATTTAATAAGAAGAAAGTTTATCGTGATAGTAAGCAGATTTTTTTTTGATATTTGCAAAAGTTTTTCTTCAACCCATTCGGTAGGCTATGTTTTTCCAAAACCTGCCAAACTTAGAAAAGTTTTCACCAAGTTTAAAAAAGTTATAGAAAAATTTAAAAAAAAAAGAGTTTTCAGCAATTTTTTCGCAGTTCATAGAAAACATTTAGGGTTACAATTAAATTCGAAAATATTCAATTAAAAAACCAAAGAATTATGCGAAAATCTTATGAAATAATATTTTTGAATTTAATTTTACTGTTTATTGACGTGCAGATAAATTTGAAAATTAAATTGATAAATTTTTATGAAGAAAAAGAAACAGTAAAAACATATATTACTTATTTGTTTCAGTTTGAATTGTATAATAAATTTTATACAAAAAACACTTTCAATTCATTGCTTTTAAGAAGAATAGGCTATGAAAACAGTTTCAATTTTGATGTGTCTCCTTTTTTATGTTTAACGCCCAATTTGAAAAGTTGTGCCGTTCTTTAAGCTAAGTCCACCCACATGGCACCACACATTGTCTTTGATCACTTGGCAATATGTGTCACCTAAAACAATGATTATTTATTAATAATTAAAATTTAATTATAACTTTAAAAATAATAATTAAATTCCCAAAAAACTAACCTAATGGAAATTACTAATTACACCCAAATAATGTCATGCAATTTCTATCAATTTCAAAAAACCCAAATGCTTATGAGGGAGGCACCTTTCAATTTCAAATTTTTGGCGAATTGTTCACGTTGGTTCACCAATGAGCACATGACAACAAAAATTCCGTGCTCCAAACGTGAAAGTTCTTCTTGCAGTTGCTTGATTGAGGTGCTCGGGTCATCCGCTTTAATTGCCTTAACGAAATAAAAAAGATAATTTTTTCTTTAATTTAATGATAGCCCTATATATATATAAAAGAAGAATTTAATAAAATTGTTTTATAAAATTTAAAAAAATTAGGTTACGTCCCCCTATCCCCGAGCCCATGCGACCTTGATGATATCCCCGAATTTTGGGGTTAAAAATTTTAATAAATTTTGGCATATTCCCTGAAGCTTTCCCTACACGGGTCATTGCCCGATTTTTAAGCTAAAATAATTAACTTCGAAAATTAAGGTACACCCCAGACCTAGAGATTCGCAGGAATATTTTTTTTTGGTTCTTTTTTTCGAGCCGAAAATCTTGGAAAAATAGCCCAGAGTATACATAAAAATTTGTTTATATTTTTTACTTTTACCTTTTCCATTGTTTTTTGCCATTCATTTTTTGGACAATTTACTGCAATAGGTGCTGATGAATTTGAGCTTAATTCTGTGTCTTTGTCAACAATAACGTTGGCATTTATTTGGGTCTAAATTTCTTTAATATATTTTAATTTTATATTTTTTTACTTTATTTACTTGGTTGGAGGTTCGGCTCAGCAAAGCTTGTTGAGTCTTAAAAAATATAAATTTCGAGCTGTTAAAATCATCATTTAACTTACTACTGCCAACGGCAAATGTTGCGGCTACCAAATTAAATATTATTATATTTTTTATTTTAAATTAAATTTCAACTTGTCCTGTGGCACCCAATTTTTGCGTCTGATCAAAAAAAATGAATATTAAAAATGAATTAAAAAATATATGTATTTATCATTACTTGGTTGGCTGATTTATTTGTTTCAGCGTTTACTTCAGGCTATGTTTAAATATGGAAATTAAAATTAAAACATTAATAAATTACCAATGGTTTACGTAATGGAGCACGAGTAACTTCTTTCAAAATTGTCTAAAACATAAACAAATTTTGTCTAATTTTTAGCCAATTACTCATTTATGTAGAGCAAATTGTATTAAAATGATTTGGTCAAATAATTAATTGAAGTGTTTTCATCACAAACTTTATCATTTGATGTGGCAATTTGTGGCTGTGGCTTAAATTTAAAAAACTTATTTATTTAATTTCAATAAAATATGAGAATTTACTTGATCTTTTGCACGTGCCATTTTGCGAGCATATTCTGTGTGCGCAGGAATAAGTCCAAGGGGGGGGCGGGGGGGCCGCACAGCGCGGGGGGGGGAACGGGGCAGGGCGGGGGCGGCGGCACTACACCGGGGGGGGGGCAGCACAAGGGCTGCCCGCGGGGGGGACGACACATCGGCTGGGGGGGGCAAAGATGGCCGAAAGTAGAAGCGAATGAGTGTGAACATCAAAAAAAAAATGTCAAAAAAAAAATGAAAAAAACCAACAACAAAAAAAAAAAAATAATAATTCTTTTTTTTCAAATACTTATAACATTGTAAGTGGCATTATTCATTTTACATCCATAATTCTCTCTCAGATGCAACCAAAAAAAAACAACTAATATTAAATACAAAAAAGTATGCAAAAATACGAATCAATTTTTTTCATTTCAGGCTTTTCATTACTAAGCAATTGAAGCTAAGAAAACAGTAGATTCATCCAATGCTGCAAAAAGTTTATTTGATTGCATCTGAGAGTAAGTCACATAACGGTGAAATGTTTCGCACTCAATTGTTTTGTACTCAATTGTCAGACACTGATAACGTAGCGAAAAATTTCAAATGATATGTAAGGGCATTTAAAATTTTTACTTGTTCGGTTGTCGAAATGCTTTTCATCTTGTTGCCCATTGTTTCATCGTCATTTTCTGTATCGTGTCATTGCCCTGGATGAGTTATGTTTAAAAATAAATTAAGAAATTAATAAAAAAAAAAACCTTTGTGTCCGTAAGGCTCACCGTTATTAACAAAGTAATTACAACAAAAACGGTTACAGTAATGCAGTGTTTAGACATACTGTAATGGAACAAATTTTTTCATATTTAATATGTATATAAATAATTATATAATAAATATTATGTTTAATTCCTTAATTCATGGTGAGACAGTAATAATGTTAATGAATTGGTTGTGCTTTTGTCTTAATTAGCCCCAAATTTTCTGCCCCATTAAACCAGTACCAACACCTAATTGATGGCTTTTCAAATGGTGGCGGTGGAGTAATCCATTAAAAATGAGCGCGGACCAAATTTAGCAGATCTCGCCCATTGTTCTTTTTATTTCGACACATATTTATTAATTTGAAAACAAAATTTGATTTCAATAAAATTTAATAGAAAAAGGACTTAAAATTTTTAATTAATAAAACATAAATAACAAAAATTAACTTAACTCTTTCTCAAAAAATAATTCATGGAAAAGGGAAAGAAGAATTTAAATCAAATAAAAATTTGAATCTTTTTTTTCAGTATTTTTAATTTGTTAGGTTTATGTTTATTATATAACTTTGAAAGTTCATTTGAAAACATTTCTTTCATATATAACTAG
>JBDPZO010000006.1:1917841-1995698 GCA_039877585.1 Heterodera filipjevi | reverse complement strand
AACTGTTAAATTTTTTTTTTTACATAAAATAGAAAAAATAAAATAAAACTTGTTGGCGCGGGTTAGCAAAACGATGGCGAAATTCCGTGAAATCAAAAATCTCTTAATAAATATTTAATAAAAAATAAACAAAAATTATTTAGCAAAATTAAATAAAATACTTTTTATTTTAAACAAAAATAAGATTAATCTTATTATAATTTCATTCAAATAGATAATTTAACAATTACATTCATAATTTGTTGTAAAATAAATTATCAATTCCAAAATTAAATTAAATACCTATATTATTTAAATAAAAATTTTTCATTTGCAATTAATTTTATTACCCTAATTTGTGCGCTTAATATTCGCAGTTGTTTTTCGTTCCTCAGCTATGCTGAACGTTCAATTGCGTTGTTGTCTGCTTCACATCCCTTGGTTGCACATCTTCCACTCGTTGTGAAGACACATTTTGTTTCTGCTGTTGTTTGGGCAAATTTTTTTGTATGGCCGAAATTTTTTGTTGTATTTGTTGAAGCTGTGAATGAGTTGTTGAATCATCTTAAAATAATAAATTTGTTTCAATTAAAATTAAAATTGTATTTTTAAATTAATATAGCTCAACAAATTCAAAAAAAAAAATAATAATTCTTTTTTTTTCAAATACTTTAAACATTGTAAAGTGGCATTTAATTCATTTTTACATCCATAATTTTCTCTCAGATGCAACCAAAAAAAAACAACTTTATATTATTAAATTACAAAAAAGTTATGCAAAAAATACGAATCAATTTTTTTTCATTTTCTAGGCTTTTTCATTTACTAAGCAATTTGTAAGCTAATAGAAAACAGTTAGATTCATCCAATGCTGCAAAGAATGTTTATTTGATTGCATCTGAGAGGAAGTCACATAACGGTGAAATGTTTCGCACTCAATGTTTTGTACTCAATTGTCAGACACTGATAACGTAGCGAAAAATTTCAAATGATATGTAAGGGCATTTAAAAATTTCTTTACTTGTTCGGTTGTCGAAATGCTTTTCATCTTGTTGCCCATTGTTTCATCGTCATTTTCGATTCGTGTCTGCCCTGGAGAGTTATGTTTAAAAATAAATTAAGAAATTAATAAAAAAAAAAACCTTTGTGTCCGTAAGGCTCACCGTTATTAACAAAGTAATTACAACAAAAACGGTTACAGTAATGCAGTGTTTAGACATACTGTAATGGAACAAATTTTTTCATATTTTAATATGTATATAAATAATATATAAAATAAATATTATGTTTAATTCCTTAATTCATGGTGAGACAAGTAAATAATGTATGAATTGGTTGTCTTTTGTCTTAATTATAGCCCCAAAATTTTCTGCCCCATTAAACCCGTTACCAACACCTAATTAGAGGCTTTTCAAATGGTGGCGGTGGAGTAATCCATTAAAAATGAGCGCGGACCAAATTTAGCA
This sequence comes from Heterodera filipjevi, assembly GCA_039877585.1. Classification (NCBI taxonomy): domain Eukaryota; kingdom Metazoa; phylum Nematoda; class Chromadorea; order Rhabditida; family Heteroderidae; genus Heterodera; species Heterodera filipjevi. The sequence goes on along the minus strand of JBDPZO010000006.1, from coordinate 1,994,253 downwards.
GATCTTCGCCCATTGTTCTTTTATTTCGACACATATTTATTAATTTGAAAACAAAATTTGATTTCAATAAAATTTAATAGAAAAAGGACTTAAAATTTTTAATTAAAAACATAAATAACAAAAATTAACTTAACTCTTTCTCAAAAAATAATTCATGGAAAAGGGAAAGAAGAAAATTTAAATCAATAAAAAATTTGAATCTTTTTTTTCAGTATTTTTAATTTGTTAGGTTTATGTTATTATAATACTTGAAAGTTCATTTGAAAACATTTCTTTCATAAATTAAATATTTATGAATATATTACTTTAAAATTAATATATTTTTTAAAATAATTTTGCCATTTATTCATAAAACAATTGAGAAATATTTGCGAATTTGGTTTTTTTCATAATTTTCTTCTTTTACCTATCAACCATCATACATAAGTTGCAAATCGCTCAAAACCTGTTGCGAAAAGCATAGCTTCCCCTCGATCCATTTCAAATCACAGTTATCGAAAAGTGTTTAAATATTTATGAATATATTACTTTAAAAATTAATATATTTTTTAAAATAATTTTGCCATTTCATTCATAAAACAATTGAGAAATATTTGCGAATATTTGGTTTTTTTCATAATTTTTCTTCTTTTACCTATCAACCATCATACATAAGTTGCAAATCGCTCAAAACCTGTTGCGAAAAGCATAGCTTCCCCCTCGATCCATTTCAAATCACAGTTATCGAAAAGTGTGACTCTCACATTCAATGGTATGCATTTTTGTTATCATAGGATGGGGTGGTGTGTCAACAAGCACCGCTATTTGTAACACAAAAAGCATAAAGATAAAGCCGGTTTTTTGCTGATTTCATTTTTACCAGACAAGCGAAGGGGGCAATGATTGATAATTATGAGGCAATTATATTTTTTGCGCAACTCAACTTGATCAACCCCAAATGAGAAAATGGGCTTTCGGATAAGCGTCAATATTTTTGCGGATTTTTATTTCTTTGATTCAAATTAAAAAAAAATAACTTTTAAATATTTTGGTTTGACATTTAAAAAAAGTAAATAGTATGTATAAATAATATATTATTTATTGAATAGGTCTATTATTAAAAAAAGAATTTTTAAATGTAATTTATACCAATATTAACATTTGGTTTTTGTTTAAGAGTTAAAAAAAATAAATTTAAAATGTTTTGAATGTCCTGGTTTAGAATAAATTTAAAATTTGAAAAATTTGAATTAAATTTTTACAATAATGTTGCTTTTCAATTCATTATTTATTCATAAGTGCTATCACATAAAAATTTTGAGCATATACATAAATGTATTAAATAAGATAGATTTTAAACTGTTTATTCCTACGAGAATTTGTTGACTAAATTGTTCTGTTTAAATTTGGTTGCAATCCGACCGCTTGACACCACACTTGTTTTTTGATCACTTCACATGATTTTTGACCTTAAAATTTGAAAAAAACGTAACTATTAATTAAGATTTAAAAAATAAACTGAAAATGAATTCACTTTTTTGGATATGCAAAATTTGTGCCATTTGATGCTTTTGCGCTTCCAATGAGCACGTTACAACGAAAGTGCCATCTCGTTGGTGTTCCAAAAGTTTGGTATGAATTCGGCTTATCGATGTCGTTGGGTCATTTGTTTTAATACCCTTAAACAAAAAATTAATAATTAATAAGTCTTAAATAAAGATTAATTTTATGAAATCAAATGTGAAATCTTTTTTAATATGATTTTTTTTAAAGTCACCGTTTCAAGAATATTTTTCCATTCAAGCTGAGGACAAGACATATATTCAACTGATTTTATGTTTTTAAGCTTCCATTCTTTATATTTCCTCTTGCCTTTTTTGTTCAGCTTAAGCAAAAATGCAAAAAAATAAAAATTATAATATATATATATATATATAATTATATTTTTTAATATTATTTTTACTGGTGGCACAGAAACTGAAGTGAACAATCCTCGATTTGGTATGCCAATTTTATTATCTTCTTCAAAATGTACACTATGGTCATGAAGATGTCTCTGTATTTAAAAATTATATATATTTCTTTTTTTTCATAATTATCATTGGCACCTTTCTCAATACTGTGCTTTTTGAATGATTCGATTTTGTTAGAAATAAAAGGAAAATAAAATTTGACAAAAATTTAACATTCATCGATGGGTTATTATTATGTACTAAAATTTTGTGAAAACATTATCTAATTTATATTTAAATTATGAATGTCTATCTCTGACTTTTGGCTTTCCTATTTAATTGATCAACGAATGGCAAAGCTTTTTTTTACAAAAAATTTTTAATTTTTTTTTTTGTTTCTTATTTTAAAAGTTTGCTTCGTCAAAATATTTTAGGGGCCTAATTTTTAAAAGGTCTGAAATTTTGAGTTTCACTTCATTTTTATACTCATGGTTAATGTGTCGCGCCATTAATCATCTGTTAATGGGATTTATTTTAATTTTTTTCGTCTACCTAATCATGCAACAAAAAAACAACTGTTATGGCGCAAATAGGTCTTTTTACTCAGAACTGGTTTTCTGCTAAAATTGTGGTCACAGCTTTTGGCGACACCAACAAATAAAATAAAAATAAATGAAAAATTTTATTTTAGGAATAAGTAAAGACAGAATATTTTACAAAAAAAAAAATTATAGGAATGCCAAAAAAAAAAAGGATTACTCCATAAAATACTTTTTAGAATTCTACGAATAACTGAATATCTGTCTGTATAAATTTTAGCGATTGATTATCAATTAAGTTAATTGAATTCTGATTTTATCAATTAAGTTAATTGAATTCTGATTTTATCAATTAAGTTAATTGAATTCTGATTTTATCAATTAAGTTAATTGAATTCTGATTTTATCAATTAAGTTAATTGAATTCTGATTTTATCAATTAAGTTAATTGAATTCTCAATTTATTTTTTCTCTGCCATTCTGCTTTTCTTTTCCTCGTGCACAATTCATTCCGGCGCACCTACGTTCTGTCGATTCGACGTTTTGTCGACTCAGCCAAAAATGAACGTTTTGTCGACTCAGTCAAAAAACTACGTTTTGTCGACTATACGTTTTGTCGACTCGACGTTTTGTCGACTCAGCCAAAAATGAACGTTTTGTCGACTCAGTCAAAAAACTACGTTTTGTCGACTATACGTTTTGTCGACTCCACAAAATGTCGACTCAGCGGGAAATAGACGTTTTGTCGACTAAGTTGTTTAGATTTTCTCAAAAATTATTCACAAAAATGGGTCCAAATTTTAATTCGATAAACAAGAAAAAAACATACAAAACAGCTAAAGAAGACGAATGCGCGAAGCGCCGACTAAGATCGGATTCTGGTTAATGTTGAAGGTCCCCGGATGATCGAACAGTTCCTGCCTTGGAACAGGCAAAAAGGGGACGATGAAGAAATTGGACAAAAAAATGTGGGAGAAACCGTAGGACGGAGAAGGAAAAACGGAACCGAAAGACGGGGAGGAAAGGCAATTGAAACAAATCCATGTTTTTCGACTTAGTCAAAACTGATTGACCAAAACCCGTTTCATAATTTTAAAGACGCCGAACAAGAAAACAAATCCCGAGCCCCTAATGCTAACAACTTCACACCATACTAATTTTATTACAAAAAAAACCTTTCCGGGAAAAATAAAACGAACTTTCGATAAATCATTAAAGTTCAATCAATTTGTCTCTGCTTCTCATCTTCTTTTCGTACGACTCGTGCATGCAATCCGCCATTAGCCCTGTTTTTGCAGACAGCAGTAAAAGGCTGTTCAGAAGCAGATCGAGCGCTGTAAATTTGCTTATCGATGTTTTCCAAAATCGCTGCCAGAAAATCTGAATTGACGGATGATGACCCAAACTGGGGTTATAATTGCAAAATTTATTGAAAAAAGTGAAAAGCATTTACCGAAAATTGGCGGTGAAACGCCTCCATTGCATTGATGCACTGTTCGTCTTCTCAAAAGATCTCGCTCGGCGAAACACTTCTACCAAATTGACGGTGCGGTCTGTCCGCCTAAGAAAATCGACTGTTTGGGAGCAGCTTTCTGAAATTCGAAAAAGCAATTTTGTTTCTCGCCCACTCACCCCTTCACTTACCTGACTGTTGGGCAAATTGTGCGGCCGAGAACGTCTGCGTATTGGTCGAACAGTCGCAGTTTTGACTGATACTAAATTCGGGAAGACATGATAAAAAAAAAATTGGGATCATAATACTAGTTACTGGCCAACCTTTTGGTGCGCAAGCATTATCATCATTTGCGGTCCTACTTTACGGTGCACTATTGCGTCGACAACAAATGGTCTTGCCTTCTTTGAGTAATACGTCACAGCACACATTTAATGTGTCAACTCTGTCCACGCACCAAATTAAGCTTACACTTTGCCTAGAAAAATGGAAGAAATGTTATCTACATATGATAAGTGAATTAAAATATGTATAATGAAAGAAAAAATTTAATTAGTTCCGAAATATATAAATTAAAATTTTTGATAATAATTTTTGACCGAGTCGACAAAACGTATTTTTTGGCTGAGTCGACAAAACGTAGAATCGACAAAACGTCGATTTTTGACTGAGTCGACAAAACGTGCATTTTTGGCTGAGTCGACAAAACGTATAATCGACAAAACGTAGAGTCGACAAAACGTGGGGAGGCGTTCATTCCTCCTTTTTTTTGGCAATGTTTCCCAAATACTCTTAACAATTTTGTTCTTTTAAGCTGCAAATCAACGGCGTTCTTGAAGTCTTTAAAATTATTTTACCCGCTTATTTCAAAAAATTTGATTGAGAAGCATATTAACAATGATGGAATAATAAAGTGCATATTTCACTCGAAAAAAAGCAACAACAACAGGACACTAATCAAAATTTTGGGTAAAAAATTGAAATACCAAATAAAGATAAATTGCATATATAAGAAATTAGAAATCTATTAAAATAATCGGGTAAAATTAAACAATAATAGCAATGATAGAATAATTAAGTATTGCTAAATTTTTTTTGATAATAAAGATGACTCTCATAAGTTTTTTTTATGTGAAAATTAAAAGGGATTCAAAGAATGGATGCTCAGTATTTAAGTGCTCTTATATTCTTTCATAAATTCCCTCCATTTGATTTTTTTATTTTTTTACGAATAGATTTTATTTAATTTTTTTTTTATATATATAGAAATCCAACCGAAGATTTTTTAGTTTAGAATAATGCTGGTCAAATTTAAAAAAATCATTCCATCATGTGAAATGATCACGAACCGAAAAAGCACAGGAGCTAAAAAATCTGCGTTTTTTTAGTCAGTTTGTTAACTTTATTTTATCCTTCTTTATCATAAGCCGATAGGCGCCGACTAATTAATAATACATTTATTAAATAGTTCATTTTGGTGTTTTAAAAAAAATTAGTGAGTAAATTCTTAATCGGCACCGACGACCCTTGCTTTTTCGAAATTAAAAATGAAAAGTTTCATTTCAAAGCCTGACAGCTAAAAAATACTGCCATAGGGAAAAATGCGCGGAAAACAGTTGATTTTTTGAATAAAATTGCTTTAAAGCTTTGGAAGCGTGTTTTTAAAAAATGTCCAAATTTTTTGACCACAAATTCTTATTTTTAAGATCGGGGGGATTGGCAAACAGCCCATCCCAATCCCTATCTCTGCATCTGTCATGTACGAATCGAGAAGTCCTTGTCTCCTCCCTCTTATCCATATATCCATTTAATCCATATACACACACACATGTTTATACAATATATATATTTCGATGGAAACATTTCTTTGGAATAAAGGATATATTATTCCAATACTATGGATACAATCAAGGGTACGGCAGCAATCACTGATTGCCACAACCAAAGACTTACGAAAATAAATTATTTCTAAAATGAAAAATAAAATGATAAACAAAGTTAAATGTTGTTCCAACTGTTGTCTTTGTAGCCATTATAAGTGTGTTGTCAATTTTACAATGTTAATTGGTTTTCGATTGGCATGGACTTGGGCAGAAGAAGAAGAATTGCTGGAGAAGCGAAAGAAACAGCGAATTCGACCAAATTCATGGCAAAATGCTTTTTTATATTCCTTACTAAAATGAAATAACAAATAATCATATGAATTAAATTGGTCCTTATACCTCGTCATATACAAAACTGGCCCATTGGATACGGCACTGACATTGACAGTGAAAATGGCAAGAAACATTGAAATTGTCCATAATGTGATAGGATTATCAGCAGCAAAAAATGGCAAAACGAACATAAAATAAGCATTGCATATGTAATAGCCCAAAACATTCACCAAAATGATGATTAACAATGACCGAAATATGCGTCGATTGCGTTGTTCAGTGATCGAACTGTTGGAAACTGAACAAAAAAACAACAACAGTGTTTTACCATGGGAAATTGCACAGTTTTTAAATAACCTGATTTCTTGTTGATCACAATGCCAACGATAATGTACAGTACAATGGTAATTGTATTGAAAACCAAAATCAGAAATGACAAATTTTGAGATGTGAACCCCTAAAATAGGTTTGTGAGCGCATGAAGCAAGCTAATTAAGCCTATCAAGAGCAATGTACGATGCCATTATTTGGTTGATTCTGATAAAAGTTAGAACGAATCTTAGACGTAAAACTAAGAAAATGTCGTAATTTAAGAAACGCCCATTATGGCAGAACTTAAGAAACGACCGACCTAGCACCCAAGAGAATATATAAGCAATTTTATTTTTTATTATACCGATAACAAATCGCCAATTGTACCAGTGACCATGAAAAATGGCATTTTGAATGAATTGTCATAGAAAAGCAAAACTTGTCCAAAACCAGAACAAGAACAGACAAAAATAATAAAGCCGAGATAAGGGACTTGCTTCACAGTTCTATGACTAAAAATAGATAAAAAAAAATGGCAAAATTATTTTATTCATTTGAAATATTGGTATTTTTTCTGATTTAAAAAAAATAAATTTTACAATATCGGAAATAAGATGCACAACAGCCGATCCAACCCAGTGAATGCCATGGACAACGGAATTCCGCCTAAGCCGAACAATGAAACAGTGCAAATTTTAACGGCCAATGAAAAGGGAATGAAATTTTGGCCAGAAAGTGCCACGTAAAGGAACAACAAATGGCCATGCTGATGAAGCAATTCAAAAAAGGAACAGAGGGCGAGCAGAAAATTGGCAGTGCCATGGAGAGACCTCAAAATATTTCATTTTATTTGTTGTTCTTTATTCAATTACTTTGTGTAATATGTTGTCCAAATGACAGCAAAGTTTGAGACCATCCCGAAAATGGCCACCAAATTTATGGCAATTGCGCTTATTATCAGTGGCCAACATGGATACACATTACGGTACATCAGATAAAGCTGCGATAATTTTAATACTTTATAATTCAAAATAAAACAAAAATTACGGTATTGTTGGTGTTCATGTTGATAAAGTCGTTCGTCTCCATTTTAATCACGTTGCGTAATATTTATTTATATAGCAATTGCGCTTATTATCAGTGGCCAACATGGATACACATTACGATACAGCAGATAAAGCTGTAATTTATTTGAATAAATTATTGTTAAAAAAAAACAAAAATTACGGCATTATTAGGGTTGATGTTGATGGATTCATTTGTTCCCATTCTAAATCGTTGAGTAATATTTATTTATTTTTTAATAAAATGCTATTGAATTTTATATATGCAAAAATTTTGGAATCTTATTGTATCAAACAATAATTATTTCTGAGGAAAAAGGGCAACACTGCTTAGTCTTTTACAAGTTAACGAATTTAATTAAATAATTATCACCTGTATTTCACCAAAATTTCATAATTACTGATGAAAAAATTAATTAACTTTAAATGTAATTAGGGTTAATAGGGCAATAAAGGACAAAGAATTTATTAATTTATATGACACCTAATGACGCAATATTTATCAATTTTTACTATTTATCTTAATTACTCTTAAATACAGTAGAATCTTAAGGAAGTAAATGTTTTTAGTTTTTTCTTTTATTGTAGTTATGCAATATTTCGCGCATTGCATTCATTAGTATAATTTAATTAGTTTTTAAATAACATCAATTATTCAAATTAGGGTTGAAACCGCGACATTTCGGGGTATTACGAAAGTCGTCAATTGCACTTCAAATAAAATATAAGATGTCCTTAAATGAGTTTTTAAGACTTATTTGTTCTGGAAATTTTTTCTTTTATTTTTTTTCCGACTTTTTATGAGAATTTTGCCCCCGATTTGTCCCCGAACCCCGACTTTTCCAAGACATTTTTTAAATTTCTCCAGCCACTCCGACAAATTTAGTCGGGGAATTTCCTCCTCGAACCCCGAGTTTTTCAACCCCGACGTGCGGTTCCAACCCTAATTCAAATATCAAGATCCATTTTTAAGTACAAAAAGTGGAAATGTACTAAATAATTGGCAATAAGGGCAGTGTTTAACTTTACTTTTATATGGATTTTTATTTAATAAAGCAAATTTCACATTTCTGATGTAGATTTTTTCTAAATCCGAACTTAATTTAAATAGTTTTTTTTATATGTTTCTGCCATCCGGTAGGATATTGCCCGCAAATATTGAAGAGGGTGCCGATTGCTCCTAGTTGCATAATCTCGGTGAGATTCATAACTTGGTTTTTAGCATATTTTTACTAATGATGAAACGAATACAAACATTTTTTTACACTCAAAGCAAATTATTTTGAAATTAAAGTTTAAATTAAATTGATTTAGTTTCCGAATTTTAAATATATCAAATTAATTCAATTTTAATCTAAAATTCAAAATTTTTAAAAATATAAGTAGAGTCGGATTTTCCAGTGTCGGATATTCCGCTTGTGTCGGATTTTCTGCTTGAGTCGGATTTTCCAGTGTCGGATTTTCCAGTGTCGGATTTTCCGGCTACCGAGTGATTGGGATTAAGGCAAAATCATGTGAAAGTCAATCAGTGATAAATTAAAATACGAAAATAGGAATTTAATTCAAATTAAATTCAATGCATAAATTCGTAAAGCTTAAGATCTGTTATTTTATTAAGCAATCTAAAATTGCTAATTTTATATGTCTTTGACGGCTACCGGTCCGAGTGCCGAATAGAACAAAAAAAAATTCCGAGTTCCGAATGCCTTAAAAAAAAGCCAAAATGGCTTTTGTTAAAAAAATGAAAACATAAAAGCCTAGACCTAGTCGAGCTTAAGCCTATGCCAAACTTTAGACCTAAACAAAGGCTTAATTATAGAGTAATGTCTGTTTAAAAAAATCATTCGGAACTCGGCCTTTTCGGCACTCGAACATTATTTACACTATTCGGCACTCGGAATTTCGACACTCGGAGCGGAAGCGATAAATTTATGTGGTGCTCTTCGAGGGATTATTCCTTCATACGTGCAAAAAAACGAAAATGTGACAGAATTGCACGAATTTTTACTTCTCATTAAACATGAATTCCAGTTTGAAAATCACTTTGGAAATAGTCGCGAATTAAAGGAAATTTATACAGTGCTTGGAAAAAAAGTCCCAAAATTGTTAGTCCGTTCTTGGATTATTAGACAAAATTACATAGGATTGCAGCAAAACAACCCCGTTAATCTGGCACTGGGTAGTAAATGAGCAACCACGGGTTCATGGTCATTTAACAAGGTTATTTGACCATAATGGTAGATGGTTCGTGAACACACAGTAAAAGAAGAAGGTAGGTGGTCACCTAACCATGTAACCATGGTAAAACGCCAACCCTGACCCGACCCATGGTTGCACGCTTAACCAGCGCCTTTTAAAATTCTTCCAAAAATCATTAAAAATAGATAAAAATATAAAATAAATTTTATAAAATAAAGTAAAGTCAGCTCTTTCGAATGATATAAAGATTTTTCAAAATACTGATTCTAAATATTTTAAAAATGATGAAAAAAAAAATACTCAAAATTAAGATAAATTACGGTTAAGAAACTAAAAGAAATAAAAAGTAAATTTTTTAATTTGAAAAAAATTGAGAAATAAGACAGAAAAATATAAAAAATAAATAGTTGGTGGTTGAATTGCAGCGTCGTAGTAAAAGAAGGTAGTTGGTGGTCAAATGACGGTGGTTGCTGGTTGCTCCAGCAGAAAATTTACCATCTTCTTTTAACACACATAAATTTTATTAAAAAAAGCCTTTCTCAAGGGCCAACGGGATCACAAAAGAAATTATTTCAGCGGCATTCAAATAATTCAAGTTTTCCTTGCCCACGGATTGTGTAGAGCAAAAGCAGTCCAATGTCTGTTTCTAATTTTTTTTTTTAATCTTTCTTGTTGCTGCCGTTTCACAAAATTTTTTTTTTGTTGACTGATAAAAAATACCCCGCTAAAAACTGTCCATTGGTGTTTACAAAAAATAAATCATAAGCTTTTTGAGAAAGATTTATTTGTAATTGAGAAAGCAAAAGAAAAAAATCAAAAAAGAAAAAGATTTCTGAGCGGTGCAAATCAGGGATGTTGCAAAAGGAAAAATAAAAAGCGAAACCAAAATAAAAAGCGAAAGCAAAATGAACCGAAAACGGCGGGTTGGAAGACATTCCAAACTGAAAAACGGGGGGGGGGGCGGTTTCCCGGTTTCGGTTTGAAAAAAAAATTTGCTGTGTTCGATGCCGCACAAAATAAATGTACCTTTTTTTAATTGTTTCCCAACATATGGGCGCAAAATTTTGTGAGTTTTTTACTGAAGAAAATTTGGCAGCTGTTGTTGTCTTTGTGATAGGAAAAAAATAATGTATTCTATGTGATTTAGACTAAAAAAATGGTCAAAAAAAAGTGTCGGCACCGCCGGGAAAAACTTACTAATTTTGGTATAGTTTGTTAACAGATTTTGCCCCAAAAAATGCTCATGTAATGTGGGGATTTGAACCCGAAGTAAAAATTGGGATAAACAGTGGCTCAACTAACGACACCAACGAATACTTTTTAGTCAACGGCAATATATTGTTTGTAAATTTTTTTTATTAATTTTCTTTTCTCCGAGATTTTCCTACATATCTTCAAAAAAAAAAATCTTTAGGGGTGTACTTTTATTTCGCTTTTGCGCCAAAAAGCAAAAGGCGAAAAGCGAAACTTGCAACATCTCTGGTTTAAAATGTAGATTGTTGGGCGGCGCAAGTGTCCGCGTCGCAAATATCACATCACGACTTTAGTTAAAGAAGGGTGATACGTAATAAATGATAATTGCTTATTTAAAATGAAATTACATAAATTAAACCTGCAAAACCAATTATAGCATACAGCTATAATTATGGAATAATAAAGTTACACTCATAAGATATCAAATATTAAATTAATAATAATTTAAAACAGGTGCCGTCAATTTCTCTCAGCAGCCCATTGCATTTCCATCTTATTGAAAATATGAAATTAATAATAAAGTGCAAATTTTAGGAAATTATTATTGATTATATTTAAAGAAAATCTGAAACGAATGACTAAATCGATTAACGAATAATAATTTCTCTCAGCAGTCTATCTTTTCATTTATATATTTTTTTCGATTAGAATTTTTTATTAGATTTTTTTAGAAAAATGCACCCCAAAATATATTTAATTTTAATTCTTCAAACTTTTATTCATGTTTTCTCTTACGAATGGGACTTGGCTCATCCAAAAAACAATGTCCGCACATTTTCCCAGTTTCTTGACGATATTTATACAGTGTATCGAGAGAATGACAAATTGGGTCAGTTATTGTATGAATATTCAATTTTTTTTTTCTATTAGTTCTTCAAAAATCGAAAAAAATACTTATTTCTAAAAAGGTTATAAATCAAAAGTCATAAAAATCCTGACTTTTTAGGCAATTTGCTTTTTGGCCAGTTATTAAATCGCTTTACAGTGGCTTAATGAAAGCTTCAAAACACGTAGATATTCAAGTGCTAGGTCATTTCATAAAAGTGCCACCTTAGCCATAAATTACGACAATTTATAGATTTCCGACAGAAAGTTGTCAAAATTTTGCTCAAATTCACAAAATTAAACAATCTAGGAATCATCAGACAGCTTTTGCATTGCCTATTTACCTATATAAATTACAAAAAATACCATTAACATTTAAAAATGTTCTTTTTTTCCCAAAATCTTAATTATTTCGGATAATTTCGATGGGGCCATGATTAAAATGGCCAATAATCCGTTTTTACTGTCCATGGTAATTTGATCTCTTATTTATTTTTTTTAACTTTAAAAAATGAAAAAGAACTGGGGTCGGTGGTGCCGACAGGCGTCACCGGGGAAAAATTTTGAAATTTGAGGTTATCTTAGTAACAGTTTTTGCACCAAAAAGTCAATTTTTGTACCCATAGCGTTGATCATTAAAGGAAAATTGTTGAATCTCAACGGACTATGTAAAGAAAATTGTTGAGATTTTCGAAAATTTGCATGATTTTCTTTTTTTGTTTGACTTATATTTATTAAAAATTTGTCATCAAGCAGATTGTTTCAAGAAAATTTATTACAAAAATAGAAAAATGAAATCCGGATAACCATGGTCAAATTTAGCCGGATGAGGATCAGGATTCTCGAGAATCGACCCGGACCGGACGGCCAGGATTTAAAATCTTGTTTTTCCAGACTCCTGATCCGGGTCCATTTTTCCAAAACGCCCAGAGTCAGGGTTCCGGAAAAATTCTGACAAGATCCGGTCCTGTTCCGATCTCTATTCCATGGCACAACTTTGTTTGAGCTACCTATGCATATTCGCATATAATTTTTCCCATTTCAGACTTAATCTTCCTCAGGGAAGAAGAACATCAGCAGGACCATTATTCGGATGCACAAAAAAGAACAATCTTTAACTTCACTTTTGTTAAATGGGCTGCTGAACTTGCCCATTTTTGTGTCAATAACGGTGATGAATCATATGCGCAAAATTTAAATGTGAATGTATTACAAGAATATAAAAATTTTTATGGATTTTTGCACTGTGACCATTCGCTTGGCCGTCAAATTGCTGAAAAATTCAAAGAAGAAATTTTTTCGCCTAAAATCCCAATAAACAAAGAAGTTGTAAAACAAATTTTAATGTTATCCCTCTCATTTTCCATACGGATTCTTCTTTGTGTAAGGTAAGTGACAAATTAATAATAAGGTATGTACAGGGATGTGCCGAGCCGGACAAAATCCGATTCCGATTAAATTGCCGATTCCGATTATGGCCAAAAATCCGATTCCGATTCCGATTCGGCACATCCCTGGTATGTATTGTATTAGAGGCCGGACAAAAGGTTCGGGTCGTGATTGGACTCATTAACTTTGATTGAACTCATAAAGTCAATTAGAACCAAAGTTTATATTATTTTTTCAACATTCTTTTCATATAGGGAAATAGGCAATTCCTTTTAAGTTATTATGATTATTTGACAAGTGACATCGGTGCATGGCAATTGAAAACCCTTTTGTTGGCCTATAAGAAATTGTCTAACAACAACATGGAAAAACATGGGTATAAAATTTAGACATTAAAAGAATAGGTCAGTTAACTTATTTTTAAATTTCAGAATTTTTCCATTTAAAATTATTGAAATTGACGAAAAGGGGGAGAATTATTTATGGGTTCAAGAATTATGTCCAAAGCAAGAAGAGGCAGAAAACAAATCGGAGCAACAGCAATTTATTGGTACCATTTAAAAAAACACAATTTAATTTGTACATTTGAATTATAAATAGCATATTTATTCCACCGTATTAGATTGAATTTATAAATTTACTAAAAAAAATTTGGCAAATTTTCCGATAAAAAATGAATTTTACACTTTCAGATAATTTCAAATTTGTTCTCCAACTTTCAATTGAATTGACCTACCAGGATATTTTCAAAACTATTAATTTAATTATGGAAAAAGTACGCGACCAAAAATCACTTATAACAAATACTGCAAATCAAGTTGAGTCGACCAGCAGGAAGCATGTGCAGACTCCACTAATATATTCATTAGTGAAAGAGAAGGCGTCGGAAGCATTGACATCAAAACCAATGCCAATGCCAATGCCAATGTCTATGCCAATGCCAAAGTTGGAAGGGGTGAAAACAAAGACCAAACTTAACAAGTGGTTTTTTCAAAAAAACCCAAACAGCGGCAAAACTAACAAAATTCCGGAAAGGTGAAAATTCATTAATTATGATCACTAATCATACCCAAAAGCAAAATTTTTCTTCGCCTATGGTAAAATTAAAGGGGAAACCTATTAGAAAAGCACCCGAATTTGATTATTTAACTTTAGGAATTTTCAATAATCAAAACAAAAAAAGAATAGTTCTGCTTCGTGATGGTCGTTTCTTAAATCCGCCATTTTACCGGTTTTCCGGCCAAAATTCTTCATAACTTTGCTCAAAAGCAACCAAATTAAGCAATCTTGGTATCATATGCTAGCTCTTTATTGAATCTATAAACTCGACATGTTTCATTGGTTTTACAAGAGTTATGCCAAAACGAATTTTGAATAAAAAAATATAAAAATGGCGGAAAATAAACGACCTAGCACCATTCTGTTTACCATAATTAAGTTTAAAAATTGAAAGTGAATTGAGTCAAATTGACTGTGCTCTTATTATTTTTGGCCGACAATTGATAGAACGATTCAATTTAAATCATGCCGACTTTATTAATTTTGAAAAAGAAATAAAAAGTGAAAAAGTGTGTGGAAAAAATGCGCTTGGACCGAAAGAAAGTTTTAAAATCAACGAGGATAATACACAGTTAAAAGGGTGATTGACATTTATTTAAATTAAAATACCAATAAAATTAAAAACAAAAAAAAAATACTCTTTACTTAAGGCAAGTAATAACGAACGAATAATTTGTATTGATTATTATTAAATTTAAAAATTTAAACCACCCACATTTAAGTTTTGCTGAACAAATCATGTTGGAATTGTTCAAAGAGCCGTTGTGGAATTATGCGCAAGTGATTGGGATTAAAGCAAAATCATGTGAAGGTTTATTAGTGAATAAAAATAATTAAGAAATAAAAAAAATAGAAATTATAAATAAAAATTTAATTGGAAAAAATAGAAATTTTAAGACGTGTTACATTATCGTGATGCTCTTCAAAATATTGTTCATGATGACTTGAAAAAACTGGAAAATTTGACAGAATTGCATGAATTCTTGCTTCTCAAGAAACATTTACACCAGTTTGAAAACTATGGAACTAGTAACAAATTAGACCTATTTTCATTTGTTACTAAAGGAACATCCCTAAAGGACAAAATAAATAATCGTATGCTGTTTTTGAATATATTAGACCAAATAAAAGTGGATTATAGTGAAGCAAACTCATTAGTGTGCAATGGTAGAATTGATTTTAAAATATATGACTTAGAATCAACTTCAATTCGACAATTTGGCCTAATTTTATATGAAACTTTCAAAAAGTATTATCGTCGCGATGTGAAATATGACGAAAAGCATCAATTGCTGACATTTCCATTATCAATTGCTAAACAAATTCTTTATCGACTCAGTGCATTTGTTGAAAGGTTTGGGGTATAAAACAGAGAACCCATCCAAAATTTTCCGAAATAAGTACATCGATGGTCAAAAATAAGTTTTAGGGGTCAAAAATAAGTACATTTTTTGAAAACGTTGTTTTGAAGCTTTATCTTGCTTTTTATTCATCAAAATCAGTAACCGGGGCATATTTTTCTCCTCCAACAATTTTTTTTGAGCAATTCGGGCTTTGAAATGAGAAATGAAATTTTTAATTTTGAAAAAGAAAGAATTGGCGGTGCCGATAGGCACCGCTGGGAAAAAAATTTGAAAATTTGAGTGTTTTTTGGTAACAAATCTTGTTAAAAAATGACCAATTTTTGAGAATTTTTAAAATAAATTTTGAAAAAACTTACGCAAGTGGGGGTACGGTGGTGCCGATAGCGCCGCCGGGAAAATTTAAAAAAATCTCGTGAAATTTATATTTGCGCTAAATAATTTAAGCTAAAAAAATAGGTGATGCATCAGAAATTTTGAATATTTAGTGAATCTTGTCACGATTTTCTTTCTAAAATTCGCTTCAAAAGATAATTTCCTTTCAAATATTGCTATAAAATCGGAATTTTTCTTTGAGGCCCAAAAATAAGTAAATGGGATCTCTGGTATAAAATGATTTTTTGTCACAATATATGATCATACTTGTCAAATAATTTTCAAAAAAATGCTAAATTAAAAAATATGCAAAAAAAACTCATCTTAAAAAAATTATATGCCTTTTTGGTGCCTTTCTCACTTGGTAGCCAAATGTTAAACGTTATCTTCATTTGTTTGTAAGCAAAATTCCATATATTTTTTGAAAGCCACACAAAATTGACATTTTTAGATAAAATTTTGTAACAAGCAACACCCAAACTTCCAAATCCCTCCTAAAACGAAAAAAAAATGTTAAAAAAATAATAATAATTTTTATAACAAAACTTTAATACAAAAATATATTACTTTTAGAAATTTAAATATAGAAATTCAAATTGAAAATGACATGGACTTTATAAAAACAATTCAATCTGCTGTTGCACCGGGTGAAGAAGAAATTAAGTGTGAAAAGCGTCAAAATTTATTTAACGGAATTGTTAATGTGGCATTATTCAAATTGCTTTTCTCATGGGCAATTCGTTTGTTGTGCATGCAAATTGAACATGATAAAGAATTTTTCAAAAAATATTTTTCATCATTTTTATTCGGCTTGACAATGTCCAGGAGACCTGATGGGTAAAATTATGTGTAATATTTAGTGCACTAAGTTATAAGCTTTTTTCTGCGCATACGCTATAAAGAATGCGTGTTGGGTCGTTTCATTAAAACCGTAACATGGGCGTTTCATCGAAATTTTTATAAATTTTCCAAGAAACTTCATCATAATTTTGCTCAAAAACAACTTGGTATAGTTAGCTGTATAATCTTAGAAAATTTCAGAAAATTTTATTAAATTCTAACTAAGTTACAAATTTTAAATGTAATTTGGATGTATAGAGCTAACCAATAGCTATCGGATAATACCAAGATTATTCAATTTGGTTGCGATTGGGCAAAGTTATGACGAATATGTTCGGAAAACTTGTAAATTTGAGGAATTTATGAAACGCCCAAGGTGGCGGTTTTACGAAACGGCCTAGCACATAAAGAAAGAAGGTTCACATTGCAGTTTTAACAAATTCTCCACTTTCAACTACAAAATGAAATTTGAAAATAAAATAGTTAAAATGAATGTTGTAAAAGAAATGGTCCAAATGAATTTATCGAATTGGAATTTGCCCTATGACGTGTATTTGGACAATGAAAAAGAGTTAATGGAGGAA
Organism: Heterodera filipjevi; assembly: GCA_039877585.1. NCBI lineage: Eukaryota > Metazoa > Nematoda > Chromadorea > Rhabditida > Heteroderidae > Heterodera > Heterodera filipjevi. Next base: position 1,976,912 of record JBDPZO010000006.1, on the reverse strand, counting down.
AAAGACAAAGGTACGAACGAATTTGGGGTGTGCGAAATATTTTCGGCTTTTTCGGCACTTTTAGGGTTTCTTTGGTGTATTTCATTTCGATTTGCAGAGTTTTCGTTTGGTTTAATTTTTAAACAAATTTGGAAGAATAACCCCAAAAAAAGACGCATTTGTCTATTTTTTTCCCGGTGCTAGGTCGTTTGTTAAATACCGCCACTATGGGCGTTTCGTAAATCCGCCATATTTTGCAGATTTCCCGTACAGAATTGGTCATAACTTTGCTCAAAAGCTACCAAATTAAATAATCCTGATATAATCCGATAGCTATTGGATAGCTCTATAAAACTTTGTTTAAACTCAACTAAATTAAATAATCTTGTATCATCCGACAGCTTTTGATTAATTCTATTAGCCATTCTAATTTTTAAAAAATGATTAAGTTTTAAGTAAGTTGTGGCCGTCAAAGTGAAAAAAATTGATCTTTTTGACCATATTTTTCTTAAAACTTAATCAAATTTTTTGAAATTTGGCAGATTAATAGAGCCAATCAAGAGCTATCGTATGAATTTAAGAATGTTTAATTTGGTTACTTTTGAACAAAGTTATGACAAATTATGTTCGAAAAATCTGTAAAAGATGGCGGATTTAACAAACGCCCATAGTGGCGGTATTTAACAAACGTCCCAGAACGTTTTTCCCCCAAAAATTTTTCATTTGAGATTTTTTTATAAATTTTTTAAAATTATTTTTAGCTCCAATCAATAATTTATTAAGGCTCGAATTAGCAATATTTAATTTCGTAAATTTTTACCTTGCACATTATTAATTAGCTTCTTTACAGAAAATTTTGACATTTCATTAGTGTCCAATTATCGGCTGACATTCGATGAAATAAGAAAAATTATAGAAATTCATGACAAAATTCGCAATGACTATTCCTGCTATACCTCACTGGAAAAAACATTTAAAAATTTTTTGCCATTGTCCGGCGGAGAATATTCACCGGCATTCAATGAAGTGATCAAAATGATTGAAATTCATTACAAAATTCGTAATCACAATATTTGGATCTATCCCTCAGAAGAAATTCTTAATTTTTTGATTTCATTGTCCGAATATTCACCGACAGTCTATGAAGTGATCAAAATGGCAAACATTTTTAATGAAATGAGTGATGACAAACATATTTGGCTCAATGAATCGGACCCCAAAATTTTATTTTTTATTGTAAAATTTTTAAAAAACAGCGACGAAGAAATTACTAAAAACATCGAATTTGTGTTAAAAGGCCAATCGTGCATTTTGATAAATTTTGTTACGGATTTATTGGAGAAAATACCTGAAGACAAATATAAATCATTACCAGTAATTCCCAGTGTCAATTTATTTCTTGCGAAATCCGATCAATTATGCAAAGATAAAAAGTTAGTTTTCGTAATATTTATTAATATTTTAGCTTTAATTTTATTCTACAGAATAAAAAAAGAAACAATCAAACAATTTGAAGCGGATTTTGACATTAGCAAAGTGGTAAATCTCAATCTCGACATTAACAAAGGTATGAAGTTGAAGAATTTTTTGTTGGAAAAAACCTTTGAAATGTAAAACTTGAAATAATATACAATAATTTATTTATTTATTCAGATGAACAAATCATTTTTCTGAAAGAAATTAGTTCCGAATTAGAAGAAATGATGGGAATAAACAGTTGCATTATTTATTCCGATTTTTATTATAGAAAAATAGTGGAATGGGAACTGTTGAAATTGGCACGTAGTGAAAGTGGTGAAAGCACAACATGGGAAGAGATCCAAAAATTGGGGGAAGAATGGAAGAAGGAATACGGAGAATCATTTATTTACAAAATGGACAAATCAAAAGTTGAGGATTTAAAGAAATTAATGAAAAAATTTAAGAAAAACGTGGAAAATTTGAAAGAAGAAATCCAAAAACAAAAGGAAATGGAGGAAAAAAAATAAGCAAAAAATTAAGAGAAAGAAATGACTGAGAAAAAAAAAACATTTTCAGAAGAGCACAGAATAGGCCGCAAGATTCAGTATGGCGCGTTTCAGTACAGAGCATTTTAAACTTGATAGATGCGCAAATACATCTTCAAACTTCAACAAACTCAAACAAATTGTACAATCTTAGTATGGCTCGGTAGCTATTAGTTAGTTCTATTAGCCTACCAAAATAAAAAAAATTTGATTGAGATTTAAAAAAGTCGTAGCTATATAAAGTGCAATAAAACTCATTTTTATTGTCATAAAAAAAATATCAAGTTATTTGAATTTTGTAGGCTAAAAGAGCTAACCAAAATCTGTAAAATGGCGGAATTTATGAAACGCTTGAATTGTTGTTTTATTGAGAGTTGTATAAAAAAGTAAATTTTTTATCTGGGGATTGTTTTGTTACCAAGTGCATTATAAATAAATTAATATGCATTAAATTTATTATGCACATTAAATCAATATTCGAGTAAAATCCAATATAAGTCAATTATCTCTAATTGTCCTTTAAATTAGGGTTGGCACCAGGATTTTTCACAAAAACGAGACCGGGAAAGGCCGGTACTAAAAAACGTGTAACCGGAACGTGATTTTGACTCGGGACAGGGACCGGGAAACGAGACTGACCGGGACTAGGTTTTTTCAAAATTAAATTGCTCAACAATAAATTTTCTTTTTTTCAAAAAACAAAAAATCTAGTTGATCCAAATTTGTCTTTACCACCAAAATTTTTTCAACAACTTCACGAGATAGCAGCCTTAATATTTAAATATTTCTTTTCATGATAAAATTACAACCGGTTCCGAAGTGTGGTGCTGAAAATTAGCCCAGCTTTTGAAAAAAAGACGCTCTGAAGAGACTGAGATTGCTGGCACAGAATGTAGAATCCGTGCCAAAACGACAAAAGCGGGGAACTGTTGACCATTTGAAAGCCCATCAACTCGAACTCAAGCAAAAGAATGCAAAGTCATAGCACTACCACCACACTGAATTAACCTTAAATCAGCCAAACAAAGATTTTAAAAATTCATAAATCTTAATTTTTTATCAAACTTTTTGGCAGACCCACATTTTTACTAGTACATAATATTCTCGCATCCCGCTCAAAAATGCAAGAATTTTTTTATTACACCATAAAGTTTTTTTACAATTTACCGTAGGGAAAAAAATTTAGTACAATTAATGAATTTAAAATAAAGAGAAAAAAGTCGAAAACACGTATTGCGAAACCACTTTGGAGGACCCGACATTTACAGAAACCCCGACATTTGAGACCAGACTTTTAAAGACCCAACAATGAGAATTGCTAAATGTCCAAAAAATAAGTAAAAAAATATATTATTTTTCTTTGTCCAAATAAAGATAGAATGCCTTTTCCAAGGGCCAACGGGGCGGGGTTTAGTGATATTTATGGAAAAACCTAAACGGACATAAAGTAACATAATCCTAGAATATCTTTTTTTTATTTTTGTAAACTCAACTCAAGGGATAAAAGACATCGAGAGCGAAGAAAAACATACAGAGACAACTATTTGGCAATACGCAACTTAGTCAGTGCTGGCGCGTTTCCTAAAAACCGCCACTCATGCGCGTTTCCTAAATCCGCCATTTTTACTGGATTTTCATATAAATCTAGTCATAACTTTGCTCATAAGCAACCAAATTAAACAATCTTGGTATTATAAGATAGCATTTGTATTGCTTTATTAGCTCACTAAATTTCAAAAAATTTCGTTAAGTTTTGAAAAAGTTATGGCAATTTTTTTCACTTTTTTCGCCATAACTTTTTCAAAACTTAACTAAATTTTTTGAAATTTAGTGAGCTAATAAAGCAATACAAATGCTATCTTATAATACCAAGATTGTTTAATTTGGTTGCTTTTGAGCAAAGTTATGACTAGATTTATATGAAAATTCAGTAAAAATGGCGGATTTAGGAAACGCGCATGGGTGGCGATTTTTAGGAAACGCACTAGCACCAACTTAGTCGATGGATTTGAATTGTTGAAGACCCCGAACGATGATGAAACGTTTGCCACATCTTCAGTCTTTGCAATACTATCTCATTCGAAATGTTTTGAAAATTGGGATCATCCAAATGAGACGATTTTGTTTTTGATTCCGCTTGCCCTTGGGAAAAGCTTTTAGCCTATTAAATCATGCAAAAAATGTTATGGCGAAAAAATTAGTTTATTTTAGATTTTAATGATTAAAACAATAAATTGTAATGCTTAATAGAAAATAATAAAGTGAATAAGGAAAAAATATTATTTTTTAAATGAAAAATATTAAACAAATGATGACAATCAATTAAAGCATATTAGCTATGCTGAAACTAATAAAGCATATATTAAGATATTATTTTTGCATTTTTTGAAAAAAAAATATATAAAACAAATGATTAAAACGAATGAAATAATAATAAATAAGAAAATATTGCTATAATTTTGAATAATAAAAATGACTCTCATAAAAATTCTCTACATTATGTGATAATTTAGGTAAAAAATATGATTGATTGCTCATTATTTAATTGCTCTTATTTTCTCTCATTTGTCCATTTCTTTTTCATTTTATTATATTTTTTTTTTACTAATAATTTTTTTAATTTATTTTAGTAAATGCACCCCATAATTTTTTTAATTTTATTTCTTCAAACTTTTTTTGCCATTTCCTTCTGTTCGCCGTCGTCTTTTGAATGGGACTCGGCTAATCCGAAGAAAAATGTGCGCACATTTGCCCATTTTCTTGACAATATTTATACGGAATACAAAAACAATGACAAAATGGGTCAGTTATCGTATGAATATTAATGAATTTTAGTGGGGAGGGGGGGGAGTACCGCCAGGGATTGGTTTTAGATGCAAAACTCCATTCCTCTGCTTTTGAGAATTTTGAATGTTTTTTAAAATGTAACTTTTTTGTGAGATGCTTAATAGCTTAGCTTCTGCTTACTAATCGCTTCTAAACATGAAAAGCATTCGAATGATACTAAGTTATAAGAAATTGGCCTACTAAAAAATAAAGAAGTTATGGCCACATCAAATTAAAATTGCACGAGTTGCCTTTGTACGAGTTGCTATTGACCCACTTTAGGCTCGAATAAAGCCGGCTTCGTTCAATGAACTAATCGAGTCTTCTCTCTCTATATAATATGAAATGGAAAAAATGTTTGCCCCAGCTGGGAATCGAACTCACCTTATTCCACCCATTCCATGGCCCAACTACCACTGAGCTACCTACCGATCAGGGATGTGCGAAATCGTTGTAATCGTGTTTTGAGCGGTAATCGTATAATCGTAGTTGTATTTTGGCACGATTACACGATTAAATCTTTGGAGGTCAATTTGGTAGCCAGACAACATGAATTTATGAAAAATTATTTTTAGAAACGTTCCCGGCTTCGCACCTCCACACACTCAATCCTTTTGGGTTTTACAAAATTTGATCAATATTTGCCATTTTTGGAGAAAATCTGTTAATAAAGCGGCCTTAAATAACCGCCGACCTTTCTTTTTCAAAATTAAAAATTTAATGTCTCATTTAAAGTCCAACAGCTACAAAACACTCAAATTGCTCTAATGATTATGGATAATTAAAATGGGGTTTCTTATTCTCTTTGCCTCTGCAATCATTTAAAATAAAGTCTTCAAAATTTTTTGCGTTTGACTATGTAAAAAATTTCAGATTTTTTTAAATAAACGTAATCGTGTTTTGTGCCAAAATCATGAATCGTAATTTTAATCGTATCGTATTTTGGCCAATAATCGTAATCGTGCATTTAAGCGTAATCGTGAAATGCCCGACTCGGCACATCCCTGCTACCGATGCCTATTCGCATACAAATTCCCATTTCAGACTTAATGTTTCTCAAGGAAAAATATAAGCAGGAACTTTATTCGGGTGAGCAAAAAAGGACAGTGTTTAACTTCACATTTGTTAAATGGGCGGCTGAACTTGCCAATTTTCGTGTGAATAATGAGGATGAATCATATGAACAGAATTGGAATGTGAAGATATCAGAAAGTTATTACAAATTTTATGGATTTTTGCACTATGACCATTCGCTTGGTCAACAAATTGCTGAAAAATTCAAAAAAGAATTTTTTGCACCTCAAAAACAAATTGACAAAGAAATTATGCACCAAATTTTGATGTTGTCCTTCTCGTTTTCAATACGGATTCTTCTTTGTGTAATGTAAGTGACACAATTGTGAGAATAAATTAATTTTTTGGTTAAGTAAAAATTTGCTAATTCTTTTTATTTAATTAAATAGGATATCTGCAATTCCTTTTAAGTTATGCCGATTACTTCAACAAAAATCCTGGCGTCGGGAGATGGCAATTGAAAAGCCTTTTGTCTGCTTATAAGAAATTGGCAAACAATAACAAGGAAAATCATGGGTATAAAACTCATACCTGTGCAAGGGGGGGGGCGGTCAGTGTCAGTGAAGGGGTCTTACGATCGACTTTGACCCCCTCCCCCCCCCCCCCCCCCATTAGGGGCGGGGCGGGTCGGAGACACAAAATTTACGAAGTCCCTGTTTTTAACGAATTTTTTGCCAGAATTAAACGAAAAAAAATTTTTTAGTGGACGGGAGGGGGGGGGGCGGTGGTGCCGATATGCGCCGCCCGGGGAAGTTTAAAAAATTAGTGATTTGTGGTAACAGATTTTAACCTAAAAATGTTGAAATTTGGAATAAATTTGAGAAACCCTACGGTAAAAAGGGGCCGGTGGTACCGATAGGCGCCACCGGGGAAAATTTTGAAAATTTAGTGTCAATTTTGCTAACGAAATTTAGCCTAAAAATGGCTATTTTTAAGGATTTTTTTTTCAAGACCCAACTTCTTACGATCGACTGTTCTCGAACCCTTTCGATCGACTAAGAGACCCCCCCCCCCCTCCATTGCCCAGGTATGCTAAAATTAGAGCGACAATTAACGAATAATTTTTCAGAATTTTTCCATATAAAATTATTGAAATTGACGAAAAAGGGGAGAATTATTTTTGGGCTCAAAATTTAACTCCAAAGCAAGAAGAGGCAGAAAACAAATCGGAGCAACAGCAATTTATTGGTACCATTTAAAAAAAACACAATTTAATTTGTACATTTGAATTATAAATAGCATATTTATTCCACCGTATTAGATTGAATTTATAAATTTACTAAAAAAAATTTGGCAAATTTTCCGATAAAAAATCAATTTTAAACTTTCAGATAATTTCAAATTTGTTCTCCAACTTTCAATTGAATTGACCTACCAGGATATTTTCAAAACTATTAATTTAATTATGGAAAAAGTACGTGACCAAAAATCACTTATAACAAATACTGCAAATCAAGTTGAGTCGACCAGCAGGAAGCATGTGCAGACTCCACTAATATATTCATTTATGGAAGAAAAGGTGTCGAAAGCATTGACACCAAAACCAATGCCAATGTCTATGCCAATGCCAAAGTCGGAAGTGGTGGAAACAAAGACCAAACTTAAAAAGTGGTTTTTCTGGAAAAACCCCAAGGCCAAAAGTAAAGATGAAGAAATTCCGAAAAGGTCAAATTTATTATATTTTCGGTGCATTTTTAAAAAATTAAAATTTGGCTCAGCCCATGATATGTTCTGGAACCAAAAACCCTAAATTTTTGTGCAAAATCTGATACATAATTAAAATTTTCAAATTTTTTTCGATGGCAATTTTTACCCCGGCTCGTCAAGTTTAAAAAAAACAAACGAAAAGAAATAAAGAAGAGCTTAATCGTAACTTACCGCTTTTTATTAATTATTTCACTTGCTAAATTTGACTGTTTAAATTGAATATTTTTCATTTATGGGTTCTTTTATATGTTCCAATGAGTTTTGTACAACATTTTAAAATTGGTAACCAAATATCATTCCTATTTACAGAGTCCAAACTTAAAAAATATATGAAAAATAAGGCTAAAAAAATTCTTCAAATAAAAGGGTCCTTTTAAAATTAAACGAAGAAACAAATAAACTATTTACATTTCACTATTTTTTTGAAAAATAAAAATTCTTCATTTAATTTTTTTACCATAATTCAGTTCAAAAGTTGTAAACGAATTGAGCCATATAGACTGTGCTCTTATAATTTTTGGACGACAATTGATAAACCAATTCAATTTAACTCATTACGACTTTAATAGTTTTGAAAGAGAATTACAAAGTGAAAAAGTGTGTGGAAAAAATGCGCATGAATCGAAAAGTATTTCTAAGATCAATGGGAATAACACACCATCAATGGGGTAATTATAGTTTAATCTTATTAAATAAAGAAAATTTAAATCTATTTCTAAATTTATTTTAAATAATAAATAAGAAAAAAATTTTTAATGTATTTGAAAATTAAAAAAACACTCACCCTTAAGGTCTGAACAGCTCACGATGGAATTGTTCAAAGAGCCGTTGTGGAATTATACACGAGTGATTGGGATTAAAGACAAATCATGTGAAGGTCAATCAATATAAATTAAAATATAAAAAATAGGATTTTTTTTTATATTTTAAATTCAAAACATAAATCTACAAAACTTAAGATCTGCTATATTATTGTAATGCTCTTCAAAGTAGAGTTCATTTTTATATGAAAAAAATCGAAAATTTTACCGAACTGAATGAATTTAAAAGACTACAAGATCTTGTTAAGCATTTTAAAATTGGTAAATATGGGCAAGAGTTACGGGAACTTTCACAAGATTATCAAACAAAGATCATAGAAAAGAAAATGGATTCTATAATAAAGTTCAATGATCTTTTGGACAAAATAAAAACGGATTATGCAGACAAATGCAACACTTATAAAGGTCAATAAGTCAAATACTTTTTTAATAAATGAATTTTAAAAAAACTTTCGATTTTGAAAGGATTATTATACATTTTTTAAGAAATGTTAACTTACTGTGATGTTCTTCGAAAGATTATTTTTTTTTACGTGGAAAAAATCAAAAATTTGACAGAATTGTATGAACTCAGAAGTCTCATAGAACTTGTTAAGCAATTTGAAAATGTATTTGGAAATAGTGGCAAATTAATCACTTTTCATAATACTTTTGAAGAAAAATCCATAGGAAGCAAAATGAATAGTGTTTGGTGGTTTTTAAAAACCTTAGACCAAATAAAAGCGGATTATAGTGAAACAAAGTCATTAGCGTGCAGTGGTCGAATAAATTTCAAATATAAAGCCGATTCAATGTTAGAATTTGGCCAAATTTTCTATGAAACATTGAAAATGCATAATGAACCCAAATTGCGTTGTTATATGCCCACTGTAAAATATGACGAAAAGCACCAATTGCTGACATTTCCATTATCAATTGCTAAACAAATTCTTCATCGACTCCATGAATTTGTTGAAAGGTTTGTTTAAAATGATCTTTTATCACAATACTGAATAATTCAGACCATTAGGTGCAAGGGTATGCGAAAATCTCAAAGGAACGAAATCGAAACGAAAAAGTAAATTTTCAAAAACCGAAAACGAAATTTTTTTCCGGACGAAACGAAAACAAAAAATCGCTTTTCGACCAAGCGAAAACAAAAAACCCTAAATTTTTCACTGTATATTTTTAGAAAATAATACCCAAAAAAATTTAATCGCCAATCTTTTTTTATACCCCATAATTAGAGTCTTATAAATTCTTAATTGGCGCTAAACTAACCAAAAAACAGGGCTCCCATCAAAATTTCCCAAAATAAGAATCAATTATCAAAAATAAGTTTTTGCAGCTACAAAATAAAATTTTGAAAATATGGCCAATTTGTGAACAGATTTTGCTCAAAAATGGCCAATTTTGAAAAATTTTTGAGATAGCATTAAGGAAATCTACTGGTATGTTGTCCGGCGGCGCTAGTTTCGCTACCGGAAAATTTTTGAAAACTTAATGGAATTGATTTATATGCTAAATCGACTTCAAATCACTAATTATTAAAAAAAACCCTTTAATTAATTATAGTTTAACAAAGTTTACATATTTTTTTCGGGTTTTTCGTCCAAATTACGGAAAAATGAAACCGAAACGAAAAACTGGTTTAAAAAAAACCGAAAACGAAAAAACTCCCACGGACGAAAACTAAAACCGAAAACTAAACTCAAAAAGTGCTGAAAAATTTACGATTTATTTGCTTTTATATAAAACTATGAAAAACAGTAAAAAAATTTTTAATTTTTAGCTATTTAACTAAAGTGCGCCAAATTGAAGATGGCATTGACTTTCTAAAAACAATTCACTCTGTTTTTGCACCGGAAAAAGTTGCAATAAAAAGGAAAAAGCGCCAAAATTTAATGCACGGAATTTTAAATGTGGGATTATTCAAATTGCTTTTCTCATGGGCAATTCGTTTGTGCATGAAAATTGAAGATGAATTGGTTGAGAAATATTTTCCATTATTTTTATTCGGCTTGGAAATGTCCAAGAGAGCTAATGGGTAAAATAAAATATTGAATACATAAGCTAAATAATTTTTAAATACATAGGTATTATCTAGGGAGGTGAATTATATGGATATCCATATTTTTCCTGAACTGGCTATGCTTGAAACGCACGAAAAACATTTTTTAGCTTGGTTTGAAGCTTCTAGGATGGCCTTCTATATCCATATTTTTCCATATTTAGCGATTTATGTCAATATTTGTCCATATTTTGGCATTATGTCCATATTCCATATTTTGTCCATATTTTGCCATTTTTGAAAAAATTGATAAGAAAAATGCAATAAAACGAAAATACTCCCCTAAAAAATTTTTTGTTTAAAATTTGCCCTTAATTGGAAAATTTTATGTCCATATTTCGCGATTTTTGGTCCATATTTTATGGCCATATTTTGCGATTTTATATCCATATAATTCACCTCCCTAGTAATATCATTGGGTAGGTAATAAGGGCGCTTTTTCATTAAAATGTTCCTGCACACAGTAAGTTTATATGAAATATAAAAACAAACTCTGAATTTTTCTACCCTCTGATGCCCTTTTTACGCGATTCTATTGACTTATGCTGATGTTGTGCTGGGGGCGTTTCATAAATTCTGTCATTTCAAAGATTTTTTGACAAAAATTCATTCATAACTTTGCTTCAACACAACCAAATTGTACATTCTTCATTTGGTACGATAGCTATTGGTTAGCTCTGATAGCTTTCCAAATTTCAAAAAGTTTGATAGAGATGTAAGAAAGTTTTAGCCATAAAAAGTGAAAAAAAACTCATTTTTATTGTTATAAAAAGAAGCAATTTTTTTAAAATTTGGTAGGCTAATAGAGCTAACCAAGAGCTATCGGGCAATACTAATATTGTTTAATTTGGTTGTGTTTAAGCAAAGATATGAAGAGTCTTTTCAAAAAATTCATAAAAAATGGCCTTGTTACGAAACGCTCCCTCACCGTTTACACTCACATTTAGTGATAACGATTTCCGCATTTTCGACAACAAAATAAAAATTGAAAATGAATTTGTCAAAATGAGTTTACCCAATTGGAACTTACCTTATGATGTGTATTTAAAAAATAAAAAAGAGCTGTTGGCGGAAAAAGCAAAAGGTAATTATTTAATTATAAAATTTTATAAAGTCCCTTAAATATTTTTTTTACAGAAAATTTAAATTTTTTGCCTTTATTGTCCGACTATTCACCAACGATTTATGAAGTGATCAAAATGGCAAACATTCTTCATGCAATGACTGATGACAATCATATTTCGGTCAACGAAACGGACCCCCAAATTTGGCGCTTTATTTTAAGACATTTGAATGGTAAAAAAGAAGAAAATGATGGTAAAATGAAATGGTCAGTAAATGGCCATTATTGCATTTTGGCACAATTTGTGAAGGATTTATTGGAAAAGGCGAAACATTTACCAAAGAATGAAAATGTCAATTCATTGATTTATGCACATGATTTATGCACAAAGAAAAAGTCAGTTTAATTTTTAATATTTCATTTTCATCGAAAAAAATGAAAAAAATTTAAATACTTCCTTAAAATTAAAGCTGCTATAATTGAACCACAAAAAAATTAAATTTTTTTGCGAGTTTTGTGGTAAATTTCGAAAAATTAGACGAAAGAATATTATGCTGAAAAAGTACTAAAAAATCAAATAGCTGAGACTTAAATTTCCAATAAAAAATTTGTTTTGGAAAATTTTTTTCATTATGTCCAAATCCGAAAGGCCCAAAAAAGCGGAAAGATCCGAATTCCAAAATCGGCCAAACCCTGATACGGATCCATCCCGTTTTCTTAATATGAATAATTATAAAATGGCATAAACAATTGGTAATTGTTTGGTTATTAAATAATATTAATAAGTATTAAAGAAACAAAAAAGAAAAACAAATTAAATAATCCTTTAAATTTAAATTAGTTAGTTTAAAAAGGAAAAAATGATAAAGTGTTTGTGCTTTATTTTATCATTTAGGCTAGAAGAAGAAAACAAAAAACACTTTGGAGAGAGAATAATGAACATTGGCCAAATTGTTAGGCTAAAAGAAGAAGAAAACTAAGTTGAATGGGCAACTAAAAAAGTGCATGGTTAAAAGGAAGAAAAAAAACAAGCGTTAAAAAGCTCCACACTGCAAATTCCATACTGAATTGTATTACTATTTCTCCGACTATTTGTCCACGGGTCGGTGTTTTTTCGGCGCCCACATTTCGGCGCCCACGTTTCGGCGCCATTAATGCTTTGTAGCTTTTTTGTTTGTGAACCAAATTTTACCAGTTGTATCATTCGAAAGCTCTAAGTTTTAGAAGGTATGAATAAGCTATTTTTAAGCGATCAACTAACTCTATAAAATGTTACAACTTGAAGAACGCAAAATCGGTGTTTTTGTAAATTTATATTAATAACTTTTTTATATAGGGGTAAATTTTATAATTTTTGAAGCGCTTGTTGTGTCTAAGCTAATAGAGACAATAAGTAGCATTCAAAGATATTAATTTTAAAAATTTTGCTTGCCTAAGTAACGGCATTGCATCCTAAACTTGGCTGGCGCCAAAATGTGTGCGCAGATACGTGGTGTTCCACTTTGTCCACTCCCCCATGATCTATACTAGGGCTGTGCGGGAAATGATTTTTACCGGGAACCGGGACGGGAAATGCACCCGGGAACCGGGAAGGAAACCGGGATACGAAAAAACCGGGAAATTTCCCGAGTCGGGAACCGGGAATCCCGCACAGCCCTAATATATACCCTCGGAAAATCCATTTCTAACCTTTTTATCTCTGTTCTCGGAGATTTGGCTTTAGCCTTCCCCCCATCCGATATCCTCTCGGATAATCCATCCGATATCCTCTCGGGCAACTCATTTCCTACCATCTTTACCTCTGCATTCTAGCCCCCCCCCCCCCTTCTCCCACCTAACACACCGCCAATTCATTCTTTATCTGTTGACACATCCTTGATCCTATTGCTATGATATGATTTTTGGTGTATTACCTAAATTTATTTAACCTAATAAAATAAACTCATATGAATTGACTTATTAATAAAAATACATCCCAAAAATGACCTTAGAGGTTTTTACAAATTATATTTTTTAAGGACATCATGTGATTCCGATAGTGGTTGATTTCGACAGTGGGGATTTGGACAAATGAATTAAGGAATTCAAAAAACTAAAATTAAATTTCAAAAAATCGAATTTTTATTGCATTTATTAAACATAGAAGCTCGAGAAGCGCTAAGCACTTTTAATTTGGACCTTAATACCAAATTTATCCCAAAATTCCCCAAGGATTACCTTATTATTAATGAAAATCTGTTAACAAATCAAACCAAATCTCAAATTTATCTCAAAATTCATCAAAAAAATATACTAAAATTTTAAAATTACCAGGCAGTGTCTATTGGCACTCGTACAAATCAGTGTTGCCGCGGGTCAGGAAAAATTCGGGTTTCGGGACGCGAAAAACCTCGGGTTTCGGGTATCGGGTTTCGGGCGGCAACACTCGTACAAATACGTTTTTTTGGAATCATATTACTTAACAACCATCGTACCTAGTTTTATGCACTTTAATTTACCAATTGTTGAATATTTATTACCAAAATTTTTCCAAATTTTATTGTATAAAAAAAATAAAAAATTCCGAACCGACATTTTTGGAGTCGGAATTCCGATTTCCAAAACTTTTTGAGAGCCCGGAACTCCGTTATAAAAGAATGAGGTCAATACATAAACAAACACCAAATCACTCATAGAAAAGCAAATGATTATATAGATAATTTACCAGTCTTTCCGGTCTAATATTCGCCTAAAGGATTTTATTTTTTGAGTTTTGCTTTAAATTGATTTAGTGAATTCAATTTTTGTTGATTTTAGGATATATTTTTACCTAAAAAAGTCAATTTTAGAAAATTTTTGAGAGAAATTTGGAAAAAATTATTATACTTAGGCGTCTGGTGGTGCCGAGCCGACAAGCGCCGCCGGAGAAACTTTCAAAATTTTGGTGTGATTTGTTAACAGATTTTGATAAAAAATAAGGTAAACTTTGGGGAATTTTGAGATAAATTTGGGAAAAATTTTTGAATTTTGCCGAAAAAATTTCCGAAATTTTGCCTAAAATTTCGGGCATCGGAATTCGGAATTCCGGCGACCAAAAAAGTCGGAATTCGGTAATCGGAATTCCGTCCCATCCCTGGTGTATATTAAATATGTTATTTCCCAAAACTCAAGACCGAGACTCTCGAACATGATTGGTGTGTGTACTTTCATGGATATAAAAAATGTCAACAGGAGTAGGTACCCCTAATGTTTTGAGCATGTTTTAAATTAAAGATATTTTTTGAAAAATAAATAAAGGTTGTTCTATGAAATTATTTTAGTACATTTTATTGTGTATTCTCGAATGAATGTATCTTTGGCTCATTTCTGTTGTCACTCGCCGTTGGATTTGAAGGGAGGTCGCTTGGGTTGACGACATTTGCAATGGCGCAATCCGAACGCTGAGTTTCGCGGGAAGTAGAAAAAGGAAAGCACGCCGATATTCAGTGCTGAATCAAATTATTAGTTAATTATGTTGATAATTATTTCTATTTTTGCTAAAATTCTTTTCCATTTTGGGCCAACCAAATTTGCTCCTAGCCAACAAAAAAAGCGTATTTTTTAAGTTCACGGTTATAAAGTATATAAAGTTAGGTGCATATGTTAATGACCACTCCATTTCACAATCAAAATTTCTGAATAAATCTTTTGGAAAGTATAAAGAGCTACTTTATGCAAAGGCTTCTCTTTTTCAGAAAAAAACATTCCAAAACTCTAGGAATTTTTCCGAAATGTTTTCAATTTTCAAGCCATTTCTGGGCTTTTAAATCACCATGAAGGAGTGGTTTGATCACTTTAGTGGGCATCCAACGTTATGATAGCGTGTTTTTTTATTTATATTTGTGTGGCACATAAATTCAAATGTAAATCATAATTTTTTCAAATAAATGATATCAGTGGAAAGCCACTGAAAATGCCAGAAAAAAATAAAGACAGTAAGCCTTTATTCAACTTCCAAAAATTTTTTTTTCAAAAGTTTTGATCATGAAGTAGAGTGGTCCTCAACATATGCACCTGACTATAGTAAAAGTGAAGAAAGGATAGATAATTTTCTTCTTTTTACACACTAATCACCTGAATACACATAAAACAATTGGCGAAATGGACATTGAAAAATAAGGAGCAATTGTGGAAATGTTGACAATATACCTGCAAAGAAAAACAAATTTTTACGGTGCTAGTGATTTTTACAGATTTTCTAAGAAAAAATAATCAGAATTTTGCACCAAAGCAATCAAATAAAAAATCTTGGTATCAAGCGACAGCTTTTGAATTGCTCTAACAAAAAAATTCACTTATATTTAAAAAAGTGTTGACAAAAAAGAGCGAAAAATTGACAAAATTTTTTTTTTCTCTTTATGAAATTTTTTAAAAGTTGGTTGACAAAGAGAAGCAACTAGATGCTAAAGTGTTCGGTCTGGGAGTGTAGTCCACTTGGAAGCCACTAGGGGAGCCGGAAAATCCGACACTGGAAATCCGACTCAAGCGGAAAATCCGACACAAGCGGAATATCCGACACTACTTTAAATTTTTTTATAATAATTTTTGAATTTTCAACTAATATTTAATTATTTAATATCCTTAAAGTTGGGGAACTAAATCAATTTAATTTGAACTTTAATTCAAAATAATTTACTTTGTGTGTAAAAAAGCTTTGTATTCGTTTCTTCACTTAGTAAAAATATGCTAAAAACCAAGTTATGAATCTCACCGAGATTTATGCAACTAGGAACAATCGGTACCCTCTTCAATATTTGCGGGCAATAATGTACCGGATGGCAGAACCAATATAAAAAACTTATTTAAATTAAGTTCGGATTATATTGATTTAGTTCACCAACTTTAAGGATATAAAATTAATTAAATATTAGTCTAAAATGCAAAAATGGTGTCGGATTTTCCAGTGTCGGATATTCCGCTTGTGTCGGATTTTCCGGCGGTGTCGGATTTTCCGCTTGAGTCGTATTTTCCAGTGTCGGATTTTCCGGTGTCGGATTTTCCAGTGTCGGATTTTCATAGAGCCGTAGTCCACTTGGCCAAGTGGACTACACTCCCAGACCGAACACTTTAGCATCTACGGACTACACTCCCAGACCGAACATAAAGGATGCGACCAAGATGGTTTATTTTGGCGGCGTTTAAGCAAAGTTATGACTAGATTTTCTTTTAAAAACTGGAAAAATGGCGGATTTATAAAACGCGCCAGCATCACCCTTTTTACCAAATGTTAAGCACATGGATGTCCGCCGCTTTGACCATTAGGCGAATGGAATAGTTGGTCATCCATCCAAACAGTTCGAGCACAAGGATCATGGACAACGACTTGAAAATGTTTTCTGAAAATTCAAAATTAATGGAAAACGTGTGTTTCGGTGCTTGCTGGCGGGTTTCGTAAATTCTGCCACCCATGTGCGTTTCGTAAATCCGCTATTTTTGCTGAATTTTCGACTAAATCAAGTCATACCCTTTATCACAGACAACCAAAATTAAATACTCTTGATGTCCTACGATAGCCTTTGAATTTGCTCTATAAGCTTGAAAAGTTTCAGAAAAATTAACTAAGTTTAAAAAAAATTGTGGCCAAAAAATGACAAAAACTGCAGTAACCCTCCAAATACATAATCTAATTTATTGAAATTTAGCAAGCTAATAAAGCTATTCAAGTGCTATCGTATGAAACCAAGTTTATTTCATTTTGTTGCTTCTGACCAGCGTTATGACTTTATTTTGTCGAAAATTCAGTAAAAATTGCCGATTTACGAAATGCGCATAGGTGGCGGAACTTACGAAACGCACCAGCACTGTTTCGATTTGTCCATTCGTTTCCATGGTTTACTTTGCTTTTTGACCATATTCTGACGAAACAAAATGATCAGCCACACCAAAATGTAACAGCACACAGAGAAACTGTTGACGACCAACAGCATGATCACTATCCAAGTGGCCTCCTTCTGTGCCGGATCAATCACTGTGCACATCACGGGGCTGAACAAAATTGGAATTGAGCGATGCTGGGTCGTTTTGACAACTCCGCCACTATAGGCTTTTTGTAAATAAGCCATTTGTTCTGGTTTTCCGAACATAATTCGTCATTTCAAAAAAAAATATGGCCAAAAATAATTTTGTTTCACTTTCACAATCCCAATTTTCGCAAAACTTCATCAATTTCCATGAAAGTAGGCTGGCTAAAAAGTCAATCAAAAGCTATAAGGCGATATCAAGACTGTTTAATTTTGTTGCTATTTAGAAAAGTTATGACGTACATATTATGTTCGGAAGCCAGTAAAAAATGGCGGATTTACAAAACGCCCATAGTGGCGGAATTTACGAAGCAAACCACCACAAAAGTGGGCGATAAAAAATGGCAAATAAATGAGGAAAATGAACTTATTGATTGATTAATTGATTAATCAAGAAATCAATCAATAATGAGCTGTCATCCTTTTCTTACATCATTGGATTCTGAAGCGAAACATTCAATGAAACAATTGGTACAAACGAAGCGTACAATGCGCAGACGGCAACAATTGAATACAAATAATTTCGGTCTTTGCTGTTCTTTAGGTACCTTATGAGAAAAAAAAGATTGGTGAAAAAGGCTAACATAAAAAAGAAAACAATGAAAAAATGATTTTAAAGCGAACCAAATTGGGAAAATAACGCTGATCAGTCGATCAATGCCAATGGTAAGTGCCATGCCATTGGTAAAAATAGTGCAGAAAAGGGGCAATAACTGTAGGGAAAAATGACCGCTTTTTTCATTATTTTTTCAAAAAACATATAAAATCGTGGAAATCTTTATGCCAAAGCCATTAGCAAATCAGACCCAAATTCTCAAAAAAAATTTCCGGTGGCGCCTATCGGTACGCCGACCATTTCTTTTCAAAATTAAAAAAGTATTTCATATTTTAAAGCCGGAATTGCTCAAATAAATTGTTGGCGGCGAGAAATATGTGCTAATGCTTGATTTAGTTGAATAAAATGCAATTTTAAGCGGTTATTCAACGTTTTCAAAAAATGTCTTATTTTTTTAGCGTGGTTTTGATCATTTTACTGAGAGTACGGAGTACCGAGTAGGTAAAAGTACCGGGTTTTTGGTATCAGTATCAGAACCGAGTACCGGGGTCGAGTACCGGTACCGACTTCCGGGTACCGGGAAATTTCTGGTACCTGAATTAAGGCGCAAATATGCAATGGAATAAAATTTGTTCCGCTGACAACAACAGCGAGGGTCACAAACGAACTGCACTCCTGCACCGCAATGCTGAGGGCGTTCAGTGCAATTTGCATGTTACAACTGCTCCGGAGAGTCCTTTTATGAAATTTTTTTTGTTTAATGATTCCCCCCCCCCCCCCCCCCGGCGTCCCCCACTTTGTTTTGATCGTGATGTACACAATGTTCAAATTCAGCATCACTCCAACCAAACACACCAACGATTTGCATCCGATCAGTGCCACCAATGGCAAAGTGACGCCCGACTCTTTGAACGTCTCATACACCTGAACAAAATCCGTTCGATGAACATGATTTTAAAAGAATCATTTTGATCACCGGATCGGCCGCCGTTTTGGTGGTGTTCATTAAAGGTGATAATTTTTTGAAGTGAATTGGAGGAATTATTTCAAAGGCCAAATAAAAAGTTTTTGCGTGTCTTTTTCCCCCACGGCGTCTTTTTCACGTTGGCTACAATTTTAAACAAACCAAAATTGAGCGAATTTTGTTTCACAAATTTACTGACAATTTCAACCATTTTTAGGGTGTTACTATGGAGAAAGAAGCGAGAGTGTTGTTCTCTAACCAACTTTTTGTGATTTATTAATTAAAAAGTAATACCATGCCGACATGAAGTGTGACCAAACTAAGTTCACTAAAATGTTACAATTTGTACGCAGTGAGAAAAATGCTGCGAATGTAATGCGAAGAATTGCAAACAAAAAATTCTTGTAAGAAATGTTTTTTTGCTTTTGACATCACTTGATTGTGAAATTTTGGTAAACTTATGTCACGTTTAAGCTATAGCCAAAAAAACCTTAATAAAAAAAGTTAAAGTGCTCCACAATAAATTGTTTCGGACCCCAAATGGACTCCCAATTTTGTGAACTAAGAATACAAAACCGAAACATGTGAAAATGTGGAGAATAAATCAAAAGCACAGAATGAGCCTAAAACAATTCCCAACACACAGAAAAGAGGAAATAAAATTTATGCTAAATTAAAAAAAAAAGTTATAATAATGTCCAAGTTTTATATTCGACTACAAAATGAAAATTGAAAATGATTGGTTAAAATGCATTTATCGAATTTGGACTTTGCCTTATGCCGTGTCTTTGGATAATAAAAAAAGTTAATTGAGGAAAAAGATATAGCTAATTATTATTTTTGTTAATTACATTACCTATTGTTAATTTTCTTTTGTTTTAAAGAAACTAGTAACATTTCGTTTAGTCAATTATCCGCTGGCATTAAATGAAATGAGAAAAATTGTACAAATTCACGACAAATTCGCGATGATCAAAATTGAGTCTATCCATCGAAGAAATCCTTTATGCGCCCCTGACATTTGCGCTCCAGACTTTTGCGCCTCCGACATTTGCGCCCCCGATAGATTAAAAAATATATAATTTTGGATTCAAAATGTGTTTTTCCCAAGGGCCAACGGGACAGAAAATAGGTCAAATTATTCTCGAGGCACCGTTTAGGCCATTCTGAGACCGCAGAAAAAAAGTATTTGTCTGGAAATATCAAATCTATCTATTATTATTCAAATATTTTTAGAAAATGCACACCAAATTTTTCAAATTTTATTTTTTCTAATTTTGTTCGCCTTGCCCTAGGATTGCCATGATTTCGTAATAAGTGATAAATGTTTATTTAATAAAATTAAAAAAAAAATAATTGCCAAAAATCAATTAAAGCATAGTCATGGAATAATAATGGGTGTATTATTATACACTTATACTAATAAATACCAATGCGTATTTAAAATGTAAATTATAAAATAAAACAAAAGCGTAAAGCCAGCGGGAATAAAAGAGTGACTCTCATAAGAAATTATTTTTATAATCAAATAATAATTTAAAGGGAGAATATGCAATATTAAAGTGGCATAAATTCTCTCAGCATTCCATTGCATTTCCATTTTATTATACCTTTATTTATCTTACGAATAAAAATTTTAGTCATTTTTTTGGAAAATGCAAGTCAAAATAATTCTTCTAAATTTTTTTGGCCTATCCCTTTGTTTACCGTCGGCGTCTTACAAATGGGATTCGGCCAATTTGAAGAACAATGTGCACATTTTTGCCAACTTTATTGACGATATTTATACGGAATACCGAACGAATGACACAATGGGTCAGTTTAAAATACGGATATTTTCGCTAAATTTAGTCATAACTTTTCTCAGAAGCACAACATTAAATTGGTATTATAAGATAGGCTCTATTAAACCTCAAAAAATTTCATTAAGTTTTTAAAAAATTGGAGCCAAACAAGTTGAAAAATTGCCAAAACTCTTGAAAAAAATTACCATTTTTTTATTTGTTTGAAATTTAGCAATAACAGAGCTAATTAAATGTTATTGTATAATATCATAATTTTTTAATTTCGTTGCTTTTGAGTAAAATTATGACTAAATTTCGGCGAAAATTATTTTCTGAGTACCATAGGCTCTTTCTTTATATCTTTTTTAAATACTTAATAATTTTCATTTTTTGACAATAATATTTTATAACATTTTCAGACTTAATTTTCCTCGAGAAACAATATGCCCAGGAAGAGTTTTCTGATGCACAAAAAAGAACTGTTTTTAACTTCACTTTTGTTAAATGGGCAGCTGAACTTGCACATTTTTGTGTGAACAATGGTAATGAATACATACAAATAGATTTTTTTTTAAAAAAACTATTTTTTATTCATTTATCTGAATGAAAATTCTGTAAAGAAGAAGAATGTCTTGGTTAAAAAAAATGTTGAGAGGCAGGGATTGTAATAGGATAGCACAGATAGCATCTTCGCCCACAGCGTCAAAATTTTGATTGATATAAATCTTTAACAGATATTATAGAGCCGAATTTTCCTTTGAAGTTGATTAATAAATTTTTTCTATTAAACTTTATATTAATAATTAAATTTAAAAATATTAAAACGAATTTTGAAAAATATAAAACAAACGAATTTCTTTGTTATCTTTTTGTGGGAATCGTACCAATTTCCTTGTTCCATTTATTCAGAGGTTTTTCTACCATTGTGACAGCGAGCACATATCAAATATAATAAATTTTTTTTTTTATCATTTTCAGTTGATAAACAAACCGAAACATTATCTGACAACCTAAAAAGAATGCTGTTTGACTTCACTTTACTGAAATGGGCCGCTGGAATTGCCCATTTTCGTGTTAACAATGGTAACAACAACACTGGTGATGATGCTGAACCATATGATCAGCAGAATTTAAATGTGAATATGTTACAAGGAAAAAAATACGATTTCCATGGATTTACCCATTATGACCAATCGCTTGGCCATAAAATTGCTGCAAAATTCAAAAACGAAATATTTTCACCTCAAAAACAAATACATCAAAATGTGATGAACCAAATTTTGCAGTTGGCAATTTCATTTTCCATCCGGATTGTTCTGTGCATAATGTTAGTGATTAAAATATTATAAATTTTGGGATTTTAGCTTAGTCCCCAATTGTGGAAAAACTTGAGAATCGACTTTAAAATGCAAAGATGATGAAAAAAATGCAATTGACAGCGTGATATGTGATTTTTATGCACAATTTTTTAGACGAAAATGACGACCAATATGGGGGGGGGACAATCAATTAGAGAATGACTATTCCATTATTTCTTTTTTTTCCCAAATTCTTTAATCTGTAATCCCTCTTAATGGGTTTTAGTGATTCAATGCTTAAAATTATGATTAAATCACTGATTAATCGTAATGAAAATTACGTCATAAAAAATAAGCGGAGTTTATTTTGTCCTAAAAAGCAAAAAACTACTAAAGAAAATCTTTTCTTTCTATCACCATTGGCGCGGGCCGCATTGTGGCCATAAATTCATTATTCTAAGATTTTATTCAAATTTCACTGTGCCCCCTCTCTTTCATTCGTTTCCTCGTCTTTTGCTGTTAAAAAACGATTCCAACCATTTTTAAAAGTTTGAATTTTGTATCTATGAAAAACATTTACCTTGGGTTTGGTTAAATTTTTCAAATGAAATAATAGACAAATTTCTAATTCAAATTTAGTTATGACGATTACTTCAAGATTCACCATGGCATTGGTGAATGGCAATTAAAGACCCTTTTGTGTGCCTATAAGAAATTATCAAGAGAGAATGAGCACAACAAAAAGAACGACGAAAATGATGGGTATAAAAAAATGGACATTTAAAAAGGCAATTACCAATTATTATTTTTTTTTTGTAAATTTTTAGAATTTTCCCATTTAAAATTATTGAAACTGACGAAAAAAGGGAGAATTATTATTGGGCTCAAAATTTAGCTCCAAAGCAAGAGGCATTGGAGCACAACAAAATCTCAGAGCAACAGAAATTTATTGGTAAGTTTCGTCTTGTTTTACAAATTTTGTAATTTAAAACCTTTATCTGATTAAATTACATTTAAATAATAAATATAATTTTCAGAAAATTTCAACTTCATTCTGACACTGTCCAAATATGAATTGACATACTATGAAATTTACAAAATTCTTGATGCAATTATGAAACAAACATATACAAATATGCTAAAAACTCCAAAATTTCATGTAGTTATGGAAAAGCATTTTGCATTGGCAAATGAAAATGATGAGCATAATATTCCGAACATTTTCTCAGCTATTGAAGACCATTTTGCTCAGTTATATTTGACATCAAAGCCTTTGTTGTCCGGGATGACATCTCCAAGATACGGATCAGACACTGAAAACAGCAGCCCAAGCCACATGGACTGCGCACTTATCTCTTTTGGCCGACAGTTGGCCAAACGTTTCAATTGCTATTATTATTCCTTTATTAATTATCAAAGAAAAAGTACAAAAGTTTGCGGAAGAGATGCGCTTAAATTGGGCAAAATCAATGCCATCAGCAGTGAAAATACACCGGCAACGGGGTACTGTAATGAAGTACTCTATAAAAGCTCTCCAGATAAAATAAGAATGAACTATAAAATAATCAGCTTAATATAATTAAATTTTATGCATAAATATAATTACCAATTTAAAACAAATCCTAATATACTTAATTTTCAAATTCACTCACTTTTACAGGGGGGGGGGGGGGGTTAGATTTTTGCTGATTCTTGGAAGGCTAGGATTTTCTGTGATATACAATTAATTTTTAATTTTACCCCCCCCCCCCTTCCCCTTCCCCCCCCCCCCCCAGGGACGTATCCAGGGGGGGGGGATACGCGGGGTACGTACCGCCCACCCCCCCCCCCCCTCCCAACCCCCCGGTACCCCCCAAACCCAAATCCTGGATACGTCCCTGCCGCCTCGCCCCATTTAAGTTCCATGCACTTCGAGATGGAATTGTTCAATGAGCCATTGTGGAATTATGCACGAGTGATTGGAATTAAGGCAAAATCATGTGAAGGTGAATTATTCAATGAATAAATGAAAATTATTGAATAAATAGGAATTGAATAAAATTGAATTAAAAATAATAAATTTTAAAATTTTAAGAAATATTACATTATCGGGATGCGCTTCAAAGTATTGTTCATTCTGACTTGACAAAAATCGAAAACGTGACAGAAATGCAAGAATTCCAAGGAATAAAATCATATGTTAAGCAATTTGAAACTCATGGGAAAAGTCAAAAATTCGATGATCTTTTTCAAAATTTTCAAAATATGTCCATAGAAAACAAAATCGCTTCTATAATGGAATTTGATGAAATTTTGGAACAAATCAAAGTGGATTATGCCGACAAAAGCAATACATCTGCTGAAGGTCAAAAGTCAACATTTTTTAAAATTAATAATTAAAATTGATAAATTTTTAAATAATTACTTTATTGAAAATTTTTTTAACAATTCTTCAAAAGTTTTACATTATTGTGATGCTCTTCAAATGATTGTACATTCATGCATAACAAATTTTGAAAATTTGACTGAATTGCACGAATTTAAAAGTCTCAAATCACGCGTTTACCAATTTGAAAACTATGGAAATAGCGACAATTTGCATAAATTTTCTCAAAATTTTCAAGATAATTCTTTAAAATATAAGCTAAACAGTCTGAAGGCGTTTCTTAAAATATTGGAAGAATTAAAGACTAATTATAGCGGAGTCGACAACTGTAAATTAATTAGCAGCGGGGAAATAAATTTCTCAAAATATGATGAAAATGAAATTAGCAAATTTGGCCAAATTTTATATGGACTTTTGAAAATGCATTATCCTGACAAAGTGAATTATGACGAAAAGTATCAATTCCTGACATTTCCATTATTAATTGCTAAACATATTCTTACTTGCTTTGGTGAATTTGTTGAGAGGTTTGTTGAATAAAGAAAAATTTGCATGTCATCATTAGGGCTGGGATTTTTAGGTTTAACGCCCCTATTCGATCGACCCTAGGAATCCCTATTTTGGACGTTCGCCCCCAAAAATTCCTGTTTGAGTGTTCGCCCTTAAAATAAGTTTTTATCCCTATTTTGGCGTTTTGTTCAAAATTTATTAATAAAACTGCAATAAAAACAAAAAATACACCCCTAAGAATCGACCAAAAAAATTTCAAAATATGCCCTAAGAATCGACCCTAAAATTTTCAAAAGTAGACCCATAAGAAATGAAAAAAATTTCTCAAAAATTCAATCTCCAAAGTTTCTATTTGCTCCTCTGATATCTTGAGACTAGAACGGGTTTTTCCGTTTACAAATCACTTTTGGCCAATAATCGTATGTCTTTTACCGCCGAAAATCTCGAAATTTATTTGATTTGTAACTGCAATCAGTGAATAAAATTGTTTGCCTTAATTTTAACTTATTTACATAGAAAAAACTGCAATTTTAATAAATTTCACCCCTACATTTGAAACTTTTTCGGCCCTATTTTTGCCCCTATTTCGTTAATTTTTTGCCCCTATTTAGGTCCCTATTTTAGACTTTTTCGCCCCTAAAAATCCCAGCCCTAGTCATCATTAACGCATGCAGTATCAGTTCAAATAATTTTTTTATAAGTACCAGTAAAAATTTTTTAATACTCGTGCAAAAAGAACCATATTTCCAGACATTTCCTTCAAAATTTCAATAAGGTTTAAATGCCAAGTAATTTAATTTGGTTGAAATGTAATGAAAATTAGCAATTTTAGTAATTTAACTGAAGAGAGTCAAATTGAACATAGTATGGACTTTATTTTAACAATTCAATCGGCTGTTGCACCGGGAGAAGCAGAAATGAAACGTAAAAGGCGTCAAAATGTAATTAACGGAAGTGTTAATGTGGCATTATTCAAATTGCTTTTCTCATGGGCAATTCGTTTGTGCATGCAATTGGAACAAAATGATGAAATTGTCAAGAAATATCTTCCATTATTTTTATTCGGCTTAAAAATGTCCAAGAGACCTAATGGGTAAAATTTAATATGTTATTTATACAAACAACAACAAAATAAAATCATATTTTTTTTGATAAATTTTCCTATAAAATTTGGGATACGAAAATGCTTATTTTTTTTTAGCTGGAACGGTTACCGTATTTACGATTACAAACTGAAAATTGATGATAAAATAGTCAAAATGAGTTTACCCAATTGGAACTTACCTTATGATGTGTATTTAAAAAATAAAAAAGAGCTATTGGCGGAAAAAGCAAAAGGTAAATTATTTAATTATAAAATTTTATAAAGTCCCTTCTTTTTTTTACAGAAAATTTAGATTTTTTGCTTTCATTGTCCAATTTTTCACCAACAATCTATGAAGTGTCAAAAATGGCAAAAACTCTTAATAGAATAACAGATGATACACATATTTGGATCAACCCATCGGACCCCCAAATTTTGCATTTTTTAGTAAAATATTTTAAAAACATAAAACCCAATATTACTAAAAGAACAGAATTGGAATTAGAAGGCCAATCGTGCATTTTGATAAATTTTGTGAATGATTTATTGAAAAAAGCTTCTGAAGCAAAATGCTTACCAGACCATGATATTGTCAATGTTTTCTTTAAACACGCGACCAAAATGTGCACAGAGGAAAAGTTAGTTATGTATAATAAAATATTTTTAAATCTCCTTATAATGATTAGTTTTACGCAATATGTAAATTATTAAAAGTTAAAAAAAAAATTTAAAAACTTTGCAATTCCCGTCTAAATAAATAATCTAAACTAATTTTCATTTTAATTTTAATTAGTTTTTATGGTTTAGAATAAAAGAAGAAACAATTAAACAATTTGAAGCACATATTAATTTGAGCAGAGCAGTTAAACTCAATTTCACCATTCACAGAGGTATTGAATGAGTTGATGGTTCAAAATCTTAAAAAAAAAAGTGTTCTTTTTTTGTTACTAAAACAAGTTGAAAACAGGGGTAGGGATGGAAGCAAGTCATTAGCGGGACGGGGAGAGAAGGGGGCATCATTGCGCAGTGAGTCATCAGCGATGAGAGTCACCAAATGTTCCATTTTTCACCTCAAAAAATAACATTTTAACGGGGATAGGACGAAATCTCGCCGCCAAAATCTCGCCACCCGAAATCACGTCGAGACAGAAACTCGACGCAAAAAATTTTCAAGAAAACCCCTTGCAGAGAAATTCCAAAGTTTGTAAGGGAGTTTCCCGAAATAAGTTAAAATGTAAATTCCTTCACGTTTTTGGAATTTACTTGCAAATTTTTATTTTAAACAAAAAAGTTTTGAACAAATGGATTTTTAGTTCAAAAATTTCTGAAATTTCGCCGGCAAGATTTTGTCAATTTAATCATCCAAAAATAGATTCTATTAACACTTTATTCCCCTTTTCTTCTTTTTCAATCTCTTTGCACAAACCAATCCAATTCTGACTATTGATTTGCCGGGTGCTGGTGCATTTCTTAAATTCCGCCACCTATGCGCGTTTCTTAAATCCGCCATTTTTACCTATTTTTCGTATAAATCATGTCATAACTTTTCTGAAAAGCAACCAAATCAAACAATCTTGGTATTGCACGATAGCATTTGTATTGCTTTATTAGCTTAAGATTTAAAAAATTTCATTCATTTTCCAAAAGATATAGGTTAAAAAGTGGAAAAAATTACCATAACTCTTGAAAAACTTAACGAAATTTTTTGAAATTTAGTAAGCTAATAAAGCAATACAAATGCTATCGTACAATACCAAGATTGCTTGATTTGGTTGCTTTTGAGAAAAGTTATAACATGATTTATACGAAAAATCAGTAAAAATGGTGGAATTTAAGAAACGCACCAGCACCATTGCCGCCCCGCTAATGACTTATTCCTTCCGCCTACTAATCGTTGATTCTGAAGTTATTGATTTTGAGGTCACTGTTTATAAAATTTATTTAAATTAAGTTAAAGTGAGAAATTAATAAAATTCTTTTTATTTATTAAAAGTCAATTTATTAATTTTTAAACAGATGAACAATTATTATCAACACTGATTTATGAATTGGAAGAAATGCTGCAAAAAGAACCCTTGAATTACACCAATTTGTTTATTGGAAAAACGGTGGAATGGAAATTGTTTGAATTGGCACTTCGTAAAAACGAAAAACAGGGAGAGATTCAAAATTTGTTGGAGGAATTGAAGAAGGAATCCAACGGGACATTTGAAAGCCTTAAAAATGGAATACCATCAAATACCAAAGAAGAAGAGAAAGAAAATTCAAGCCAAAATGAAAACTTAAAACAATTATTAGAGAAATTAAAAGAAAAATTAGAGGTTATGGAACAAGAAAACCTTAAAGAAAAGGAAAGAGAAAAACTTGCCTTCTTTTAAGAAAATTATTAGTGATTTTTAAGTGCTCCACACTGAGGAGTAGTGAGTTAGACTATTACATTTTATTTTAAATTTCGAAGACGAACTCTTGGTTTTTTTTTTGCTATTTTAAAAATTTGTATTATTTTTTTAATTTATATAAATTTTTGGAGCTTATTAAGACAAATCAGTCTCCATATTCATCTATGTTAATTTTATACTTGGCCCAAAATTTAAGCTTTCCTTTCCCGAGCTCGCGCATGGAGTCGCGGAGCCTAGAGGTTTCATTGTTATCCTAATTTGCAGAAAAATGCCAGTTTTTGTGCAATTTGAGATAGATTTTGAGAAAAAAAAACTAAGCGAAATGAGTCCGGTGGTGCCGTTAGTTGGTTGCTTCTGAGAAAAGTCGTGTTGCGACTTTTGCGCCGCTCAGCAAAAGCGACACTTGCCCCAAAAAGGCCGATTTTCGGTAAAAAAAATTTGAGTAATCAAATTACAATGGATGACTGACTGTTCACTTTAGGCCATTATAAAAAAAAATCCCACATTTGCTTCTTTTCAGTCTTTGTCGATGCTTCTGGGATTTAAATATTTTTTTTCAGGTTGAAAAACCGGTACTTTTTGGCTGGGAAAAACCGGTACCAGTACCGGTACCGCCCAACCCTAGTAAAATCGAAAATTTTGATACAATATGTATTATCCCAGGGGTGGGGTCAGCCAAGCTATTTTTTTGCCTAATAAACAAAAAAGACCATCCAAAAAATGCATAATTATTTTGGCAAATATAACAAGGAATTTATTAGTTACTGAATTTAAAGGTAAAAATTTATCCAAAAAAAATTTTCAGCAGAGCGATAATAAATAATAATAAAAGCAGAGATTAATGATTGGGAAAATTAAAGGATAAAAATGTTTAAAATATCGAAAAAAATTGAAGGGTTATTCGTCCGTAACATTGCCCAGTTTCACATCCATGGAAACATTTGCTTCATCGTCCTCCGACTTGGAACTGTCGGCCATTTTGTAGAAAACAGAATTGCCAAATCCTTTGACCTTTTTTAAAAAATAAAAATAAAAGAAATCAAACAAATATTTTTTTATGAAATTGTATTTCAAAATCAATTCTTTTTTATATTTTAAATTAAAATAAAAAAAAATAGACCTCAATCAATTCGTTAGAACGAACTAATTCAGCGATTGCCTGATCGACATTTTCATAGACCTACAAATTAGGGATTAATTTTTTAGTAATAGATTGAAAAAAACACATTAAAATCCTTTTTTTTTTATTAATCTTGTTTTAGCATATATAGAAATATATCTTAAAAATTTCCACAATTTTTTAAAGAAAGCATGTTTTTAATTTTAAATTTTATGGTACATTTGCTAAAAATTTTTTTAATTAAATAAAATTTAAAAAGGTCTTTACGAAAAATAATAATTGTTTAAACATATTTAATTACGCGTGATTTGTCATTGCCAAGGTTGAGGGTGCTAGTGATGTAGTGCAGAATTGCACCCTTGGTGGAACCGTTTTGATCATTCAGTGCAGCAATTGCTTTCTTCACCATCTGTTATTTGAATAATAATTATTTATTTGCAAGTAAATACAGAAAAAGTCACAAAAATAACCTGTTTGCTTGGAATTTCCTTCATCGTCAGTATCGTTGTCGGATTAGCTTCTTCTTCTGTCTCGTCAAACTCTTCCGACTCGACATCCACCGTAGTCGATTTGTCCGCTTCTTCTGTCTCTTCAATCTCTACCGTAGTCGATTTGTTCGCTTCTTCCACCTCCACCACTACTGTAGTCGAGTTGTTTGCTTCTTCCACCTCTGCCGTAGTCGAATTGTTCGCTTCTTCCACCTCTACCGTAGTCGAGTTGTTCGCTTCTTCTATCTCTACCGTATTCGAGTTGTTCGCTTCTTCCACCTTTAACGTAGTCGAGTTGTTTGCTTCTTCCACCTCTACTGTAGTCGAGTTGTTCGCTTCTTCCATCTTTACCGTAGTCGAGTTGTCCGCTTCTTCCATCTCTACCGTAGTCGAGTTGTTCGCTTCTTCCACTTCTAGCGTAGTCGATTTGTCCGCTTCTTCCATCTCTACCGTAGTCGAGTTGTTCGCTTCTTCCACCCTTAACGTAGTCGAGTTGTTCGCTTCTTCCACCTCTACCGTAGTCGAATTGTTCGCTTCTTCCACCTCCACCACTACCGTAGTCGATTTTTTCGCTTCTTTCACCTTTGACTTAGTCGAATTGTTCGCTTCTTCCACCTCCACCACTACTGTAGTCGAGTTTTTTGCTTCTTTCACCTCTACTGTAGTCGAGTTCTTCGCTTCTTCCACCTCTACTGCAGTCGAGTTCTTCGCTTCTTCCACCTCTACCGTAGTCGAGTTCTTCACTTCTTCCATCTCTACCGTAGTCGAGTTTTTCGCTTCTTCCACCTTTGACATAGTCGATTGTTCGCTTCTTTCCACCTCCACCACTACCCGTAGTCGAGTTGTTTTGCTTCTTCCACCTCTGCGTAGTCGAATTGTTCGCTTCTTTCCACCTCTACTGTAGTCGAGTTGTTCGCTTCTTCCACCTCTACTGTAGTCCGAGTTGTTCGCTTCTTCCCATACCGTAATAGTCGATTTGTCCGCTTCTCCATCTCTACCGTAGTCGAGTGTTCGCTTCTTCCACCTTAACGTAGTCGAGTTGTTCGCTTCTTCCACCTCTACGTAGTCGAATTGTTCGCTTCTTCCACCTCCACCACTACCGTAGTCGATTTTTTCGCTTCTTTCACCTTTGACTTAGTCGAATTGTTCGCTTCTTCCACCTCCACCACTACCGTAGTCGAGTTTTTTGCTTCTTTCACCTCTACTGTAGTCGAGTTCTTCGCTTCTTCCACCTCTACCGCAGTCGAGTTCTTCGCTTCTTCCACCTCTACCGTAGTCGAGTTCTTCACTTCTTCCATCTCTACCGTAGTCGAGTTTTTCGCTTCTTCCACCTTTGACATAGTCGAATTGTTCGCTTCTTCCACCTCCACCACTACCGTAGTCGAGTTGTTTGCTTCTTCCACCTCTGCCGTAGTCGAATTGTTCGCTTCTTCCACCTCTACTGTAGTCGAGTTGTTCGCTTCTTCCACCTCTACTGTAGTCGAGTTGTTCGCTTCTTCCACCTCTACCGTAGTCGAGTTGTTCGCTTCTTCCATCTCTACCGTAGTCGAATTGTTCGCTTCTTCCACCTCTACTGTAGTCGAGTTCTTCGCTTTTTCCTTATGGGCTTTTACCGTAGTCGAGTTGTTCGCTTCTTCCACCTTAACCGTGGTCGAGTAGTTCGCTTCTTCCATCTCTACCGTAGTCGAGTTGCTTGCTTCTTCCACCTTTGACATAGTCGAATTGTTCGCTTCTTCCACCTCTACCGTAGTCGAGTTGTTCGCTTCTTCCAACTTTACTGTAGTCGAGTTGTTCTCCTCTTCCTTATGGGCTTTTACCGTAGTTGAGTTGTTCGCTTCTTCCACCTCTACCGTAGTCGAGTTGTTCGCTTCTTCAAACTTTACTGTAGTCGATTTGTTCTCCTCTTCCTTATGGGCTTTTACCGTAGTCGAATTTTTCGCTTTTTTCACCTTCACCTTTAACGTAGTCGAGGTATAGGCTTCTTCCACCCCTACCGTAATCGAGTTGTTCGCCTCTTCCTTCTCGACCTCTGCTGTAGTCGACTTCTCCTCTACACTGACATTGGTGCCTTTCTTTGTTCCATTGTTTTCAACAATGCCCAGATGTTTCAAAGTTTGGTTGCCCTGTTGCTGCTTATTTGTGACTCTGATCGCATTGGATTGCACTAAAAAGTATTTTTTTTTATGTTCACCAAATTTTTCAATATACCGTTTCCAAGATTAGCAACCTGTACAGCCAAAAAAGCAACAATACCGGCGACGTATATTTTCATTTCGGTTATTCCCTAAATTGACAACATTTTCATATGTGTATTATCACGGGTTTTATTTCGCAAAAAAACTTTTTTATATTAAGAAATTAATTATAATTTGTAAATGATTTATATTTAAAAATATTAATAGTTTTATTTATTATTTTTTTTTGTAAGTATTTGATATAACATAAATATTTATAAAAAAATCATTGAAAAATGCACATCCATATTAACATAAACCCAAATGATCAACAAAAATTATTTATTCGATTTGCTTTTAAGCACCCTGAAAATGGGTTCATCAAATTCCATCCAGTGGCCGTTGCTTTCCAAAAAAACTGTTGATTATCGTCATGAATAAATTATTAAAATAATTTTGATGTAATAATAAACGAAAATGATGATGTGATGCAAATACCTATGTAGATAAGTATAAAGAAATATTCTTTTGAAATTAATAATGAATTTATAATAGGATATAGTAAAGCGACAAATTTAATCTTGGCAAAGTCCCGTCCAAGAACGTCAGTCAGTGAAGATCTTGTCAAAATAGGTGCTGGCGCGTTTCTTAAAAACTGCCATGCATGCGCGTTTCTTAAAACTGCCAATTTCACTGATTTCTCGACTAAATTTTATCATAACTTTTCTCAGAAGCAATCAAATTAAAAAATCTTGGTTTTGAAAGATAGCCAATGAGTTGTTCTAACAGTTTGCTAAATTTCAAAAAATTTCATTAATTTCTTCAAGAGGTATGTCAATTTTTTGTGCTTGTTTGGTTTCAATTTTTTAAGCCTTAATAAATTTTTTGAATTTAGCAAGCTAATAGAGCAATTCAAGGGCTATCTTACAACACCAAGATTAAAAAAACGTACAAATGAGTACCAGTGCCCCGGTTTTGACCGGGTCCCGGTCCCGCCCCGGGTTTTTTCCGTTTTCCCAGCCAAAAATGGCCCGAATTCCGTGCTGTGGATTATTGTTGTAATCTTGCACAATCAAATTCCAGTGTTTGTCGTCGTCTTGCATATTTTTTTTGACGAAAGAGTCAAAAAGGCATAACTTAACACTCATAAGTGAAATTTTGTTTATTTAAAAAAGACATGCCAGAAGAATTTTTCAAAATTTTTTATTTTTTGTTATAATTTCTTTTTTTTCTCTATCATTGATTGTTTCTATTTTATAACATACACCTTTTGGATAGGGTTGAGCGGTACTTTTTCGTGCTGGGACGTTTGTTAAATACCGTCACTATGGGCGTTTGTTAAATCCGCCATCTTTTACAGATTTACCGAACATAATTTGTCATAACTTTGCCCAAAATTAACCAAATTAAACATTCCTGGTAACATCCGATAGCTATTGGATAGCTCTATTTATCTACTAAATTTCAAAAAAATTGAATAAGTTTTTTTAAAAATATAGCCAAAAATATTTTATTTTTCAATCTCACGGTCCTAATTTTCGTAAAAATTAATCAAATTTTTTGAAATTTGTAAGGTTAATAGAGCTAAATAATAGCTATCGGACCATACCAAGATTTGGTTGGGTTTGAACAAAGTTATGACGGATTATGTTCGGAAAATTTGTAAAAAATGGCGGATTTAACAAACGCCCATAGTGGCGGCATTTAACAAACGACCTAGCACCCCGGTTTTTCCAGCCAAAAAGTACCGGTTTTTTCAACCTGAAAAATACCGGTACCGGTTTTTCCCAAAAGTACGGGTACCGCTCAACCCTAATTTTGGAATGATGGCCCAGTTTACCTATTGATTTTTTGGTCCGAATTACTTTTTTTTCCTGATTTTCTAAAAATTTGCATGGATTGTTGTGAAATTTCGTCTGTGATCTATGGACTTTTAAAGTGCACTCATTAATGAACAATGTCACCATTTGGTACCTCTTTTATGAAATTGCAACTCCAAAAGTGAATTTTGTATTAAATAATGGAGATAAAAAAACCACAACCAGCATTTTATAGTTCATATAATCAGCCTTTAAAGAATCTTTTATCCTGACAACAAACGCAAGTGATGATTTTAACAATTTTAATGAAAAAAAATCGTACAAGTTGAAACATGGAGCAAATTTAAATGGAAATTGTAACAAAACTTTATTATGCCAGTAATTATTGTTTAAAATTAATGTGAAAATGAACAATAGAAAAACTGAAAAATGTACATTGTTGGATAATCCTTCAAAAGCGGAAGTGTCCACAACTCTGCCATTTGGAAGCCATTGAACAAACCATTTTGAGAAGACTTTCCTGTCAGTGTTGCTGAGGAGCGCAAGCGCGATGTATTGCGTCATCGATTCTCCCGCCTTTGACAAAAGATTATATCTATGATAATAGCAAATCTGACCCTGTGCCTTATTAATCGTCATGACGTTGCTAGGACAAAGCGGGATTATGAAAGAAAAGTAATGAATTTTCCAACTAAACATTAAAACATAAAGAAAATTTAATTATAACAAATTTTTAATGAAATTTTAAAATGTTTTATTCATTTTTTAGTTGCGTATTAAATGGTGCCGAAAATGTGGTGAAAAAAGTGGTAAAGCAATGCTACAAGGAACATGATGTTGTCAAGATTCAACATAAACGATGTGAATGTTTGAAGAGCAAAGTGCCGGGGTGAATTTTTTTCTAAATTATTTTTATTCTTTTTTTTCTGTTAGACATGATTACAGTCTTGCAAGTTACTGTGACAAGGTCAAAGCGACGACATTTCCCGAGGACGAATGATTTTGAAGTGGTACGAAATGTGATGGATGCTAAATTGTTGAATGAGCAGAAAAAAACTCATTTATTAATAACGAGAAAAGATAACAGTCAAAATGCATTAATCAAATGAATAACCTTGCCTGATTAGTGGTCTATTTTGCAAAATTCCAAATAAAATGGAGCAATTTGCAATTAAAACATTTTCTCCCAAATTTTTGCCCTTAATATTAAGAAAAAAAAAATTTTTTTTTTTTAGGTATTAATTTTCAAAATGATGGTGAAAAGTCTTATTTTTCTCGCTTTTTTCGCCGTTCATTATGGCGGTGACGCAAGCGAAAATGAAGACTACGGATGCGGATATCGCCAGGTGCTTTAATGAATTTCTTTCGATTTTTTTTATAAATTTTATTAAAATATAAAATAAAATCTTGTTAATTTAGTGCAGTTGTGCCGAACAAAAAACATGCTTTGAAGAGTTGAAAACCGAAACAAGAAAGTGCTTCCAACATGCACAAATAACCTTGGACGAACAACTCAAAAAAGAGGTAAATGAACTCTTAAATATATTTTAATATTAATCTTTTTAATTATTAAATTCATTTAAGAATGTCGATCCGACCAAGACAAATGTGTGTTATGTCAAGTTCATCGATTATGTTGATGATTGGGTTTCCTGTGTTGATGCACAATTGACCATTGAGGCGAGGTCCTTATTAAAAAAAAATTTTATATGAATTATTTATTTAAAATAAGAAAATTTGTCAATCAATAAATATTTTTCAGTTGTTTGGCCATGAAATCGGAACAAAAAATTGAATCAGCCGATTTCCTAACTATATACTCCGAAATTGCGCAAGAACATATCAATAAGCGGATGAACTATCTTTATGGTCAAAATAATGTTTTGTTATTTTCCATTTTCAAAATTTTTAAATTTATAATTGTCTCAAATTGTAATAATTTTCTTTTAGGTCTTAGCAAACATAAGCTTGTGCAACTGGAGAAAAAATGGCACGATTCGGCCAAGCAATGTGCCTTTGAAAAAATTACAAAGATCAGCTGCTTTATGAAAGAAAAGTAAGGAATTTTAAACTAAAACATTAAAACATAAAGAAAATTTAATTATAACAAATTTTTAATTAAATTTAAAAATGTTTTATTTTATTTTTAGTTGTGTATTAAATGGTGCCGAAAATGTGGTGAAAAAAGTGGTAAAGCAATGCTACAAGGAACATGATGTTGTCAAGATTCAGCATAATCGATGTGAATGTTTGAAGAGCAAAGTGCCGGGGTAAATTTTTTTCTAAATTATTTTTATTCTTTTTTTTCTGTTAGACATGATTACAGTCTTGCAAGTTACTGTGACAAGGTCAAAGCGACGACATTTCCCGAGGAACGAATGATTTTGAAGTGGTACGAAATGTGATGGATGCTAAATTGTTAAACACCCTGAAATTTGTTTCTTATTAAAAATTAAAATAATTCAAGACTTTATTCAATTTCTATGCTCGAAAATGGCACATTTAGCTTATTAAAAAAAACAGAAAGCAAAAAATTTGCCTGTTTGCGTTCATTAATTAGTATTTATTAGGGCAGTCACTGTAATTAACCAACTTTAGTAAAAAATTGTATAATTTTAAGCTAAGAAATAATGCTCCTAGTATGATTTTCTTGAATAAAACACTGCCCAAAAATGATGGATAAAATTAATGTGGATAAAAAAGTTAATTGCCCAAAACATTAAACCAAAGTTGTTCAAATTTTTAAAATGCTATAAAAGTTAAGACTTGAATTTAAGAATATCTTCTTTATTTTTTTGAATAGATAAGAAATTGTTAACATATTTACACTATTAAATTAGAGCCTTCTTTGTGTCATATTTGATTTTCGGCCATCTAATATAAATGTGCTTTAATTTGCTTTAGCTTCTGGTTTCAATTTTTTAAAAATTATAAATTTGTCAAATAATATTTTCACGAATAACATCAACAAACTTAAAGATTTCACCCCTATGCCTTGAAAGTATTGCAAATTTATTATTTATTATTATTTCCAAAAAAATGTCATCAATTAATAAAATATCTTTCAATTTACAACTTATTTTTGTGAAAAAAAGGCAAAATGAAAAGAAAAAAAACACTCATTGGTTAATAAAGGGAAATCAGTCAAATGAATTAATCAAATTTTATTTTTCATTATTTTTCTTTATTTTGCAAAATTCCAAATAAAATGGAATAATTTTCATGATTAAAACATTTTCTCTCCAATTTTATCCTTATTTAATAATAAAAAAGAATTGTTTTTAGAAGTAGTTTTAAAAATGATGGTGAAAAAACTGCTGTTTCTCGCATTTATCGTCACTCATTATGGCGGTGATGCAAGCGAAAATGAAGGCTACGAATATGGATATAGACAGGCGCCTTTAATGAATTCTTTCGATTTTAATTTAAATTTTATTAAAATATAAAATAAAATCTTGTTAATTTAGTGCAGTTGTGCCGAACAAAAAGCATGCTTTGAAGAGTTGAAAACCGAAACGGAAAAATGCTTTGAACAAGCACAAGTGACCTTGGACGAAGAACTGAAAAAAGAGGTAAATGCCAATTTTAAGAAAAAAAACTTATTGAAGATAAAAAAGAACTTTATTAAAAAATTTTAAATAAGTTTTTCCATTTAAGAAAGTTGACCCTACCAAAACAAATGTGTGTTTTGGCAAGTTCAATTTATTTGTGGCTGAATGGATTACATGTGTTGATGCAAAATTTGCAAACGAATCAAGGTGGTGTTCGTTTCAAAATACAATTAAAAATATTATTTATGAAAAATTTTTATTTTTTTTTGAATTTTTCAGTTGTTTGGCCACAAAAACGGAACAAAAAATTCCATCAGGCGATTTCTTGTCAATATATTCGCAGGTTTTGCGTCATAACATTGATATGCGAATGAACCATATTTATGGTTATTATTTTATTTAAATAATTTATATTTATTTTTTTTTTTCAAATAGAAAATATTTATTTTTTAAGGCCTTGGCAACCATAAACTTGTGCAATTGGAGAAAAAATGGCACGATACAACCAAGGAATGTGCATTTGAAAAAATGAGCAAAATCGACTGTTTCAACAAAAATAGGTAATTAATGAGTAGGGACCGCAAAAAAAAGCAAATACTTTTTTTTTTTGCAACGAGTTTCGATATATTAAGCATAAATCACATTTTTCACTTGGTTAGAAACTTCTACGATGACTTTTATAATGCCTTTTTTTGGCATTTTCCCATTTTGGCGCCTTTTTGGCATTTTTGAGCGTTTATTTTTAGAATTTTTGCGAAATTCACTAAGAAACATAAAATTTGCGCTATAAAATTTAAATTTTTTATTCATAATTTTATTTTCAAAAATTTTTTTCTCATTTTTTGTAATTTTCAAAACAAAAGGTTGCCCCTAAAAATTATATTTTTATCCAAAATTATGATTCTCAAAATATTTTTTTTGCTTGATTTTTAAAATATTAAATTTATCTCGCTTGTCTTCGGTGATAGGTGAAAGAATTTTTTCTTTATCATTTGACTAAAAAATTGCTTTAAATTTGTTTTTGGCTTTAAAACGATATGAAAAAATGTGCGTTCAAAAATTTTAAATGCCTATTTTCATGCCTTTTTTAGGGTTTTGTGCCTTTTCCATGCCTTTTTTGCATTTTTTGGTGCCTTTTTTTGGTCTCTATTAATAAGCCTATATATACCGCGGTATTTTCGGTATATACGGCGGTATATACCGAAACCGATATGCGGTATATACCTAAATTTCGGTATTAAAAATACCGAATACCAATACCGTGCCTAACATACTTTTAATGACGAAATGTATATTTTTCAATAATTTAATATTTTTTTTTAGTTGTGTTTTAAAAGGTACCGAAAAAGAAGTGAAAAAGGTGTTCAAGAAATGCTTCAATGATCCTGAAGGAATTGTTGAGCTTCATTCCAAGCAGTGTGAATGCATGAATAACAAAGTGCACGGGTAAAAGTTATAAAATAAATTTATTTGAAATAAAAAAAAAATTGATTTAAATTTTATAATTAAAACAAGGGCTCGCAAATGAAAATTTTCAAAATCATCATTTGGGGTCAAAAATCATCATTTAAAATTTTTATTAAAAAGGCGCAAAAAACTGATTAAAAATGAATCAATGTTTATTTTTTATTGACTTTGATCTGGGCTAGCGACTTCACTGTTTCAACCTTCAATGAATTGCGAACATCAGTCCACTGCGCTGAGCATAATTTTGCAAAATTAAGTATATTTTGGTAACAGATTTGCACCAAAAAAGCCCGATTTTTGTGAGTTTTTTGAAAAATTTTGAGAAAACATAAGCGAAAAAGGGTCCGGTGGTGCCGGTAGGCGCCACCAGGGAAATTTTTGGAAATTTGGTTCTAATTTGTTAAAGTATTTGGGCCTAAGAATGGCTGTTTTTGATGGCCGATTAATTATCAAATTTTCAAAAAAGCCACAAAAATCATCAATCATTTCAAAAAAAAAATCATCATTGACCCCTTCAAAAGCCACAAAATGATGATGAATCCTCACATTTGCGAGCCCTGATTAAAACGTTCAATATTTTTAGCTATGGTTACGACCTAAGTAGCTACTGCAACAAGGTCAAAGCAACTGTATTCCCAGAAGATGATTAATTTTTATAAATGCTCACAGGCTCCCAACTAAATACTGTTGATGCAAAATTTTAAAAAAAAGTAGTATAATTTAAATAAAATTTTTATAAATTTATTTCGGTTTTTATTCATAATTAGTGATAAAAAAAAATTTGTATTAATCTTTTCAAAGTGATAACTTTAAAAAAACAGAGGTGCAGCAGGATCTGCAATGTTATTGGATTTATTGGGTTTTTACGCTTTGTGGTGGTGCTGGTGCGTTTCTTAAATTCTGCCATTTTTATTGGGTTTTTAAATATATCTAGTCATAACTTTACTCAGAGGCAACAAAATTAAACCATCTTGGTATTGTACTATAGCAGTTGTATTGCTTTATTAGCTTACTAAATTTCAAAAAATTTCGTTAGTTTTTCAAGGGTTATGGTAATTTTTTCCATTTTTTAGCTCTAATTTTTAAAACTTAATGAAGTTTTTTTTTGGAATTTTACAAGCTAATAGAGCAATTTAAAGACTAACTTATAATCCAAGATTATTTCATTTGGTTGCTTCTGCGAAAAGTTAAGACTTGATTTAGTCGAAAATTCAATAAAAATGGCGGATTTAAGAAACGCACCAACACCAACTCCTGATCCTGAGGCGGGTATTTTTTGAAAAAGATATCCCGATTACGAGTCTAATCCTTTAATCCTGTAAAGGAAAGAAAAAAAGGGGGAAAATTCTTATTTTATTTCTGATCCTTGTATTTCATCTGTTTGTTTATATACATAGAAAAAATTCGTTGAATAGAAAGAATTTTAAACTGACTTTTATTTGTGCAGAATCCATTTTGTCGTGTATTTTTACAATTTTTCTCATTTCATTTTAATGCCAGCGAATAATTGACTAAACGAATTTTCATGACCAAGTTTGAAAAAATTTAAGATAAATATTTTTTTTATTAACCTGTTTATATATATTGGTAAATAAATTACAAACTAATAAAAATGTGTTCAATCACAAGGCAAAATTGACAAAATGATCGTCCTATTACAAATTATTTTTTATGAAAGAAAAAATTGAAAAAGGAAATGAATTGCGTATTATTACAAATAAACTGCAATTATGTCTCATAATAAATTAATCAAAAATTATAATTTCATTAAGGTATTCAAACTGTTAATTCTAACACAAAAATGACTGACGAATGGCATTATAAAATTCTGCTCTCATTTCATTTGTAATCATTTCAAATTTAATTTAAATAAAAATTCTTTTCAATAACATTTTATCACTTTTAATAATAAAGCTAAACATCTAATTCTGAATAAAAAAATGTTAGCGAAAAGTGTTCTGCTTCTCGCGTTGATCACTGCTTATTATGGTGTTGAATCAGCCGAAAATCCAGGCTATGGATATGGAGGATACGCCCAGGCAATTGTTGACATTTAAATACATTTGTGATTATAAAAATATATCATTTTTTTAATTTTATGTATTTTTTTTTGGGGGGATATTTTCTGCTATTTTAATTATAAATATGTGTTCCAAATATTTTTTGAATTTAGTGCAATTGTGCCGAACAAAAAGCATGCTTTGAAGAGTTGAAAAGCGAAACAGCAAAATGCTTTGAAAAAGCACATGGCACCTTGGACGAAGAACAAACGAAAAAGGTAAAATAATTTCGAATTTTGAACTTTATTTTTTATTTTAGCATGCTGACCCCGCCAAAACTAGGCTATGCTTTGACAAATTCAACACATTTGTGAATGATTGGATTGGCTGTGTTGATGCAAAACTCGCTAAGGAGTCGAGGTAGCCTTTAAGAAAAAAAAAAAGCTAAAACCATTTTACATTTTTAGTTGTTTGGCCACAAAATCAGAACAAAAAAACAGCTCCGGAGATTTTTTGGCCGTATACTCAAAAGTTGTACGTGAAAATATCGACTTACGAATGAACAAACTTTATGGTAGTATTCCCTGTAGCAGATTTTTTAAAATAATTTCATTTATAATTAATTTTTTTTTTTTGTGTTATTTTTCCGTTTTTTCATAAACCACGAATCTTTCAGGACTTGACACAAATGATGCGCTTGTGCAAATGGACAAAAAATGGCATGACACTGCCGAGCAATGTGCCTTTGAAAAAATTCAAAAAATTAGCTGCTTTACCAAAGAAAGGCAATAAAGATGGCTTTGTTATTTTAAATATTTAAAAAAATTTTTTTCATTTAATTTTTAATTAATTTTATTCTTTTTGCTTTGTTATTTAAATATTTTTAAATCCTTTTTTTCCATTTAAATTATAA
The DNA here is from genome assembly GCA_039877585.1 of Heterodera filipjevi. NCBI lineage: Eukaryota > Metazoa > Nematoda > Chromadorea > Rhabditida > Heteroderidae > Heterodera > Heterodera filipjevi. The sequence goes on along the minus strand of JBDPZO010000006.1, from coordinate 1,934,855 downwards.
TGAAATTTTATTCATTTTTAGCTGTGTATTGAATGGAGCTGAAGTAATGATTAAAAAAGTGGTGAAAGAGTGCTACAAGGAGCTGGATGTTGCCAAAGTTCAATACAGTTGGTGTGAATGCATGTCAAGCCATGTTCAAGGGTAAAACCTAATGATTTAATTAAGTTGTTTTAGTTTTTTATTTTTTTCATTAGCTATGGTTACGGTATTACCAATTATTGTAACAAACTCAAAACAACGAAGAGCCTAGAAGAATGATTTTATGAGCGCTTCTGTAATGATTAATGATGATGCTATACAACAGAACTGATGTGTGTGCAAACTGTTAAATAAATTGATGAAAAGTTGAGATTTATGACATGCCACTTTTTAAATAACGTTTAAAAAATAATATTTTTTACTGTTTTTATTTGGATAAAAAAAATGAATTCTTAATTTTTTAAATATTTAATTAATGCCAAATGTGTTTTAAGTTCATATTTCTCGCGTTGATTTGAAAGATAAGGCAAATTGATAGAACTTGGTACTCCAGTTTATTACGTATGACAAAAATATTTTTATAAAATTAAAAATTAAAAAAATTAAAATACAAATTTCAAAAATAAACTTTTTATTCACCCAAGTAAAAAACTAATAAAATAAAAAACAAATAAACCTGAAAAAGAATAATTGATTTTAGCAAGCGTCATTAATAAGAAAATTTCATTAAAATTTTTTCAATCTAATTAGTTAAACTTATAATATTACATCAAACTTATTAAATAATTAATCAATTTTTATAATTACAATATCCTATCTGAAATTATAAAGCAATGTTAATACAAGTAAAATCTTTCACCAAAAAGCTTTTTTTATGCCTTTGTTTCACGTGAAAAGCTTCATGTGATATGCAAAAGATGAAGAGAGGACGTCAATATTTCTTTATAAAAAAGAAAATTATTATATTTTTTATAATGAATTTGAATATTCATAAAAGCATAATTATAATTTTCAATATTTATATGTATAATTTATATAAATAAGGAAGTTAAAATGTATAAATTACTGCTGTTGTTATTTTTTATTATTCTACAAAACTTTGTCAATGGGATGTATTTGTCACAACATACACTAAATTATAAAACAAGTATTCCGTCTTCATCAGGTATATATAAAAATAGCTTTCTATGAATAAATAAATATTATATATATATATATATTATGTATATAATATATATATATTTATATTATATATTTTTTAATGAAAATTTTTTAGAAAGAATCGAGCAAATTCGGAAAAAACCAGCACCTTCATTCATCCCACAAAACAGACAAGGCTCAAAATGTTGTAATATATAATGTTTTTTAATCTATATGATCAAATAAATATTTAGGCAATTTTAAAATTTCCAAAAAACATTTACATCCAATTATGGCCAGTGGAAAAGCGATAAACAAAATCCCAGCCGAAGGAATGCCAAGCTGTTTTAGTTATGAAAATCAGCTAAAAATCATGTTAGAAAAGCGTAAAAAATATGAATCCAACAAATCAAAACTGGCGATAAGTTCATTTGGAAAATTTGAAACAGCTATTGTAAGCTATAATATGAGTAGATAGTTTCAAATTAAATAAATTAAATATCAAAATAAACTTTTTTTTTGTTTTTTTTAAATAACACAATAAAATTTTTTCATTATATTCAAAATTAATTTTTATTTTAGCCTGACAATGTTTATCACGTATTTGCGCTTGGCCAAGCAATCAAAATTGAAAGTGGGCTAAAAGCAATGAAAATTAAAGATATGTCTGAGACCGAACACCTTCTCAAAATTATATTGGCAATGAGAAAGGCGATTTTATATATAAATGGAAAGGCCGTAAAAAAGGTCTAATAAATCAAAATGCTGGGAGAAATAAAATTTCCGTTAAATCTTCAGAAATTTCCTTAAATTTTCACTAAAATTATAAAATTTGTTGTGAAAGAAAATTTCTTTAAATTTTTACCAAAAAAATATGAATAAATTCTAAGGGGCTGGATTTTTATTATTTATTAAAATTTCATTAATTATATGTATTTGCTAAATGTGTGCTAGGTCGTTTCGTAAATTCCGCCATTTTAACGACATTCCTTTGAAAAACTCAGTATATCTTAGTGTACTTTATTGGCCAGAAGTTTTTTAAAACTTATTAATAAAAATTATTTTAAAATTTGGGTAGTAAAATGGCTGAATTTACGAAACGACCCAGCAAGTTTGCGAAATATTTCGTTCTTCCATTTCAAGTTGTCACCAGTGATGATCAATGAACAGCTTCGCTTTATCGGCTTGGTGCTTGGCCATCTGCTGTTTCGCGAAAATCCAATTTTTGACAAAGCCCAAAATATGTATTATTATTCGGCCAAAATTGAGCCTGCGATTGATGCCTTTAACATGTCTGAGTGTGGTTTGTTGATCAACCAATTTGATCAACAATTACGTGACCAATTGACAGGGACAAATTTGGAAAATTTTGAAACTTTTGACAGTGATTATGATGAGAATTTCTGCGAAATTCTTGAAAATTTGGAGAAAAAAGTTTCGACCGGAACGCTTGAGTCGGGCGAGTCGGAAAAACGTGTAGAACTTGTACAAAAATCGCTTCTGATCGCTAAACATGGACCTGAGTTCCCATACTATACATTATTTATGCGCGCTTTTCTTATTTTTGGCGTGAATGCTCCGAATTTAATTATTTTGTATCGGGTAAGAAAAAGAATTTTTTAAATTTTTTGATTAAGAAATTAAGGCAATAATCCAGTAGAGGGGTGGGCAAGTTAAAGAGAGAAACCGAGAGACAGCGATAGAATGTGAGAGGAAACAAAGCAAACGGTTAAGAGAGCAACCAGAGATGGGTTGGCCCCTATGCTAATGAGAAATACCGAAATAATTGCTAATTAATTCATTAATTTTAGCCTTTTTTATTAACACTTGAAAACCATTTTTAGGCTTTGCTGGGCGGGTACATTGACGGTGTCCAATTGGATGAATATTTAACGGAATATTTTCAATCAAAAACTCTTAAATTGGCATCAAATTGTGACAAAATAGTGCTTCTTGAAAAACAAATGAAAAGCCTTTCAAAGCATTATGGATTGTAAATTACGAAGAAAAAAAAGAAGAATTTTTTAAGTATTCATTTATACACAGTTGTTATTGACTTTTTTATAACACTTTTTCTATATAAATTCTGAACTTATTTAAAAATCTTGTAATTTCTTCAAATATTTGTTTTTAAAAACAAAAATCCAGCATTTGAGGATTCGACATTTGAGGACCTGACATTTCGATAATCTTCGTCGGGGCGCAAATGTCAGAAGCTATTGGAGTCTATTCGTCGCCAAATTTTAAATTAAATCTTCAAAATTAATCCTATTTTGAGGCATAGGTTAAAACGAATTTCACTAAAAACATTTTTTCGTGAAGCGATTCTTTTTGGCTTAGGCCGAAAATTGCCGCCTCGGCGAATTGGCAACGCGCCTTTTTTTGGCGTTGTATTGTCCAGGTCAGGAAAACTAATGCGATTCGTATTGGATATTAAAAATAAACCTTTTATCATGCAATTAAGAAATTACTTTAAATGAAATATAAAAATGCGTCATAACAATACCGTATTAAAATACAATTTAATCTACAGTATTAAATTGGTATGTCATTGATCTTTGGATTTTCCTCATTGTTCTCATTGTTCTGGACAAATTGTAAGCACGATACACAATTGAGATGAACCAAACGGATATAATTATGCACAACAAATAACCGAACAAAAAACCCATTAAATACGATATAAATGCCTTTTGTCCTGTAAATTAAAAATTTAAATTAATAAAATAGTTCATATAATTCAAAAATTATGAACATAATTAAAATGCATTGAATTTCACAATACCTATCTTCTGAGAAACCCTCACTGCCTCAATTATTCCGTAAAACACCAATGAAACTGCCTTGAAATAATTTAATTAAAAATTTTAATAGAAGAATTATTCAAATTTTGAAAAAAGAGTTTTGTTGTTTCAAAAGCAATGTTTTAAATTTAAATTAATAATTATAACCAATTTTTTGGAACATACATTCGTGATCAGAAATGGCAAATACATTTTATGGGATCTCTTTCCGCGCATTTCGCCCACAATAATTGGAATTCCACAGAAGCACGAAATAAATGCCTTAATTTGAACATATTTTTTTAACAAAATATTAATAAATTATTACCCAGATCATTGTTATATAGTCATATACGGTAAGGCTGTGTTGTTGAAACGCATAAACGCCATATGGTAAAATGAAAATGCCAGAAAAAAAATAAATCCATGCAAGGATAAGTGAACCCTGTAAAAATTTTTAATTTTTATTAGATTTTATTCAAAAAAAAATTATTTTTTGTAATTAAGTATAAGACTATTTTACTGTTGTCACGTGAAAGCCACACCAGCACATCCATTTGTGAATGCAGCTATAGCAACACATTTTAAATAAATCTATCAAAGAAATTTATTTTGATAATTTATTTAATGATTTTAAATATAATTTTAAAAGATTATATTTATTGAAGCCAATAATTTATGTATTCTATCGGTTTAAAAAGAACTAATTCTCTATTATATGTTAAATTACTCTATTATAGGGTAAATTTTTGTTATTTGAAATGTAATTAATTAAACTTAAGTTCCGTCCATCTTTGTCTGAATCTTTGTTTTGGGCAACAAAAAATTTTAAAGTGAATATAAATACCCAATTTAATGAAGTCATCTGATTTGTTTAGTTAAAATTTTGTTATTCATTTTGAGATTTGACTTCAATTCATCAATTGGTTTCGCGGTTAAAACAAAAAGTTACATTTAAAAAAATAATGAAATAATCTATCCAATTTTCGGTGAATTTCAATTTATTTATGTTTTATTTTTTAATAATGTCAGAACAAAAATAAGCAAATACACATTAAATTGTCAAACATAGACACAGACTTCAAATTAAGTAAAATATAAGTACAAAAAATTATTAAAAAAACACTAAAATATATTTTTTAAATAATATATATAAGTAGAGGCAGGTTTTTTAGGTGCTAAAAATACTGAAATAGATATTAAAATTAATTCATTAATTTTAGCCTTTTTTAATTAACACTTGAAAACCATTTTTAGGCTTTGCTGGGCGGGTACATTGACGGTGTCCAATATTGTCAACCAAAAACTCTTAAATTGGCACCAAATTCCGAGAAAATATTGCTTCTTGAAAACCAAATGAAAAGCGTTCAAAGCATTATTGTAAATTACGAAGAAAAAAAGGAAGAAATTATTGATATACAGTTGATAATGACTTCTTTATAACACTTTTTCTATATAAATTTTGAACTATTACAGAATAGAAAAGTGAAAAAAAAAGCATGAAAATATTTTTAAAACTTTTTGTTTTATTAAAATAATCCTTCATTCATTCCAATCACAAATGATTTTGTGACGACACAATTGATCAGACCAGACGGATGATCAGCACAGCTTCATACACCACCATGGCCCACTGAACCAGCCAGTTTTGTCCTGTGCGGCCACTTCCTCTCGGCACTTTGGCTTATCGCGTGGGCATAATATGGTGGTGCCGTACAAACTTTTGCAATTATTGTTAACAAATGGCAGTTTGCCAAGAAGGCTGCCAACAAGTGGCACTTGATCAAGACAAACTGAGCCTGGAAAAATGAACCACTAAAATAGTTTTATAAATTCAAAAAAATATATAGTTGGTATAGTAAAAATAATTAGTGAATTTTTTATTACAAAAAAAAAAAAAAATTTGATTCCAAAAATGCTAAAATTTATGTAATAAAATTTTTAGAAGAAATTTTGAAATACTCTATAAAATGAGCACCAAAAATGTTTTTATGAATATGTTTCGTGTATTTTTTACTGAAACGAAAAATTGACTGCAATATTTTCATAACTTAGTTTTAATGGATTTTTTCGAGATTGCATAATTTAAAAAAAAGCAATAATTAATTTAAATTTATAATTTTTTGGGGGTTTAAAAAATTAACATCTAATAATTAACACAATTTATATTTTGGGGAATTAAATTGTTTTTACAGTCTTAACAGTCTAGTATTCTATGTACTCTTTTATTTTCAAATTTGTTTTTTTTTCACATTCTCCCTTAAATTTCGTCCTTCCTTCCTTGTCCGTTCACTTATACAAATTATACCTTGACCAGAATAGAAATTCAACACCATTTTGTCCGGCGTCACTTGGGCTTGGATAAAGCCACCGGTTGTCCAGCTTAACAGCTCCTCACCAGCGAATTTCATCCACCAATGCGCGGACGGAAAACTATGAGCCATTTTTTTTTAATATTGGACATAAATTTTGTATTCTTTTTAATTTTATTATTGTAAAAAAAAAAATTATGTTGGAATTGAATCTAATTAAGAAATATTTTTTTACATTTCACTAATACATAGTATTGTTTATAATTGTTGTTTTAAAAATTAACAAATATTTGTTATAGAATAAATATATATATTTTTTTTAATTAAAGTTTTTTTTAATTTAAATAAACTTAGGGAAGGTTTAAATTTTATCAATTTAAAGAGAGTCATTTTAGATCATTTTTCAGATTGTTATATTATTGTTTCTAATTAGTTTGTTTTATAATATTATTTAAATAACGGTAGTATTTTTTTTCTTTTTCAACTAACTTACTGTAGGAGGACTTTGGCTTTTCCCTTTATTGCTTCGGCTGTCTTGTTAAATTCGTCCCAATGGTCTTGGCTTCGGTCCGTCGCTGCACCAGCACCAGAAATGATATAATCAAATGGGTTGCCGCTGTCTGTCTTAGTCAGCTGCAGGTGTTGCAAATTATGGTCATGCCCACTAAGGTAAGCCTGTCGAAAGTTCGCATTTTTTAGAAATTTTAAAGGAATTTTAATTCACGACAATTTCAATATGAAAAATTTTGAAACTGATTTAAATTTTACAAAAAATTTCCACGGCAAACCATTTATTTGCTGGAACCTTTCCCCCTTAAAACAATTTTTAGGGGAGTAAAAATTATTCTTAAATTTAAAGGCATATACAAAACATTAAAATTTTTCCCGGCAAACAAATTGAGGGTGCTAGGTCGTTTCATAAAAACCGCCACTTTGGGCGTTTCATAAAATCCGCCAAGTGGGCGTTTCATAAATTCCGCCATCATGGTCGTTCCATAAATCCGCAAATTTTACAGACATATCATTGCTCAAACGCAACCAAATTTAACAATCTTAGTGTGGTCCGGTAGCTATTCGTTAGCTCTATTAGCGCTTCTATTAGCCTACCAAAATAAAAAAAATTTTGAGATTTAAGAAAGTTGTAGCCATAAAAAGTGCAAAAAACTCTATGTTTTTCTCCAAACTTAAACAAAGTTTTTAAATTTGAATGGCTAATAGAGCTATCTAATAGCTATCGGACCATACCAAGACTGTGTAATTTGGTTGCATCTGAGCAAGGTTTAAAGAGTTTTTTGTCGAAAAATCTGTAAAATGGCGGAATTTATGAAACGCCAAAGTGGCGGTTTTTATGAAACGACCCAGCACGCAAATTGAGCATCACTAAATTTGTCTCTTCCTACAGTGACATTATTTTTTCGCATCAGTTCATCCATTTCGGCTAAACAATTGTGTAGAAGCCATGCTTACAATGGAATACATTGGATAATGTCGGCGACAAACAAATAGTGGCACTGAATTATTATCCAAAATATATAGGGGTGTTCCCCGCCGACTTACGAGTCGAACGTCCGCCGAGTGTCAAATGGTCCGAATGTCGAATATACAAAAACTATCCGAGTGTCGAATAGAGTAAAAATCTATAGAGCCCAAAAAATAGGGAAAGAATAATCGGTTTACCCCCCCCCCCGGTTTTGCTACCCCTGGTTTTGTTTCGGTTTTTACCAAAAAGGCCGTTTTTCTGTTTTAGTACGGTTAGCCCTTTACTCTCTACCTTGTAAAAAATGTCAGTTTTTTAGTTTCACTTGTTTAACTCGTTAAACATTCGGGTAGTAAAAATAGTTAACTTACAAAAAAATTATGACCTGAAAACACGAAAATCTGCAAAATCGAGATTTTTATAATCTTTTTATTATAAATTTTTCAAATAAAACCAATTTTTTTTGATTTTTGGTATACCAATAGAGTACATCGAGTACTATGAAAGAAACTAAAAAATCTAAGTTTAGTTGGGTCTGAGACTTATGCTTTGTCCCGGGGCGCAAATGTCGCTGCACCTTTGACATTCGGACCATTCGAGACTCGGGCCTAAAATGTCCCACCTGAAGCCCGGATTATTATTATACTGAGAATACTCTGAATGTTCAATGGACTGTCTCAACCACAGGTCTTGCTCCTGCGAGAATTTGTCCTTTCCTGGCAATGGTTCTTTCGGATTTGCATTGACTGATGGAATATCCATGCCAAATAACTGTCACTTTAATGTCTTCCGTCTCGCCGCATTTCAATATCTTTAAAAATATTTTCATTTAAGTTTATATATTTAATAGAACAGGAACAGGTATGAAGCCAGTATAATATTTAAAAAAACAACTGTCCCAAAAGTCATTTATAAATCGTATACACAAAATTTTGATAAAATTATTTCCAGAAATTTGCTATTTAGACGTAAAATTTTTTTGTAGGAATCGGAAATTGGAATTCCTGTGCCAAATAATGAAAATCGAAAAACTCAATCCAGTCATAACTCGGACTTCGACGCGTACTCGAAATCGTTTATTACCGTGTCAATCATCAAGAATTCCACCACCGTGTTTTTCTTGTTCTTGCTCGCAGAACCAAAAATCGTACCGGACCTTGTACCATGGCCTGTTTTCACATGTCGGCAGGGAATGTCCTTAATTGAAAATTTTCAATAATAATTTCACCATAATTTTATTTTAAATCTTCTACCATCGACTGCTGCCGTTCTCTGGGTGTAGTCAATTTGTGCTTGAGCACATGCCATGCCGATCATGGTTGCCAAGAATTGGGTACCATGGTACATCAAGCAGCGGCTTATCATACACATTTTCAAATGTCCACTTAAAGATGGGTTTTTTATTGAAAATTCGACATATTTAAAAAAATTACCTCAAATCGTCCATCCTTCACTTCTCGTACACCATTCCAAAAAAAATTGTCACATAAAATACCATAAATTTTGCTTTTAAACAAATTTCCTCCAAGATTGACAATAAATTGTGGTTGCTCTTCCTTTGCCAATATTTTCATTGCTGCGGCTACACTTCGTTGTGCATGAGTTGTATATGGATTAACTGGTTGCCACATTGAATGCCTAAATTGAAAAAAACGGAAGTAAATAGTTTTTGAAAATTTTTCCCATGCATATAGTCAGAACATTGGTAAAGGAAACTGTGGCCAAATATTAGCGTTTTTACAATAAATTTTTCCAGGACATGTGGCCAATTACAATTTGGTTACAGATTTTTTTTTTCGTAACAGGAAAACTTGGCATATGTCTATCATTTACAAAAACTGTCTGATCAACCATTTATTTCTCTATTTGCTGATCACTCACCTCCCATGTCGCCAATGATGAAGAATGTCATTTTGTCCAACTTGTCAAAAGTGCTTTTTCGACACGTTTCCGCATGTAATTTGGGTCAACATTTGGCCCCTGGAACCATCACACGCACCTCCCATTGTGGGAACTGGAAAAGGCCAGCCTTGTCAGTTGGTAACATCGATTTCGACTTGAATTGTTCTCATTCTTGGCCAAAACATTGCCAAATGGCGTGGCCAAAGAACAAATGCAATTTGCAATAGCATTTAGACCGGTATGAAATTCATCAAAAGATTTTAATTTTTAAATAAATATTTTATAATTAAAAAAATGGAACTAAAATTTTATTTTTAAATGATATTATTCTTAATGAAAATAAATGTTTTTTTTTTGGAAAAATAAAAGCAAAATCACAAAAAAAAAAAAGTTAATAACGGAAAATAAATTGTTTATTGTATTTAATTTTTTATCAAAAAAATTTTGTTATTATAATAAATGGAAGTTTTGTTCTTTTATAGATATGAAATAACAACGGTAATTTTTTCGTAAATTAGGCGACGCGAATTCCAGAGAATGATTGTTGACAACAAAAATGGCAAATGGATGGCATTGAAAGTGCAATAAGACAAATTTGGAACCTGTTATATCAACAAAAAATTTTTACTGCTCCAAAAGGTAGCCCCGCGCATTTGCAGATTTTTCGTCAAAGCCCTTCATAACTTTGCTCAAACGCAACCAAATTTCACAATCTTGGTATTTTCTGACAGCTATTGGTTAGTTCTATAAGCTAGCCCATTTCAAAAAATTTGATCTTTTTATGACAATAAAAATGTGTTTTTGCATTTATGGCTACGACTTTCTTAAATCTTAATCAAATTTTTGAAATTAAGCTGGCAATATAGTCAATCAATAGCTATAAGATGGATATCAACATTGTCTAATTTGGTTTATGAAAAGTTTTTCTCAGAAAATCTGTAAAATGGCGGGAATTATGAAACGCCCAAAGTATAATTATTATTATGCAAAACTAATTAAGAAATAACATTCAAATTCTCAAAATTCTTTCATTTTTGATTCATATTAATTTCAATTTAATGGGTGGTCACCTTCACTTTTATTTTCATAAAATATTTTAAAATTTTTCTTACAAATTTTTGTTTATTTCTTCATATTTAATGGTCAAATTAAAAATGTTCAAATAATCTTCCAAAACTTTAAATGACTTTATTGACCAAAATCAACTATTTTCAAGAAAGTCAAAATACATTGATTTACTGTTAATTATTTATTTCAATAAAATTAATAATAATTCGATATTAAGCATATTTTAGATAGAAATTTCATTTATAAGGTTAATTTTTATATCAACATTTTAATGAAAAAAACAGACATTTTAAATCCAATAAAATTCATTTCAACCGCCATTTTTACCGATTTTCCGGCCAAAAATCGTCATATTTTCTCCGAGACAACCTATGAGAGCCCTTAATTGTTCTATTAGCTTGCTAAATTTCAAAAAAAAAAATCATTAATATTAATGAAGTTGTGGCCAAAAAGTAGAAAAATTGGCATAACTCTTGAAAAAATCAAGATAATTTTTTGAAATTTGTATACTCATAGTGCCAATCAAAAGCTATTATAGGATACCAAGATTTCCGTTGACACAATTTTGGACGAAAAATCAGTAAAAAATGCCGATTAAGAAATGACCAAACACCAATTCATTCAAAGTGCAATGTCCTCATTTTTGCGATTTCCTCCGCCATGGAAATTTGCTTCATGAACTTTCACAAAAAAGTAGGCACGAAGAACAATGAGTAGAGCCAAATGTTTAATGCAAATGCGAGAAGCCACGAAATAAAATAGCATATAACCTCTTAACATTGTTGATTTAATTATTATAAAATGTAAATAGGATAATTCAGCAAACGGTATAAAAAAAATATTATTTTTTCATAAAATAAAAAAAAATACGAGAAAAACGCGAATTTTTCAGGTACGAAATAAAATAAAAAAATATAAGTATTTATTTTAGTTTTCTTTAAAAAATTTATTTCAGACCTGACACCCTACAAAAAACTAATTATTTATTGAAAACAAAAAAAAAACACCAACCAATTTCATGACGTGTTTCTTGCTAAGAACGGTTTCGGAATGCTTTATTGTACGATTCGTTTGGACAATAGTAGTATTTGTAGTGTTATTATTAGGCACTGAAAAAATAAATTGGTAAATTAAATATAAAAAATAATATTTATTATATAAAATACACATTTTATATTATTATATAATAAATAATAATTATTCTATAAATATAGTTTAATTTATTTTTCATCATAAACAAACCTTCAATCTTCACCAAAACAATCTGCTCCAGCATAGAAAAGCATGTACACAAAACATATTCCTAAAAAAAGAAATATTTGATGAAAAGGTAATATACATTTAAACTACAAAAACTATAAGAAACGGCAAATACATTCGAGTGTTCGCTTTCCACGCAATTCGCCGAAAATTATCGGTATTCGCTGAAGTACGGTAAGACACACTTTGGTAGGGATTTAAAAGTTTCCAGAATACAAATAGAAAAAAAAAACATATACCACAATGCCAATGAAAAACAAGAACACTGAAGCAGCTAAATAAGCCCTAAAATTGGCAAAAAAAAGTATGCCAATCACTAGACAAAACCAGGCAAGAACGTGTGCACCCTAAATAAAATAAACATTCATTTTGCTACCTAATTTTGGATCAGTTCTGCAAATTTGGTAGAATTTGTAGAGGTACTGTCGTATTTCTTTAAATCCGCTATTTTTTACAAAATTCCGCTAAATATAGTCTTAATTTTTCTTAAATTAAATAATCTTGGTATCATGCGATAGCTCTTGATTGGCTTTATCAGCTTTACAATTAAAAAAATGTCTTGATTCTTTTTTGGTTATCTCAGTTTTTTCAACTTATTACCATAATTTTTTTATAATTTAATTTAATTTTCAAATTTAGCAAGCTAATAGAGCGAGCAATACAAGAGCTATTGTAAGAAACCCAGATTGTTTTAATTTGGTTCCTTCTGAGAAAAATGTTGAATAATTCAGTAGACGAGTTTAGTACCCAACCAGCACCGTTTGCAAGACTCTAACCTTAGTAACATGGCAACAACAGCAACAACTCCATTGTGCCGTGCAACAATTGCAGCACATTGTAAACTATTTTCTCTTTAAATGGATTAATTATAAAGACATTCAAAATGAAATAAAACAATATACCTATTTTAATTGCTTTAATAATATCTTTTAAATGGTGATATTTTTTTGGGTCGAGACCATAATCGAATTTTTATCTACATGTTTTTTTGGTGATCAGTTTCAGGTTATGAAAGGTCAGTATCGAAGTGAAATTTTTTAATATTTATTATCCTGATAAGCTAATTATTAATAACAGGGATAATTCCACATATTTTATGTTTCGGAGGTAAATTGCGCAAAAATAATGATTGATCATTAAAACTTTCTTCCATCCTTTTCATTAAAGAAATTACCAGCAATCATTAAAAGAAAAGGAAAAAAAGGCGAACTTCCTTTTTGATCGATTTACCTAATTGAATCATTTGATTCTACTGATCATTTCTTATGGTTTATTCTTAAATAAAAATTTTTGTACAACACATTGTAAGATTGCTTCTGTGATTCATATGACTGACAAATAGAAATGAATATAACTTTCTTAACTTTCTTATAAAATTTATATAAAAAGTTGATTAATTGTTAAATAATTAATTTTGTTTGGATTTAATTATCGAGAATATTAATAATAACTTAGTAAATCATATTTATTTAATATATTAATTTTATTAAATAAGTAAAAAGTTAATATTATTATATTTAATTTTATTAATTAAGTAAAATTATATTTATTTACTATATTAATTTTATTTTAAATTAACTTTCTTAAACTAATACTGATAGATAGCTAACCTAAGTATATTTTATTTTTTTTATTGAATTAGGTAATAGAAGCCCATTATACATTTAAATTTCATTAGAATGCTTAGACTTACTTTGTAAGATAAAAACTATGTAAAGATGCATTAAATCCATAACAAAGATTTATTTTTATAATATATAAAATGGCATTTTTTGGTTGGAATAGAATAAAAAAAAATTATTTTAATATTAAAAAATATATATTTTAATATAAAGATCATATGCAATTGCAATATCATATTTTTTTGTGTTCGTCTTCTTCAAATATTTATTCCTCGTACTCATACCGAATAACATATTTGTATGCGCGATAAACAATTGAATATACCCAAATGAAAAGAGACATGATCAGGAGATAAATCAGCATATAAAGTATGAATCCATAGTTTATATGTGTCAATTGGTTCTAAATCAAATTATGTTTTATTATAATAAATTAAGAAATATAATTAAATGTTTAAAAACTAATTGAATACCTTTGTTCGTAGCAAGATGCACTATTGGGGCAATAGTTCCTGTAAATGCTGAGCAGACTAACGAAATGCCCTAAAAACGGGGCTTTTCATCATGGATAGTTTGCACTAATTTTCAGCCCAAACGCTAAGAGCTAAAATAGGATTGGGGCCGTTTTCGTAGGTTGAGATTTTATAAACTTTTGTTTGCCAACCAAATTAAGGGAACTTAGAAACATTCGAAGGCTTTTACGGACTCATTAGAGAGTTAAAAATAAAAAATAATCATTAAATTTAAAAATTTTGAATAAAATTTTATTGAATTCTAACTTTTTGCATTTCATGTAAAGAACTTTTTTGCTTAACGCTTAATAATAGCTTATTACTATATTCTCGTTTAATTTGGTGGCTAACAAAAAAAGGTGTTGAAAACGCTCACACTAAAACAGTCCGGGTCGGGTAAATTTGCTTGGCATAATGTTCAAACATTTTTTCGATTATAATCCTTAATTTTTGGTAATCAATTTATTTTGTTTAATCAACATACATGAATGATCAAAAATGGCAAATACTTTTGATGGGTTTTCTGGTGGCACATTTCTCCAAAATAATTGGAATTCCACGAAGCACAAAGCAAAAGCCTTCAACAGGTTCAAATGAATATTTAATATTATTATACCATGAAAATTTTTTAAAATTTTTCATAAGCCTTAAAGTGTTGGAATAATTGGAATAAAATTTATATAAATTGAAGATTATGTATTTTCATAAAAAAATTTTAAATTTTTTCATATATGCCTCGCTTTGTACATTAGCTCTTAAAGTCATGAGAGCCAAAAAAAAAAGGCAAAACTTTTAAATTCCAGGAATTTCAATATTTAACCCAAATTCAGTATTTTTAAGCCGCGAGTTGTTAGTATTTGTAATTTGTCGAAACTTATCATCATATTCTTATTACCAGTGTTTGCCCTAAAATCCCTCAAATACCCTATAAAATATATAAAAATATTACCATGATGATGTTAAACAAATTGTATAAAGAAATCGGTCGCTGGTTGACTAGGATTATTCAGCAAATGGTATACATAGAATGCCTAATACAAATAGACCCATGCAATGACAAGTGAACCCTGAAAGATAAATTACAACATTTAGGTGCAATAAAAAAATTTTTTAAAAATTTTACTATCTTTTTATACCCTAAATTTTTGATTAAAATAATAATATAAATAAATATACACACATATTTTCATTAAAAAAGTTTACTGTTTAACGTGACAGCCACAGCAGCACATCCATTTACGCACACAGCTTTCACAACACATTTCAAATTGGTAAAAATTAATGATGCAAATTATCCAAATGAATTAAGATTGTTTTAATAAATTATTAAAAAAAAAGTTTTTAGTTCATGATCAAAGTCGTATAAAATTAATGAATACTAGGTCAATTATTTTGGCATTGGCAGGGAATATTTGATTTTTGCTTATGTTATTTTAGTAAAATTTTTCATGCCTTCAAGGGATTAATCCGAATTGCAACCCAATTTTGAG
Organism: Heterodera filipjevi; assembly: GCA_039877585.1. NCBI lineage: Eukaryota > Metazoa > Nematoda > Chromadorea > Rhabditida > Heteroderidae > Heterodera > Heterodera filipjevi. The sequence continues at coordinate 1,919,310 of JBDPZO010000006.1, read as the reverse complement.
GTATCCACCGATTAAATCTTCTTTTTTTTTTGCGGTAAAATTGTTGCTGAAAAATTTTTGTTATTTTTTTAGAAATAATTGATTAAGATAACATGACTACTTTCCAAAAAATTCTTTTATGTTTGCACAATTTAAACCTTAGAATTTCTAAAGAACAAATAGGTATTAGAAACCGGAAAAAAAGGTTCGGTCGACAATCTTCGGTAAAAAAAGGCAAAGTGGAAGTCGAAAAAATCAGAAAATTTTTATTTCTTTCGGTCGGGGTTTTCGGTAAAAAAGCAAAAACCCCAACAAAAAAAGTCGTCAGAGACGATCTCTATTAAGCAATTATGAACAAAGATTCACTTTTTTTTAAAAGACCCAAATTATGTAAAACAAAAATGGATATAAAAATTTAAAATGTTTTTTAATAAAAAAACAAATTATAAAAATAAAGTTAAATAATATAAAATATTTTCCTTTGTTTTTGAGGGGTATTTTTGTCATTAATTCACTCCCGGGTCCTTTCTTCGCATGATGTGGTGTGTGCGCCATTTGTTTGTTTTCTCTTTTCAGAGCTGCTTCAATGGCACGCCTCTCCAAAGACTTCGAGAGTAAGTATCGTCCGCCGCTATTCGTTTGTGGCCCCCACAGGGACATTTGGGCGCTTGACAACTGAGTTAAAAATTTTTCAATTTTTTCCCAATATAAAATAAAAAATTTTTCCTACTTTTTATCAACACGAATCAATAAATAGATGGAATTATGAAAAAAGTCCTCTAAAAATTTCATTTGCTTCGCGATTATGCCCATAATGATAAGGAACTGCAAAAAATTTTTTTTTTAGAATATTACCATCCAATTGAAGAATCAATTTTGTTTCTACTATTTAAGAAATAGTTCTATTAATATTATGTGCTCTTTTAGACTAAGTATATCTCATACGAACAATTTGTGAGGATTTATGACCAAAAAATTATCCGGGGTTCAGTTGTCATGCTCAGTGTCACTCTTGCATTTTGAAAAAAAGTTGGAGCTATGACGCAAAAGGCCGCTGCTTGTCTTGATACTTTTTCTCTATTTCGAAATGAAAACAAAGTGTTTTTGGAAGATATACCAAAAATACAAAGAAATTTTTTGTTATTCTAATCCAGGGCTCCCATCTCATAAGCTCTAATTCAAGTCAAAGGCAAAAAATGAGAGTGGAGGATTTCATAAAATAATAATTAAATTTTCGTTTTGTTTTAGTTTTGAGAAAAACAAATTAAAATATTTTATAAATCATAAAAAAATATGAGAAAAAATAAATTGATTTTTTGAAGACTAGCTTAAAAAATAAGCCACCCCCACAGAAGAATATGCATCACCTTCAGAAATTTAAGTACGAACTCATCTTTGATCTTTTCCAAGTATGCGATTTTACTTGGAGCAAAAATAGAAAGAAAAAAATAAAAAAATTTTTTTGCTGTTGTTTTACATGAACCGTAAAA
>JBDPZO010000006.1:1865018-1917816 GCA_039877585.1 Heterodera filipjevi | reverse complement strand
TCTTTAGTAAGCGAATCGGCTCTAAATCTGTAATGATCACCGAACACCCAGAAAATCCAAATATGTGCTACAGATGGACGAGTGCAGGACTAAGAAAGGAAGATGGACAGCGCTATGTGTGTTCGGGCTGCAGACAAATAAAGGACAGAGAGGAGTCCCAAATGACACGAAACTTCCAGCTCGGAATTGCTTGATGGAGGAACTGGGCAGATGTTGCTTCAAAATACCAACATTTTTGCCTGCCAATTCCAATGACTGAAGTTTTTTGGCGTTGAGGTAATAAAAAATTTTTTTCACTGATTTTAGCTTTCGTTTAGGAAAGGCGAAAAGTTCAAGCCGAATTGGCTCTTGGTTCAAGGGAAAATATTGCTCAGCCAAAGTAAGGATTGAGTGTCGGGTCGCGCAAAACTACAATAACAAAACGGAGCAAGAGAGGGAACAAATCCGGGACAAAGCATGCGGCAACGCAAAAGCGACGAAAAAGGCAAACAAGAAACAACTGAGTTTTTCATGTTCCTTTAGGCATGTACCGCGCAAATGAAACGAACCATGAAAGTTCGCACGCTAAATGAATTACAACATCCAGAAAGTGCTTCTTTATGGACAAATTTGAGAGGGAAATTGGCCCACCCGGCAGTGTAAAACCAGTGCAATTTATTCCCACTTCTGGACAAAATACGTTACGAATTAGATATGCTTAAATAAAAGCAAAATCACAAAAAAAAAAAAAGTTAATAACGGAAAATAAATTGTTTATTGTATTTAATTTGTTATCAAAAAAATTTTGTTATTATAATAAATGGAAGTTTTGTTCTTTTATAGATATGAAATAACAACGCTAATTTTTTCGTAAATTAGGCGACGCCGAATTCCAAGTGAAGAATGATTGTTGACAACAAAAATGGCAAATGGATGGCATTGAAAGTGCAATAAGACAAATTTGGAACCTGTTATATATCAACAAAAAATTTTTACTGCTCCAAAAGGTAGCCCCGCGCATTTTGCAGATTTTTCGTCAAAGCCCTTCATAACTTTGCTCAAACGCAACCAAATTTCACAATCTTGGTATTTTCTGACAGCTATTGGTTAGTTCTATAAGCTAGCCAATTTCAAAAAATTTGATCTTTTTATGACAATAAAAATGTGATTTTTGCATTTATGGCTACGACTTTCTTAAATCTTAATCAAATTTTTTGAAATTAAGCTGGCTAATATAGTCAATCAATAGCTATAAGATGGATATCAACATTGTCTAATTTGGTTTATGAAAAGTTTTTCTCAGAAAATCTGTAAAATGGCGGAAATTATGAAACGCCCAAAGTATAATTATTATTATGCAAAACTAATTAAGAAATAACATTCAAATTCTCAAAATTCTTTCATTTTTGATTCATATTAATTTCAATTTAATGGGTGGTCACCTTCACTTTTATTTTCATAAAATATTTTAAAATTTTTCTTCATTACAAATTTTTGTTTATTTCTTCATATTTTAATGGTCAAATTAAAAATGTTCAAATAATCTTCCAAAACTTTAAATGACTTTATTGACCAAAATCAACTATTTTCAAGAAAGTCAAAATACATTGATTTACTGTTAATTATTTATTTCAATAAAATTTAATAATAATTCGATATTAAGCATTATTTTAGATAGAAATTTCATTTAGTAAGGTTAATTTTTTATATCAACATTTTAATGAAAAAAACAGGCATTTTAAATCCAATAAAATTCATTTCAATCCGCCATTTTTACCGATTTTCCGGCCAAAAATCGTCATATTTTTCTCCGAGACAACCTATGAGAGCCCTTGAATTGTTCTATTAGCTTGCTAAATTTCAAAAAAAAAAAATCATTAATATTTAATGAAGTTGTGGCCAAAAAGTAGAAAAATTGGCATAACTCTTGAAAAACTCAAGATAATTTTTTGAAATTTGTATAGCTCATAGTGCCAATCAAAAGCTATTATAGGATACCAAGATTTCCGTTGACAAATTTTGGACGAAAAATCAGTAAAAAATGCCGAATTAAGAAATGACCAAACACCAATTCATTCAAAGTGCAATGTCCTCATTTTTGCGATTTCCTCCGCCATGGAAATTTGCTTCATGACCTTTCACAAAAAAGTAGGCACGAAGAACAATTGAGTAGAGCCAAATGTTTAATGCAAATGCGAGAAGCCACGAAATAAAATAGCATATAACCTCTTAACATTGTTGATTTAATTATTATAAAATTGAAATAGGATAATTCAGCAAACGGTATAAAAAAAATATTTATTTTTTCATAAAATAAAAAAAAATACGAGAAAAACGCGAATTTTTCAGGTACGAAATAAAATAAAAAATATAAGTATTTATTTTTTAGTTTTTTCTTTAAAAAATTTATTTCAGACCTGACACCTTACAACAACTAATTATTTATTTGAAAACAAAAAAAAACACCAACCAATTTCATGACGTGTTTCTTTGCTAAGAACGGTTTCGGAATGCTTTATTGTACGATTCGTTTGGACAATAGTAGTATTTGTAGTGTTATTATTAGGCACTGAAAAAATAAATTGGTAAATTAAATATAAAAAATAATATTTATTATATAAAATACACATTTTATATTATTATATAATAAATAATAATATTATTCTATAAATATAGTTTAATTTATTTTTCATCATTAAACAAACCTTCATTCATCTTCACCAAAACATCTGCTCCAGCATAGAAAAGCATGTACACAAAACCTATTCCCTAAAAAAAGAAAATAATTTTGATGAAAAGGTAATATACATTTAAACATACAAAAACTATAAGAAACGGCAAATACATTCGAGTTGTTCGCTTTCCACGCAATTCGCCGAAAATTATCGGTATTCCGCTGAAGTACGGTAAGACACACTTTGGTAGGGATTTAAAAGTTTCCAGAATACAAATAGAAAAAAAAAAACATATACCACAATGCCAATGAAAAACAAGAACACTGAAGCAGCTAAATACAGCCCTAAAATTGGCAAAAAAAGTATGCCAATCACTAGACAAAACCAGGCAAGAACGTGTGCACCCTAAATTAAAATAAACATTCATTTTGCTATCCTAATTTTGGATCAGTTCTGCAAATTTGGTAGAATTTGTAGAGGTACTGTCGTATTTCTTTAAATCCGCTATTTTTTACAAAATTTCCGCTAAATATAGTCTTAATTTTTCTTAAATTAAATAATCTTGGTATCATGCGATAGCTCTTGATTGGCTTTATCAGCTTTACAATTAAAAAAATTGTCTTGATTCTTTTTTGGTTATCTCAGTTTTTTCAACTTATTATCCATAATTTTTTTTATAATTTAATTTAATTTTTCAAATTTAGCAAGCTAATAGAGCGAGCAATACAAGAGCTATTGTAAGAAACCCAGATTGTTTTAATTTGGTTCCTTCTGAGAAAAATGTTGACTAAATTCAGTAGACGAGTTTAGATACCCAACCAGCACCGTTTGCAAGACTCTTAACCTTAGTAACATGGCAACAACAGCAACAACTCCATTTGTCCGTGCAACAATTGCAGCACATTGTAAACTATTTTCTCTTTAAATGGATTAATTATAAAGACATTCAAAATGAAATAAAACAATATACCTATTTTAATTGCTTTAATAATATCTTTTAAATGGTGATATTTTTTTTTGGGTCGAGACCATAATCGAATTTTTATCTACATGTTTTTTTGGTGATCAGTTTCAGGTTATTGAAAGGTCAGTTATCGAAGTGAAATTTTTTAATATTTATTATCCTGATAAGCTAATTATTAATAACAGGGATAATTCCACATATTTTATTTTGTTTCGGAGGTAAATTGCGCAAAATAATGAAATTGTATCATTAAAACTTTCTTCCATCCTTTTCATTAAAGAAATTACCAGCAATCATTAAAAGAAAAGGAAAAAAAGAGCGAACTTTCCTTTTTGATCGATTTACCTAATTGAATCATTTGATTCTACTGATCATTTCTTACTGGTTTATTCTTTAAATAAAAATTTTTGTACAACACATTGTAAGATTGCTTCTGTGATTCATATGACTGACAAATAGAAATGGAATAATAACTTTCTTAACTTTCTCTTATAAAATTTATATAAAAAGTTGATTAATTGTTATAAATTAATTAATTTTGTTTGGATTTAATTATCGAGAATATTAATAATAACTTAGTAAAATCAATATTTATTTAATATATTAATTTTATTTTAAATTAAGTAAAATTAATATTTATTCAATATATTAATTTTATTTTAAATTAAGTAAAATTAATATTTATTTAATATATTAATTTTATTTTAAATTAACTTTCTTAAACTAATACTGATAGATAGCTAACATAAGTATTATTTTATTTTTTTTATTGAAATTAGGTAATAAGAAGGCCCATTATATCATTTAAATTTCATTAAAGAATGCTTAGACTTAACTTTGTAAGATAAAAACTATGTAAAGATGCATTAAATCCATAACAAAGATTTTATTTTTATAATATATAAAATGGCATTTTTTGGTTGGAATAGAATAAAAAAAAAATTATTTTAATATTAAAAAATATATATTTTAATATAAAGATCATATGCAATTGCAATATCATATTTTTCTTGTGTTCGTCTTCTTCAATATTTTATTCCTCGTACTCATACCGAATAACATATTTGTATGCGCGATAAACAATTGAATATACCCAAATGAAAAGAGACATGATCAGGAGATAAATCAGCATATAAAGTATGAATCCATAGATTTTATATTGGTCAATTGGTTCTAAATCAAATTATGTTTTTATTATTAATAAATTAAGAAATATTAATTAAATGTTTAAAAAACTAATTGAATACCTTTGTTCGTAGCAAGATGCACTATTGGGCCAATAGTTCCTGTAAATGCTGAGCAGACTAACGAAATGCCCTAAAAAACGGGGCTTTTCATCATGGATAAGTTTGCACTAATTTTCAGCCCAAACGCTAAGAGCTAAAATAGGATTGGGGCCGTTTTCGTAGGTTGAGATTTTATAAACTTTTTTGTTTGCCAACCAAATTAAGGGAACTTAGAAACATTCGAAGGCTTTTACGGACTCTATTAGAGAGTTAAAAATAAAAAATAAATCATTAAATTTAGAAAAAAATTTTGAATAAAATTTTATTGAATTCTAACTTTTTTGCATTTTCATGTAATGAACTTTTTTGCTTAATCGCTTAATAATAGCTTATTACTATATTCTTCGTTTAATTTGGCTGGCTAACAAAAAAAGGTGTCTGAAAACGCTCACACTAAAACAGTCCGGGTCGGGTAAATTTGCTTTTGGCATAATGTTCAAACATTTTTTCGAATTATAATCCTTAATTTTTGGGTAATCAAATTTATTTTGTTTAATCAACATACATGAATGATCAAAAATGGCAAATACTTTTGATGGGTTCTTCTGGTGCACATTTCTCCCAAAATAATTGGAATTCCACTGAAGCACAAAGCAAAAGCCTTCAACAGGTTCAAATGAATATTTAATATTATTATACCATGAAAATTTTTTAAAATTTTTCAATAAGCCTTAAATGTGTTGGAATAAGTTGGAATAAATATTTATATAAATTGAAGATTATGTATTATTTCATAAAAAAATTTTAAATTTTTTCATATATGCCTCGCTTTGTACATTAGCTCTTAAAGTCATGAGAGCCAAAAAAAAAAAGGCAAAACTTTTTAAATTCCAGGAATTTCCAATATTTAACCCAAATTCCAGTATTTTTAAGCCGCGAGTTGTTGAGTATTTGTAATTTGTCGAAACTTATCATCATATTCTTATTACCAGTGTTTGCCCTAAAATCCCTTTCAAATACCCTATAAAATATATAAAAATATTACCATGATGATGTTAAACAAATTGTATAAAGAAATCGGTCGCTGGTTGACTAGGATTATTCCAGCAAATGGTATACATAGAATGCCTAATACAAAATAGACCCATGCAATGACAAGTGAACCCTGAAAGATAAATTACAACATTTAGGTGCAATAAAAAATTTTTTAAAAATTTTACTATCTTTTTATACCCTAAATTTTTGATTATAATAATAATATAAATAATATATACACACATATTTTCATTAAAAAAGTTTACTGTTTTAACGTGACAGCCACAGCAGCACATCCATTTACGCACACAGCTTTCACAACACATTTCAAATTGGTAAAAATTAATGATGCAAATTATCCAAATGAATTAAGATTGTTTTAATAAATTATTAAAAAAAAAGTTTTTAGTTCATGATCAAAGTCGTATAAAATTAATGAAATACTAGGTCAATTATTTTGGCATTTGGCAGGGAATATTTTGATTTTTGCTTATGTTATTTTAGTAAAATTTTTCCATGCCTTCAAGGGATTAATCCGAATTGCAACCCAATTTTGAGGTATCCACCGATTAAATCTTCTTTTTTTTTTTTGCGTAATAATTGTTGCTGAAAAATTTTTGTTATTTTTTTAGAAATAATTGATTAAGATAACATGACTACTTTCCAAAAAATTCTTTTATGTTTTGCACAATTTAAACCTTAGAATTTCTAAAGAACAAATAGGTATTAGAAACCGGAAAAAAGGTTCGGTCGACAATCTTCGGTAAAAAAAAGGCTAAAGTGGAAGTCGAAAAAATCAGAAAATTTCTTATTTCTTTCGGTCGGGGTTTTCGGTAAAAAAAGCAAAAACCCCAACAAAAAAAGTCGTCAGAGACGATCTCTATTAAGCAATTATGAACAAAGATTCACTTTATTTTTAAAATGACCCAAATTATGTAAAACAAAAATGGATATAAATTTTAAAATGTTTTTTAATAAAAAAACAAATTATAAAAATAAAGTTAAATAATATAAAATATTTTTCTCTTTGTTTTTTGAGGGGTATTTTTGTCATTAATTCACTCCCGGGTCCTTTCTTCGCTATGTGTGTGTGTGCGCCATTTTGTTTGTTTTCTTCTTTTTCAGAGCTGCTTCAATGGCACGCCTCTCCAAAGACTTCGAGAGTAAGTATCGATCCGCCGCTATTCGTTTGTGGCCCCCACAGGGACATTTGGGCGCTTGACAACTGAGTTAAAAATTTTTCAATTTTTTCCCAATATAAAATAAAAAATTTTTCCCCTACATTTTTATCAACACGAATCAATAAATAGATGGAATTATGAAAAAGTCCCTCTAAAAATTTCATTTGCTTCGCGATTATGCCCATAAATGATAAGGAACTGCAAAAAATTTTTTTTTAGAATATATTACCATCCAATTGAAGAATCAATTTTGTTTACTATTTTAAGAAATAGTTCTATTAATATTATTGTGCTCTTTTTAGACTAAGTATTATCTCATACGAACAAATTTGTGAGGATTTATGACCAAAAAATTATCCGGGGTTCAGTTGTCCATGCTCAGTTGTCACTCATTGCATTTTGAAAAATAAGTTGGAAGCTATTGACGCAAAAAGGCCGCTGCTTGTCTTGATACTTTTTCTCTTTATTTCGAAATGAAAACAAAGTGTTTTTGGGAAGATATACCAAAAATACAAAGAAATTTTTTGTTATTCTAATCCAGGGCTCCCATCTCATAAGCTCTAATTCAAAGTACATAAGGCAAAAAATGAGAGTGGAGGATTTCATAAAATAATAATTAAATTTTCGTTTTGTTTTAGTTTTGAGAAAAACAAATTAAAATATTTTATAAATCATAAAAAAATATGAGAAAAAATAAATTGATTTTTTGAAGACTAGCTTAAAAAATAAGCCACCCCCACAGAAGAATAATGCATCACCTTCAGAAATTTAAGTACGAACTCATCTTTGATCTTTTCCAAGTATGCATTTTACTTGGAGCAAAAATAGAAAGAAAAAATTAATAAAAAATTTTTTTGCTGTTGTTTTACATGAACCGTAAAATCTAAATCATTTTTTATAATGTTATTTATTCGTTTTTTTTTAATTTGAATTAAATCTTTTTTTTTTTCAATTTCTTTCTTGCACATCAGACGTCAGTTTCCAATTAAACTGATAAGCGGGAGATTACCAAATTTACTAATAAGAAAATAAAAATATTATTTATAATAAAAACTCCTCCTTACATATTATGGTCATTAAGAAAAATGATGGATTGACTTGCTGAATAATTCCACCATTCCCAGCAGGAGATACAAAGAAATCTGAATGGATAAACGAAAAAATATAAAATAGGGACCTTTTTTACATATTATAATTCTAAATTTGCATTATTAAAAATGGTGCATGAAATCGACACTTCCTCCAAGTATTGTGATTAACCAAAAAAAAAAAAAACTAAACAATTACAAAATAAGAATTTATGTGCCAAAATCTAAAGAACTAAGAATCATTGCCGATTTTACGAATTCAGAGCTTTTTTGCTTTATGCTATTGATTTTCGGCTCCACCTTAATAAAACTGCGGGTCGTTTTGTAAGAGAATATTGCCTAACAAAAAAGAACCCAAATTTGGATTTGATTGTCAACAAATAGTACTCCCGCCGGGTGATGTATTTCAAGAAATACGGTAGTCCTTATTTCAGTTTTTTTGTGCATATTTTTTTATTTTTTGTGCATTTTTTGTTATTTTTCATTCATTTTTTGGCGTTTTGTGCCTTAAATAAAATTATTCAATTCACTTGGATTTGCTGTTGCCTTTGGCTCATACAACGTGAAATTCATGTTGCCATTTTCTTCATTTTCTTCACCAAATTCACATCCTGTACAATTGTAACTTCCATAAATTTGGTTGAATTTCTTCGGGTCTTTTTCCTTATTTTCATCACATTGCACAAATGTCTGGCCAGTTTTAGACATGCATTCGTACACTGAGAATAAAATGGCATGGTCTGTGCTACACATTGTCCGGTCATATATTATGGAGCAGCCATAGCCTGTCAGATAGCCATTTTCTGAATGCATTTGACAAATTGTCGAGCCAAAAGGAGCATGGAGAAATTCGGGAATTGAAACCAATTAAGGACCATTATTATGGGTGCTAGGTCGTTTCATAAAAACCGCCACTTTGGGCGTTTCATAAAAACCGCCATTTCGCAGATTTTTCGTCAAAAACTTGTCATATCTTTGCTCAAACGCTTCCAAATTGTACATTCTTGGTATGGCCCGATAGCTATTAGTTAGCTCTATTATCCTACCAAATTTCATAAATTTTGATCGAGATTTAATAAAGTTGTAGTCATAAAAAGTGCAAAAAACTCTATATTTTTCTCAAAACTTGATCAAATTTTTTGAACTTTGGTAGACTAATGAAGCTAACAAATAGCATTTAACCTTACCAAGATTATTTTATTTGGTTGTGTTTGAGCAAAGTTATGACCAGTTTTTGACGAAAAATCTGCGAAATGGCGGGAATTTATGAAACGCCCAAAGTGGCGGTTTTTATGAAACGACCCAGCACGATTATTATGTACAGCCATAAGTTTTATTTTAAAGTCATTTTAGTTAATTTGAAAATTAGAATTATCAATTCTTTCTCTATTCCTTTGAACTTTATTAATTAAAAACAAAATATCCCCCATTTTGTCCATTTGTCATTAATTGGAATGGCAATTATATAGAATATCTCATTTTCGAAAAAATATTTAAAAGATTTTTTTTTTCAAAAACACCTTTGAAGCAATAAGTTGTTACGCAATATTTGTAGTTTGGAGGCTCATGGCAGAAACCGACTTCTTTTTTTGGTTCCTTACTAACAAAGCCTTCTTTAATGGTGCCAACAATTTCAATGCGGCAACTGAATCGGTGTTGTTCTTAAACAAAAAAATATTTTTAATATATATTTATTTGATTTTAAAAAAAAAACAAGATAAATAAAAAGCAATTTCCGACTAAAAAATAATAAAAAAGATTGAAATCAAGTACCATAACAGAAGTTTTCAAGAATTGTCCAAATGATGAAAAACATAAAAATCAATATCATATTATATTTATCTAAAAATTAAATTAAAAAACCAATATAAATTAAAAAAAAAATGTGCACCAACTAAATCTGAATTTGATCAAACCTAAACTCACAAAAACTAAAGTAAGTTAAAAAACCCTAAATGAAAATAAATTTTTCGTCCAAAACGAGATTTGGGGTTTTTAGTCAGATTTTGTCATCGTGAAAATTGGTATAATAACCGAGATAATTTATAATAAATAAATGGAGCGTTTATGCTAATTATCTTTTAAATCTTATATGCAATATGATTTTTCATAAGTTAAAAATAAAATTATTTGTCAATGAATGGTGAATCATTATTACAACAGATGGAATGGGATGGACGATGTTATTAACAAACATTATTCTATAAAATAAATTTAAGGAAAACTGACAAAATTTTTTCAAAAATTGCCCATCCAGTACAGTATTTTAGTAATTGATCAGTTCAATCTTTATTTTATATTTTCAATATTTTAAGGCTTAGGGCTAAAAGAAATTTATTTAAAACATTTTTACTAAATCGACACATTCTGGCTTAGTCGACAAATCGACACGTCGGCAAATTTTTTTCATTGGATGCTAAAAAATAAATCATATATCATGCAATGAAATATTAATTTCAATATTTTTTTAATGCTTTAATTCTTCTATACCGGAATGCGTCATAACAATACGGTATTAAAATGCAATTTAGTGTACAGTATTAAATTGGTATGTCTTTGATCTTTGGATTTTCCTCATTGTTCTCATTGTTCCTAACAAATTTGTAAGCACTATATACAATTGAGATGAAACAAACGGTTAAAATTATGAACAATAAATAACAGATTGAATAAACGACAAATGCATATCCATTATTTTGTAGATCTTTTCCTGTAAAATACCAAATTTTAAATTAATAATTTTAAAAAATATGAACATAATTAAAATGCATTGAATTTCACAATACCAATGTGCTGGAAATGCGTCAAAACACGTATTATTACAGGAGTTACCGATAACACCAATGAAATTATCTTAAAATGATTTTATGAAATTAAATAAAAATAATTTATTAACATTTTAAATAAAAGAATCGTAGTTGGATCAAGTACAGTGCATAGCTAGCAATAAATTCAAACCATGCTTAGTTTATGACAGGGGTGGTCACGGACACGAATTTTCATATCCCTGTCCATTAATTTATTTTTTAAAAATTTGGGCGCTTTCCGTCAATAACCACGCGTCTTACTATTTTTAATCATATATGCAAATCTGATTTTCTTATGTTAAAATTATGAGAGAATAGCCCAGCAAAATTTTGAATAAATTTTCCTGAAATTTATTTCTCATTGAGTGGAGATTGAATCATTACAACAGATGGATGGCCCTTGTTATTAACAAACAGAAGTTTATAGCTTGGTTTTACGCTTCTATGACGATAACCATATCAGGGGTGCAGCCGATTTCCGATTTTTTGATTTACGGTATTTTTGGACCGGAATTACGATTCCCGAAAGACATTTTGGGCAAAGGAATTTCGAGTTCCGATTTTTGAAATCCATGATCGGCTGCACGCCTGAACCATATGCATATTTTGGCATTCTTCCAATTTTTAACGCCGTTTGAGTACAATTAAAAAAAAATACCAAATTGTGACTCTTAGTTTTGGTTGAGTAAATAAAGATACAATTACAAAAGTGCGACCCATATTTGTAAAAAAAAAATGAATTTTATATCTCTCATTTGCAATTTAAACCAATAAATTTGAAATTTTTGAAAAATTGTTTTGTTTTGGAAAAATTATGTGCATGTTTTTTTTCAAGGCTTAATGAAATACCGAAATGCGTTGTCATACAAATACCGTATTAAAATACATAAATCTATTGTATTAAATTGGTATGTCTTTGATCTTTGGATTTTCCTCACTGTTCTTAACAAATTTGTAAGCACTATATACAATTGAGATGAAACAAACGGTTAAAATTATGAACAATAAATAACAGATTGAATAAACGACAAATGCATATCCATTATTTTGTTGATATTCTTCTGAAAAAATAATTAAATTTTAAATTAATAATTTTAAAAAATATGAACATAATTAAAATGCATTGAATTTCACAATACCAATGTGCTGGAAATGCGTCAAAACACGTATTATTACAGGAGTTACCGATAACACCAATGAAATTATCTTAAAATGATTTTATGAAATTAAATAAAAATAATTTATTAACATTTTAAATAAAAGAATCGTAGTTGGATCAAGTACAGTGCATAGCTAGCAATAAATTCAAACCATGCTTAGTTTATGACAGGGGTGGTCACGGACACGAATTTTCATATCCCTGTCCATTAATTTATTTTTTAAAAATTTGGGCGCTTTCCGTCAATAACCACGCGTCTTACTATTTTTAATCATATATGCAAATCTGATTTTCTTATGTTAAAATTATGAGAGAATAGCCCAGCAAAATTTTGAATAAATTTTCCTGAAATTTATTTCTCATTGAGTGGAGATTGAATCATTACAACAGATGGATGGCCCTTGTTATTAACAAACAGAAGTTTATAGCTTGGTTTTACGCTTCTATGACGATAACCATATCAGGGGTGCAGCCGATTTCCGATTTTTTGATTTACGGTATTTTTGGACCGGAATTACGATTCCCGAAAGACATTTTGGGCAAAGGAATTTCGAGTTCCGATTTTTGAAATCCATGATCGGCTGCACGCCTGAACCATATGCATATTTTGGCATTCTTCCAATTTTTAACGCCGTTTGAGTACAATTAAAAAAAAATACCAAATTGTGACTCTTAGTTTTGGTTGAGTAAATAAAGATACAATTACAAAAGTGCGACCCATATTTGTAAAAAAAAAATGAATTTAGCTTCCAAAAAATTTGAAATATCTCTCATTTGCAATTTAAACCAATAAATTTGAAATTTTTGAAAAATTGTTTTGTTTTGGAAAAATTATGTGCATGTTTTTTTCAAGGCTTAATGAAATACCGAAATGCGTTGTCATACAAATACCGTATTAAAATACATAAATCTATTGTATTAAATTGGTATGTCTTTGATCTTTGGATTTTCCTCATTGTTCTCATTGTTCCTAACAAATTTGTAAGCACTATATACAATTGAGATGAAACAAACGGTTAAAATTATGAACAATAAATAACAGATTGAATAAACGACAAATGCATATCCATTATTTTGTAGATCTTTTCCTGTAAAATACCAAATTTTAAATTAATAATTTTAAAAAATATGAACATAATTAAAATGCATTGAATTTCACAATACCAATGTGCTGGAAATGCGTCAAAACACGTATTATTACAGGAGTTACCGATAACACCAATGAAATTATCTTAAAATGATTTTATGAAATTAAATAAAAATAATTTATTAACATTTTAAATAAAAGAATCGTAGTTGGATCAAGTACAGTGCATAGCTAGCAATAAATTCAAACCATGCTTAGTTTATGACAGGGGTGGTCACGGACACGAATTTTCATATCCCTGTCCATTAATTTATTTTTTAAAAATTTGGGCGCTTTCCGTCAATAACCACGCGTCTTACTATTTTTAATCATATATGCAAATCTGATTTTCTTATGTTAAAATTATGAGAGAATAGCCCAGCAAAATTTTGAATAAATTTTCCTGAAATTTATTTCTCATTGAGTGGAGATTGAATCATTACAACAGATGGATGGCCCTTGTTATTAACAAACAGAAGTTTATAGCTTGGTTTTACGCTTCTATGACGATAACCATATCAGGGGTGCAGCCGATTTCCGATTTTTTGATTTACGGTATTTTTGGACCGGAATTACGATTCCCGAAAGACATTTTGGGCAAAGGAATTTCGAGTTCCGATTTTTGAAATCCATGATCGGCTGCACGCCTGAACCATATGCATATTTTGGCATTCTTCCAATTTTTAACGCCGTTTGAGTACAATTAAAAAAAAATACCAAATTGTGACTCTTAGTTTTGGTTGAGTAAATAAAGATACAATTACAAAAGTGCGACCCATATTTGTAAAAAAAAAATGAATTTTATATCTCTCATTTGCAATTTAAACCAATAAATTTGAAATTTTTGAAAAATTGTTTTGTTTTGGAAAAATTATGTGCATGTTTTTTTCAAGGCTTAATGAAATACCGAAATGCGTTGTCATACAAATACCGTATTAAAATACATAAATCTATTGTATTAAATTGGTATGTCTTTGATCTTTGGATTTTCCTCACTGTTCTTAACAAATTTGTAAGCACTATATACAATTGAGATGAAACAAACGGTTAAAATTATGAACAATAAATAACAGATTGAATAAACGACAAATGCATATCCATTATTTTGTTGATATTCTTCTGAAAAAATAATTAAATTTTAAATTAATAATTTTAAAAAATATGAACATAATTAAAATGCATTGAATTTCACAATACCAATGTGCTGGAAATGCGTCAAAACACGTATTATTACAGGAGTTACCGATAACACCAATGAAATTATCTTAAAATGATTTTATGAAATTAAATAAAAATAATTTATTAACATTTTAAATAAAAGAATCGTAGTTGGATCAAGTACAGTGCATAGCTAGCAATAAATTCAAACCATGCTTAGTTTATGACAGGGGTGGTCACGGACACGAATTTTCATATCCCTGTCCATTAATTTATTTTTTAAAAATTTGGGCGCTTTCCGTCAATAACCACGCGTCTTACTATTTTTAATCATATATGCAAATCTGATTTTCTTATGTTAAAATTATGAGAGAATAGCCCAGCAAAATTTTGAATAAATTTTCCTGAAATTTATTTCTCATTGAGTGGAGATTGAATCATTACAACAGATGGATGGCCCTTGTTATTAACAAACAGAAGTTTATAGCTTGGTTTTACGCTTCTATGACGATAACCATATCAGGGGTGCAGCCGATTTCCGATTTTTTGATTTACGGTATTTTTGGACCGGAATTACGATTCCCGAAAGACATTTTGGGCAAAGGAATTTCGAGTTCCGATTTTTGAAATCCATGATCGGCTGCACGCCTGAACCATATGCATATTTTGGCATTCTTCCAATTTTTAACGCCGTTTGAGTACAATTAAAAAAAAATACCAAATTGTGACTCTTAGTTTTGGTTGAGTAAATAAAGATACAATTACAAAAGTGCGACCCATATTTGTAAAAAAAAAATGAATTTAGCTTCCAAAAAATTTGAAATATCTCTCATTTGCAATTTAAACCAATAAATTTGAAATTTTTGAAAAATTGTTTTGTTTTGGAAAAATTATGTGCATGTTTTTTTCAAGGCTTAATGAAATACCGAAATGCGTTGTCATACAAATACCGTATTAAAATACATAAATCTATTGTATTAAATTGGTATGTCTTTGATCTTTGGATTTTCCTCACTGTTCTTAACAAATTTGTAAGCACTATATACAATTGAGATGAAACAAACGGTTAAAATTATGAACAATAAATAACAGATTGAATAAACGACAAATGCATATCCATTATTTTGTTGATATTCTTCTGAAAAAATAATTAAATTTTAAATTAATAATTTTAAAAAATATGAACATAATTAAAATGCATTGAATTTCACAATACCAATGTGCTGGAAATGCGTCAAAACACGTATTATTACAGGAGTTACCGATAACACCAATGAAATTATCTTAAAATGATTTTATGAAATTAAATAAAAATAATTTATTAACATTTTAAATAAAAGAATCGTAGTTGGATCAAGTACAGTGCATAGCTAGCAATAAATTCAAACCATGCTTAGTTTATGACAGGGGTGGTCACGGACACGAATTTTCATATCCCTGTCCATTAATTTATTTTTTAAAAATTTGGGCGCTTTCCGTCAATAACCACGCGTCTTACTATTTTTAATCATATATGCAAATCTGATTTTCTTATGTTAAAATTATGAGAGAATAGCCCAGCAAAATTTTGAATAAATTTTCCTGAAATTTATTTCTCATTGAGTGGAGATTGAATCATTACAACAGATGGATGGCCCTTGTTATTAACAAACAGAAGTTTATAGCTTGGTTTTACGCTTCTATGACGATAACCATATCAGGGGTGCAGCCGATTTCCGATTTTTTGATTTACGGTATTTTTGGACCGGAATTACGATTCCCGAAAGACATTTTGGGCAAAGGAATTTCGAGTTCCGATTTTTGAAATCCATGATCGGCTGCACGCCTGAACCATATGCATATTTTGGCATTCTTCCAATTTTTAACGCCGTTTGAGTACAATTAAAAAAAATACCAAATTGTGACTCTTAGTTTTGGTTGAGTAAATAAAGATACAATTACAAAAGTGCGACCCATATTTGTAAAAAAAAAATGAATTTAGCTTCCAAAAAATTTGAAATATCTCTCATTTGCAATTTAAACCAATAAATTTGAAATTTTTGAAAAATTGTTTTGTTTTGGAAAAATTATGTGCATGTTTTTTTTCAAGGCTTAATGAAATACCGAAATGCGTTGTCATACAAATACCGTATTAAAATACATAAATCTATTGTATTAAATTGGTATGTCTTTGATCTTTGGATTTTCCTCACTGTTCTTAACAAATTTGTAAGCACTATATACAATTGAGATGAAACAAACGGTTAAAATTATGAACAATAAATAACAGATTGAATAAACGACAAATGCATATCCATTATTTTGTTGATATTCTTCTGAAAAAATAATTAAATTTTAAATTAATAATTTTAAAAAATATGAACATAATTAAAATGCATTGAATTTCACAATACCAATGTGCTGGAAATGCGTCAAAACACGTATTATTACAGGAGTTACCGATAACACCAATGAAATTATCTTAAAATGATTTTATGAAATTAAATAAAAATAATTTATTAACATTTTAAATAAAAGAATCGTAGTTGGATCAAGTACAGTGCATAGCTAGCAATAAATTCAAACCATGCTTAGTTTATGACAGGGGTGGTCACGGACACGAATTTTCATATCCCTGTCCATTAATTTATTTTTTAAAAATTTGGGCGCTTTCCGTCAATAACCACGCGTCTTACTATTTTTAATCATATATGCAAATCTGATTTTCTTATGTTAAAATTATGAGAGAATAGCCCAGCAAAATTTTGAATAAATTTTCCTGAAATTTATTTCTCATTGAGTGGAGATTGAATCATTACAACAGATGGATGGCCCTTGTTATTAACAAACAGAAGTTTATAGCTTGGTTTTACGCTTCTATGACGATAACCATATCAGGGGTGCAGCCGATTTCCGATTTTTTGATTTACGGTATTTTTGGACCGGAATTACGATTCCCGAAAGACATTTTGGGCAAAGGAATTTCGAGTTCCGATTTTTGAAATCCATGATCGGCTGCACGCCTGAACCATATGCATATTTTGGCATTCTTCCAATTTTTAACGCCGTTTGAGTACAATTAAAAAAAAATACCAAATTGTGACTCTTAGTTTTGGTTGAGTAAATAAAGATACAATTACAAAAGTGCGACCCATATTTGTAAAAAAAAAATGAATTTTATATCTCTCATTTGCAATTTAAACCAATAAATTTGAAATTTTTGAAAAATTGTTTTGTTTTGGAAAAATTATGTGCATGTTTTTTTTCAAGGCTTAATGAAATACCGAAATGCGTTGTCATACAAATACCGTATTAAAATACATAAATCTATTGTATTAAATTGGTATGTCTTTGATCTTTGGATTTTCCTCACTGTTCTTAACAAATTTGTAAGCACTATATACAATTGAGATGAAACAAACGGTTAAAATTATGAACAATAAATAACAGATTGAATAAACGACAAATGCATATCCATTATTTTGTTGATATTCTTCTGAAAAAATAATTAAATTTTAAATTAATAAAATAGTTCGTAAATTTCAAAAATTATGAACACAATTAAAATGCATTAAACTTCACAATACCGTTCTGCTGCAAAAAATCCACTGCAGCAATAATTCCAAAAATAATGTAGAACACCAATGAAATTGCCTTAAAAAAATAATTTTATTATAAATTTATTTAAAAAGTTAAGCGAAATAGAAAGGATTTCAAATGAGAAATTTAAATGTTGATATTAAGAAAAATTCAAATTTTTAACATTAAAAATAAAATTTAGGAATTATAACCAATTTTTTGGAACATACATTCGTGATTAGAAATGGCAAATACATTTTATGGGATCTCTTTCCGCGCATTTCGCCCACAATAATTGGAGTTCCACTTGAGCATAAGAAAAAGGTCTTAAATTATAATTTGAAAATATATTTGACAAAGAATTAAAAAGTTATTACCCAACCCCAAATATAACGGTCATATTCGGTAAAGCCGGTTTGTTGGAACTCATTAACAACATATCGCAAATTGGAAATCCCATACAAAAAATAAATCCATGCAAGCGTAAGTGACCCCTGAAATATTTATTCTTTATTACATTTTAATAAAAAAAAAAGTTAATTTAATTAAGCTTAATTAATATTAGTTTACTGATATCATCCATTTGTGAACGCAGCTGTAGCAACACATTTTAATAGATATCTAACAAAGAAATAATTTTTATAGTAGTTTTTAATATTTGAAATTATATTTTTAAGCATTTTGAATATTGATAGTCCAAAAATTATATCGATTGAAAATTTACTTATCTTTATAATTTTATTATATCTTTATTCTTTAATTGTAAAATTAGTTTAATTTGTTAATGAATAAAAAATGTTCTGTCTATCTTTGTCTAATGAATCTTTGTTTTTGGTAAAACAATAAATTTGAACTGAATATAAATACCCAATTTAACGAAATCACCTGATTTAATTAGTTAATTTTTTTAATTCATTTTGAAATTTGGCTTCAATTCATCAATTGGGTTCTCTATTAAAACAAAAATTTAAACTGGCCAACAATGAAAAACTATTCATCTAATTTTCTGTGAATCAAAATTTATTTTTGTTTTTTTAATAATGTCAGGACAAAATTAAACAAATACACATTCAATTGAGTCAAAACAGAGAGACATAGACTTCTAAATAAGAGAAATAAAAGTGCAAACAATTTTTTTTAAAAAGAAATTTACCAAACAAGGTTAATAAATAATGTATTCACCTATGTTTTTTAACATGGGATGAATTTAATTTTATTTGAAAAAGAAACTAAATTAAAAATTTTTATTTATGTATAAGCGCATTAGTCGGGATCTGCCTTTTAGGCTTAAAAACATCATCTTTAGACCACAACAGTATAATACAGTAAAAACCTTGCATACAATTGTGAATTTGAAATAATTTAAAAGACCCATGCCCAAGGTTATGGCTTTAGTTTGGTGTAAAAGATTTTAAGAAATACCAATAAAAATCAATTTTTTCGTTTTTTTAATTACAAGTATCGCAAAATGATTAGGACATAGAAAACTTTCGAATAAATCAATTATTTTAAAAAAGTTACAAATCATTTAAAATAAAATGCAAAACTCGGGGTCCCGGTTAATTTTGGCCAATCCAGTCAAAATTCCGAGGGAAAATGTCTTTGATTAAACTTTTTTATTAAAAAAATATTTTTTTTAATTTAACAAAACACACCCATGATTCAAAATGCCCGCCATTATTATCGATTATGTGTTGCCATTTTTTCGGGCAAGGGATCAATCCCGCTGACTTAGAATTCAGGGAGTTAGAGGCTAAAAATAAAAAGCTGTCATTTTTTGGGTAGCTTTTTTTTTTTATCTCTGTCGGTTCAATGTTGAAGGGCTGGTTAGAAAAATGGTCTCTGAAAATGGCATTTTTCAAGACCCACCATATTACGAAATTTTTGTACGGCGATAGAAAAGCATTGAATCAAACATACTTGATGAAATAAAACATGCTGAATCCAAACCTAGCCTTGGAAACAAAAACCTGACCTTTCCAGAGTCTATACTGCTTGAACTTCCTCCAGGGAGCTGAAGCAGTACAAACTGTACAAGCTCAGGTAGCAAAGATAGGTCAAATCTAAGGCCAGATTCGGATTCTACGGACCTGATTTGGTCATGCTATCTCATTTTTGCGTGTTTTTTTTTGGTTTTGGCCAAGAGAAAATTCATGGAATATAAAAGAGTGAATATCTATTTTTGGCATCGTCAGCAAAACCCTCACAAAAAACTGATTAACAAACGAATGACCAAAAACTTAGAAGGAAAATGTAGAAAATATCCAGACGAACAAAAAAAAAAAGATCAAAGAAATTCATTGTGTTTAAAATCTTTTACGGATTTTTGAAAAGCACAATAAAATTAGGGTATCAAAAATTATGTTCTACCCTAAGTAACGATAAAAAAAATATAATTAATTTTAAAAATTAAAATATTTGAATACAATGACCAGCTTGGTGCAGAATAAATTTCCAGTACATCAAATTAACCAGGCTGTGTACCGTGTTATTATATTTATTGTCCAAACATTTCGATTTAATTTATTATTATTATTTTCTAATACTCGTTTGCTTAATAATTTTTTTATTTTTTTCCTAAATCTGTTCGGAAATATAAATAGCATTGTTCCATTCTTCTTTAGAAAATATTATATTACCTAATCTGTTATTTAATATAATTTTATTTCTTTAAAACTTTTTGGTCCAAGTTCCATTTTATAATTCAAATCTTCTAACAGCCACTCCTGATATAAAAGCAGAAATTTTTTTGTATTTTTAATTTTTTAATTAGTTTGTCCAATTCTGTTTATTAAATTGAATAATAAATATTAGTAATTGAAATTTTTCGAATGTATTTTTAATTATATGATTTAGTAATCTGATTGAATGTATAAAGAAGTGAACACTTTCAAATCCATATTAAATAACTTTTTTTAATCATTAAATTTCTTTTTTGCGTTTTTTCATTTTTATTTTTACATGGAATTGTTAATCCTAAATGGCGCAAAATCATTAATATTCAATGGTGGAAGAACATAAATAATATGTATGTTATGGAGTGTTCACGTTGTTGAGGTTGACACATTAAATTTAGCCTGTTTTTTCATTTAATTGAAAAAACATTTCCATATTTTCATTAATTTTGGCATTTGATAAGATTCTTATATATTCTATTTTTTAAGGCAAATCAGTTTAGAAAAAATTTAGTTTAAAAAATAAAAATATTTATATGACGCCAAAAAAATTAAATAAAATTTGTAAATTATTATTATTATTGGTTTATTCTTCTTCTGTAAAGATGCAAAAAGAAAAAATTATTCATTGCCGTTCTGCAATTAATAAACCAAAAAAATTTCTTATAATAATTTTTATTTGGCGAATTATTGCGTAAAGGTTTATTCTTGCGGACACGGTTGAAGTAATGATGAATTCAACCAAAAATTTTCATTCTCAAACCTGTTTTAATTTAATTATATGCTCAGTTTGCCTTGATATCATATTTTTATATTTAAAAATTGGTATTTTTCTTTAATTTGATTCCTTCAAAACTTTTTTTTTTAATTTTTGTTTTTTTTAAATGCCTTAATCATAATTAATTTGTTATTTCTTTCATACTTGAATTTTTGATTCAAAATGATTTTTCATGAAATTTTGAGTTAGCCACTTAATTTATATTTTTTTATTTTTGAAAATTTTGATTATTTTTTTACAAATATATTAAAATAAAAGAATAAATGTACAATAATTTTTTTGGTTTATACAACAGACATGCACAATTTTGTTGGTAATAATAGATTTGTATGAAGGAAAAAAATGTTCTCGCTTTTATGGCCTCGCGATTGCGCGAGCAGAGCCAACCAGTGACAAAATTATGATGAAAAATGGATCCTTTTCCCAACAATCCTTTTTTCTTCTTTTTTTTTCGTTTGGTTTGTTTAAGTGTGGACCAAAAATTAAAAATAAATAATTCAAATTTCTATTTTAAAAAAGGTTAAAAATTAAATAAATTTTGGTGTATTCTTTAAATGGCACTAGGTTTTTTAAATGAAAAAATTCTCATTAAACGTGCTCAAGCTGTTTTATTTATTTAATTTTTTACAAATTATTCTTTAATTTATGCCCACCATGCTTAGCTCCATCATCAGTAAATTATAATATTGTTGTTTATTTGAAAATATGCCCGGCTCAATTATTCATGAACAAAATGATCGAAATAATTGGGGCAGTGCTTGGCAATTTCTGTTGGCTTGCATTGGCTACGCAGTCGGTTTATCGAGTTCGTTTTTTTTTAATTATTATTTATTTGAATATTATTTTTTAAAGATATTTGGCGGTTTCCATCATTAGCATATGAAAATGGAGGAGGTCAATATAATTAAAAATTAATATTGCTTATAATTTTTATTATTACCGTCTCTGTATGACCAAAAATTTTCTTTTGAAGTCATATATAAAAATATTTATTGTTATTAAATCAACTATGAATTATATTTATTAATTTAAAAAATTATTATAAAATTATAGTGGAAAATGAATTTATGAGTGATTAGGTCAACGAACTATTTTTCTGAAATTTTTAATTAATTATATATTTTAATATAATTTATAATAATAACAGTTTTAAGTTAATTTATTTAATTAAATATGGCTTCCAAGGAGCATTTTTGGTGCCATACTTGACCTGTTCACTGCTGATTGGCTTCCCGTTGTTATACCTGGAAATGAGTCTAGGCCAGTTTTGCAAGGCTGGCCCAGCAGTTGTGTATGGGTGGATTCGACCCGCTTTTCAGGGTATTGATTAAAACAATAAACCATTATTAAATGAATACAATTCAAATTTTAGGGGTTGGTTGGAGTATGGCAATGGTTTCATTGCTTGTTGGTATTTATTACAATGTGATTGTCGCCTGGTCACTCATCTATATTTTTACGGCTAGTTGGAATTTTAGATTTATTTCAATTTTAAATTGAATTAATTTTAATTTAATTATCGCGAAAAATGAATAGGTTTAAAAAAAACCTTAAATTTATGAAAAGAAAAATATAAATTTTTCGATTACGATTTCAGCTTATTATGAAATTATTACTGTTTACTAGTGTTAGGCACCGGATCGGATCCGGCCGGATTTTTCCGGATCCGGAATCCGGGTTTTTTGGCCCTCACCGGATTTTTCCGGATGATCCGGGAAATCCCACCGGCAAATTTTTCAAAATGAAAATCCTGTTCCGGATCCGGCGTTTTAAAACCGGATTTCCGGATTTTTCCTGTTCCGGCGAAAGATGGTAATTGAAGAAAGATGTTGAGATTTAGTGGAAAACGCCAACAAAATAATAAAATTTTTGAAATCAAGCTTTTTTGTTGCAAAATTTGTTACCAAAATACACTCAAATTTTGAAAAATTTTCTCCGGTGGTGCCTATCGGCGCCACCGATCTCCCGCTTCTGTGAATTAAAAAATTAATGATAATAAAATTTTCAGAAGATGATTTTAAAAACAGTGACAATGAACCTGCTCCATCAAAAAAAAAAGAAATTTTGGCGAATTTTTCAAAATCCGAAACCGGATCCGGCTTTTTGAAAACTAAAATCCGGAAAAATTTGAAAAATGAAAATCCGGTTCCGGATCCGGCCGGTAACTTTTAAAAAATGGAAATCCGGTTCCGGATACGACGAAAAAAATTTGCAGTTTGAAAATCCGGTTCCGGATCCGGGAAATCAAATTTGCCTAACCCTACTGTTTAGTAATACTATACCTTATAGATAGATATATACTTATAAATATATATATCAAAGTGGCAATATTTGAAATAAGCAAACCAAATACGAAGACTTTTGCTTTTTGCAGATTATTACTGGTAATCACGGGGATATCTCATCTTGCAACAGCTCTTATAATACAATTTGTAAGCTTTTTGATTGACTATATTTAAGCGCCTCAATCATTCCGTGACAAGAAAAAAACAAAAACAAATTTTTAAAATAGAGAAAAAATTAATGGAATTTTATTTATTTTTTGATCGAATTATTTTGCATTATATTTTTTGTCTCAAAATTATTTCATTTCTTTTGTTCAATTCATATGGAATAACATGAGGGGAAAGTCGGAACAAACGGGTTGAAAAAGTCTAAAAAGCTCTCGCATTTGTATGCCGCAGGTTTGGGCCGTACCCTGTTTAAATTATTATACATGAATATTTTGCCCATTTCCAAAGACTGTGCTTCCGCGCTTGAAGATGCCCGTTGTGCTCGTGAGCTGAATGCCACTGGTTCTTTTTTCTTCAACAAATCGTGCCATCTTTTGACTGATCGCCTTGCAGTAACGCTAAAAAATGTAACGTACAGTCAACTACCTGCTGTCAGCCCGGCAGAAGAATTTTTTGAGTTCATATTTAAATAAAATAATTTTTAAATGTGCGAATTTAAAAACTAATTCTCAAAAGCTAACATAATTAATATAAAAAAATTTAATATTAATTAACTAAAATAGTATTTATTTAAAAATAATAATTAATAATTCTTTAATAGTCAAATTGCCTATTTTCAATGTTCACTTTACTTTTATTATATAATAAATGAATGAAATTTCTATTATTTAGTTATTTAATAATAAAAGATAAATTTGAATTTAAATTTTCATAAATGATTTTATTATTTTAAATATTTCTATAATTTTAAATCTTTATTTTAAAAGAAAAATTAATCAATTTTAAAACAGTATTTAACCAATTTGATTTTTTCCTCGCAGAAATTATGTGTTGGAAAAAACACCAACAATGGACAGTTTTGGTGGGCTTAACTTCAAGATGGTGATTGCATTGGGCTTTGCTTGGTTGATCACTGTCCTTGTGTTAATCAGAGGTGTCGAAGTAATGGGAAAGGTAAAAAGATTTTGTTTGGAAATTTTTCGAGTTTCGGTTAAATATGAGAATTTTTTTACAGATTGCTTGGTTAACTGGCACAACACCGTATATAATCATCGTAATTTTGTTCATACGGTAAATAGAAGGAAAATATTTAATGATTTGAAAATATTTTAGTGCTGTTACATTGGATGGAGCAAGAATTGGATTGGACTTTTATTTGCTTAAACCGGATGTTAGTGCAATTTTCAAAGCAAAGGTTAGACGAATGTTTTGAAAATCCAAAATAAAATACAATTAGAATTTAAGAATAGGAATTTCTAACAAAAATTTTTGGCATAGATTTTGTGTGAAATTGGAAATTCTCAAAAAATGTCATTGTAAAAATTAATAAATTTTTAGCACTCTGTCGTAAATCATGTATTCGCTTATTTTCCAAAAATAGTTTTTTTTTTTTTTTGTGAAAATCTGTTGCCAAGCAACATCCCTGCCCTATAGGGCACCCCGGACCCTACTCTAAGAATTTTCAAAAATTTTTCACTTATTTAATTTTGGACTCAAATCTGTCGAGATGAAGAAAATGCTTTTGGGAAACAAGAATATACTCGAAAAAAAATCTTTCTGCTGAAAAATATAAACCACAATGATAAAAGAATTATTTATTATTGCATATGATAAATTTTTAATGTGTACTTGAATTCGCAAATTTCCCCCCTTATGTACCTTGAAATCAGCTTGGCTGTGCTTAGAAATAGAGCTCGTACAATCCTACCCTGTTTTATAACCTGAGAAATAGCCCTTAGTTTTTTGTTCACAATTAAAAAATCTTCTACAATTTTTTTATTCTCCAAAATTTATGGTTATCTTGGTTTTCATCATTTAGCATGATTACTTCTTGAGGTAATTTTTTCATGAACTAAAGAATATTTTTGTTAATAAGTTCTAATCTAATTTAAAAGCAATTTTGCAGGGTTCTTTACAAAAAATATTCATACAAATTAATTTAAAAATTGTTCCCACATAATTTCGGAATATTTTGGATTACCATATAACGAAATTCTTATTTGGTAAATAATTCATTTTCAGCTCCCTTTTCAGTCCCAACTCCCAAACCTCTAAAAACAACGAGGATTGGATGGTGTTTGGGAACCGGTTATGCACCCCGTAATAAGTCTTATCTTACATGATTTTAAAAATTCAAAAAAAAAAAATCTTTTTGTCAATGCTTAAAGAAAGGATTTATTATTTTCTTTTTATTAAGGATTAATTTGAATTTTACCGTACTTATTTTTGTATGTGTGATTAAGACATGGCGCACTGCTGCCACCCAGGTGTGCTACAGTTTAGCGGTTGGCATGGGCGGACTGCTTTCACTGTCCAGCTTCAACAATTTCCACAACGATTGCTTCAAGGACGCGTTCATCATCACGGCAGCTGATGCAATTTCAAGCATTTTTGGTGGCACCGCTGTGTTTAGGCATTGCTTATTTATTTATTATTTATAAGGATTTTTATTGGACAGATTTTTATCGAAAATTTCTATTTTATTCCCTAAAAGTTCGAGAGTTTTTCTAAAAGCAGAGTTGGAAATACATAATTAATTTTTTTCCCTACTCAAAATCAGCTCTTCAGAATAGGTATTCAAATTGGTATTTCCTAACAGAAAGTAGGAAATTTATGGCATTCTATGTTTCTGACTATTTTATGTAAGTTAGCGATTCAACAAAACTAGCCAGCCAAATTTGTTTGATTTTACAGGCATTTTGGGGGTCTAAACCCCGAGAAACATTCCTTTAAAGTGGACCCTGAAAAAATCATACACCATCTATCATTAAAAATATTTTTCCAAATTTAAATAGAAAACAAAAGTAGATTTTTATCTGGATCGGGTTAAGCAAGCCCGGTTTTCTGATTTTTTCGATGTGAAATTTTTTCCTGGACCTATTTACTAAAAATAAAATACAAAGGCCTTTCTAACCGTCTCGAATTCTCATACATTAAATTGCCTCTCTCCCGTAAACAGTACACTCGGCTTCATGGCTAAGCAGTTGAATGTGCCCATTGAAGCGGTGGTGCAGAGTGGCACCGGGTTGGCATTCATCGCTTACCCGGAGGCGATGAGCAGAATGCCGGGTTGGACATGGCTATGGCAATTGTTGTTCTTCCTGATGATTTTCATTCTTGGTGTTGCCTCACATTTTGGGTTGGCTGAAGTATGTTTGGGGTTTGTAAACTGTTTTAAGGACAAATAACTTTAAAATTATATTGTTATTTTTAATTCATATAATAAAATTGCGAAAAATGTTTTTAATTTCCTTATTTTTTTTTTTTAAATAAATGGTATTTTAAAGGAATAATTTGTTAACTCTTAGGATACATAATGTAAAAAAAAATTCCAGGTTATGTGTACAGCATTATATGATCAATTTCCAGCCTTACGGCAATATAAAAGTTGCCTCGTTATCGGTGTTTGCCTTTCATGTTATTTGGCTGGCTTAACTATTTGTTCAAGGGTAAATTTATTTGAATTAAGAAAATTTTGAAATTTAAAATTAAAAAAGAGGGGATAATGAAATTGACTCTCCTTTACCCTATAAATTTGAGATTTTAAACTAGCTGAAAAATTGTCAAGAAATTATTGGATTTCAGAGGTGTAGACAACGAATCTAATCACTGGCGGAATACAAATTTCAAAGTGGAATTCGAACAAAAATTGAAAAGTCACTTTTTTTAATGTAATATTTTCGGGTTTTAATTTGTTTTTAGTTCGTATTTTTTTTGTTAATGACCCTCGAAGCCTATTTGAATTACTGCATTTTAAAACATTTCTTTATTTGTTTATTATTTGTCAGGCAGGCATTTTTTACTTCAACATTTTTGACGACTACGCCGCTTCTTTCTCAATGATGCTGCTTGTTTTTCTTGAGCTCATTTTGGTCGCGCATATTTATGGTGAATTTTTCAATTTGGACCATATTTAATTTTTGGCAATAATTTTTATAAAGTCTGTAACTAGTGTTAAATTCGGAAAAATTTTTGATATTGCAATAAAAAAAAAAAATTAAAACCTAATAAAAAGAAATGTTATTTTTCAATTTTTCAGGTTGGGATAATTATAAAGCGGACATTCACGCAATGTTGGGCACTCCTCGGAATTTGCTATCAAAATTCTATGGGCCATCAGGGATCTGCATCAAATACATTTATAGTTATATTGCACCTGTCCTTTTAATTGTGAGTTTGCTTTCAATTTTTAAGGTCAATCATTTCCCAAAAGAAATTAATTTGGTTAGATTTTCAAATTTATTTTATTATTTAACATAAATTTGGGGTTAATTTAATTAAGAATAAACAAATAGATTCAAACCATATGTCCAGTTAACGGATTTACCAGTTTTTTCATGCCCGGTTTAAACTAATGTATTTCGGGATTTATATTATTAAAATATTGACAAAAAAAATTAATATATTATTTTATCCCCAATATTGATTTTTATTTCATTGAATTTAAATTAATTAAGGTTGTTTTGGTATTTGCATTTGCCCAACAAGTGCTCACAACACGAGTTACCTATGGACGTGATAAACGGCTCTACGTGTTTCCAGCTTGGTCCATTCTCTTCGGGTGGTTCCTGTCGTTGATTTCGTGGATATTTTTGCCTGGCTTAATTGTGGCAAACCTTGTCAACTTTATGCGCCAAGGAAAGGTTGGTCATTGGCCTTTAAAAATTTATCAGGACGATATGAAGATTTTCTCTCTCTTTGAAACACATATTTGGACTATTTTTTTATTATCCCATTTTTGGTCACATCTAAAGTTTTGGGTCTTGTTTTTATCTAGCGGAATTTCGACTCATAGTTTCATAACATTTGTCTCTGAATTTTTTTATGGGTTTCGTCAGATTTCCTTGCACTTTTGAGTTCCAAAGCCAAACGTTTCTTGCCCGACTCATTTCGGTCAAAGGGTCCGAACCGAAGTCGAAAAGATAATATTTTGATGGAAAGCCAGAAAATAAAAATGGAATCTTTCTTTAAAAGGCTTTTTTTGCAAATTTTGAAATAAAAATTATATAAATTATTCGGTAAAACAGCAGCATAATTAAAAAAATATATATTATATTAGGTTAAATGAATTTTTTCTCAAAAAAACCCCCCAAAATTTTAGCCGATTAATGAGATGCTAAAACTTCAACCAAAATGGCCATCATACGAACGTGTCACACGGAATACGAGGAAGACAAAAATTTCAAATGTGATCGATGCAAGCCGAACGCATGCGAATAACATGACAATGAATGAATTTGTCAACTGAGCGACCTAAAAAAATAATAATTCCATTTTGTTAATTAAACGATTCATTTTTTCATATTGTTTTTAGATAAAGGAGCCATCAATTTATTGTTTATTTTCTTTCGAAAAAAGAGGAAGCTTATATGGCCTGTGTTTTTTCCCCAAATACAAGGAAATTATAGACACGAACCCGGCCTTTCTAAATCCGATGATACTCTGATTCGGCTGATATTATTTTTTTAATAGTATTTCTAAATTTTTTACATTTCCTCATCAGACGTGTCCTGCTTGAATCGAAAAGGGCATTTGAGTCGGAGGGTTTTTTGTGAGGGCATAACTTTTTTTACTCGATTACCTTAAGAAAAAAATGTTCTTTTTCTATTCGAATTTAAAAATAAGAAATGACGTTCATTTATAAAATTAATCAAAAAATTTCTTAATTCAATAATTAAAAAATCAAAATGAAATTAAAAAATATTGTTTTATTGTTTGGGACAATTTTCGTATTTTTATTTAAATATAATTTTCGCTTATTTCAGGAATCAAATTAGTAAAAAGTTCAGTGTAAAGATATGCCGCAAAGCTGCAAAAAATAAATTTAAAAAAATAATTAAACAATTAGGAAATTTACAATAAATATTCGGTATTTCAAAAAAAGCTAAAAAGAGAACTAATGGAAAAATAAATCAATTTTAAATTGTCGCAGAGTTGGGCACGTTCAGGCCACTTAGTGGACTTAAAAAAATTTCAATTAAATACGAAATTAAAAACCAACCATATAAATTTTATTAAAACTTTTTTAAATTATTAAAATATTTAGAATTTCATCAACACATTTTCACTCTATTTTTTCTTCATTTAAAAATGCAAATTAGTTTTCTGTAGGTTACCGGTCTCAAGTCGCGTTAAATCTTCTGTCTCGAACAACACTATTGAACAAGACAAAATAGGGATGGGACGGAATTCCAATTTCCGAAGTCTTTTGAGGCTCGGAATTCCGATTTCCGAAGTCTTTTGAGGGCTCGGAATTCCGATTTCCGATTGTCGAAATTTTAGGTAAAATTTCTTAAATTTTCGGCAACATTTTGAAACTTTTTCCCAAATTTATTTCAAAATTGCCCAAGATTTGTCTTATTTTTAATCAAAATCGGTTAATAAATCACCCCAAAATTTAGAAAATTTTCTCCGGCGGCGCCTGTCGGCACCAACGGACGCCTTATACCTTATTTTTTCAAATTTATCTTAAAAAGTTTCCAATATTGACCCATTTAAAATACATGAATTTTTATTTATTTTTCATCGTTTTACTTTTTTTTCGAGAAATTCTTATCCGTATCGACATTTTGGAAACCGGATCACGAGTCCGGAAAACAGGATTTTGAATTCTGCAAACCTGTCCGGGTCCAATTCACAAATCGTGATCCGGAATTTTCAAAAATTATAATCTCTATTATAAAACCCGTTAGGAATTAATTTTTGGAATCATATTCACTTAATAGCCATAGTACTCGGAATTCCAACCAAAGTCGGAAATAGGAATCCGTGATATCCCTGGTTTACACGCGTCCTGAGACATGTAAAGCACCGGCCTAGTTACGAACTAAATGAAAAATATGGTCTATAGCTTTCACCTGTTTACAAAATTCATTTGGCCATTCTGATGATTATAGAAAATTTCTTTTCTGTAAAAAAAAAGAATTAGTTCAATATAATATTTTAATTTTTGAGGCTCCAATAATCCGTATTTCTCACTTTGATCTATCTCATAAAATAATAATAATATAAAAATAATAAAAAATATTATATAAAGTAATCAATAAACGTAAAATATTTCTTCTGTTAAAGACCATATATTTTGCACTTAACAAGATGCCAATCGTGGGCAAAAATATTTGCCTTTACTTGGGCAGTGTTGGCATTTGTTGCCAACATCAATGCCAAAAAAGTCCCAGCAAAAGATAGTTAACAGAAAAAGAAAAAGA
Organism: Heterodera filipjevi; assembly: GCA_039877585.1. NCBI lineage: Eukaryota > Metazoa > Nematoda > Chromadorea > Rhabditida > Heteroderidae > Heterodera > Heterodera filipjevi. The sequence continues at coordinate 1,886,746 of JBDPZO010000006.1, read as the reverse complement.
AAAAATTTTAATGCTTTTATTGCTATTTTAAAAATATTCAGCTGTGTATCTGCACTTTCTGTTTGGCAAATATACAAACCAATTCTATCAAAAGAAAAGAGAGAAAAAAATGCATAATGTAAATGACGAATATGCATGTTATAGAAGAATAGAAGCAATAATAATTCATGAAAAAGAAAGCAGAGAATTTTATCGCAAGAAAAGCGGCATCAAATAAAACACCATATATCATAATAATGCATGAAAAAGAAATAAATGAGTTTTATAGATCGATAGAAGGTATTAAAATAATTGTTAAGAAAAGAAATAGAGAATTTTATAGATGGATAGAATAAAAACCCATATGTATATGGCATAAAAAATAATGCAAGGAAAAGAAATAGAGAATGTTATAGATAGAATAGAATAAAGTGCCTATATGGCATAAAATATATGCAAAGAAAAGAAATAGAGATGTTAGACCCTAAGTTATGGCGTTAAGTATTTTATATACATCATCATATACCCACCCATTCACCGCTAGGATGAGTTTTATTTTTTAACAACCAATTGGCAAAGCCCACGTTAACAATGCGTGAAAATGGGCCTGGCATGGATTATAGTGGACAGCATAAATAGGGGATTGGCCCAAGCATAATTCTTCATTTGTCCATTAAAGGGATTTAATCAGCCCTTGTGGTATTCATTCCCCTGTTCTTCCTGTTTCCTCACCGATTGAGATAAAGCCTACCCAAGCAAACTTCACATATCAGCCAGAGCACAAACTGCGCGGGACTATTGCAGTAAGTTTATAGGCCAACACTCAGTCTAACAAAAAGAAATGGCCTTCCGGCTGCTTACTTTATTAATAATTTTTAATTAATTAATTATTTATATTATCAATTTATATTTCGCTGCGTTATTGGACCATTCACAAAATGTTATCGTCCACATTGCTGTGCCTTATTGCTCTTGTTGCAATAATGCACCAGCAGTTTGCGTTTGCCATGCGGCCACAACGATCAGAAGATGGCGGCCATGGTGGACCTGCTTATGATAGAAATGCTGATCAAAATGAGCAAGAGGGTAATGGTAGTAAACAACAAGAAAAATTCATAAATTTTACTTAAAAATTGACTAATAAATAATAATTTTTTTTATAAATAGAACAAAGAGGCGAAATACCACATGACAACATACAAGGACCAGATTTTGGTGCGTACGCCTCAAGTGAAGACGGCCATACTTTGGGACCTAATTCACCAATTCGATATGGTAAATACACAAAAATCTAAGCTAACCTAAATTTTGTTTAAACCTACCTAAATTTGCATATTCTTATGAATAGGGCTGGTATTTTTAGGTAAGAAGAATCTCAGAATAGGTACTTTATTTATTTATTTATTTATCGAGCAACCACAAGGTACTAAAAAGTACATTTACAGTGGTGCAAAAAAAAAAAATAAAAAAAAAATCAAAGTAAAATAAAATAAGATTCACAGGATGGTACATAAATATGTATATGAATATAAAAATAATCAAATGCAAAAGGAACCCAATGTTTAAGACAGCTACAACAGCATTAACAATTTATTGTTTCTAGGACATATTTTCTAAAAATCTTGGCTTTCTGAATTTCCATTGCTTCTTTAGGCAGTTTATTCCAGTTAGAAACAGTTCTATTAAAAAAGTTATTCTTTGTTTTAGAGATATATTTCTTTTGCCGAAGCAAAAGAGGTTTTCTATTATTTCGGTTTGTTATTGTGAAATATTCAGTTGCTTAAGGTGTGTGTATCCTCTGAGAATTTGTTGGACCATGACTAAATCTGTAGCAGTTCTCCTTATTTCTAACTTTTTAAGTCCACATATTTCTAATCTTTGTTCATAAGATTTTGGGACTAATCCACATCTTTTAAAGGCAATCCTGTTTTTATGGATATACTTTTTTTTTAATTTTAAAACCCATCTTAAGGGGTCTATTTTTCATATTTTTTATGGCCTTTTCCTTATGAAATTACTGAAAATCCTGAAAAGTCCCCAAAAATGCCGAAATAGGTATAAAATTAGGTAACTAGGTAATAGGTAGAAAAATCCCGACCAGCCCTACTTATGAATATTAAAAATTATCAAATTTATTCGTCAAAAGGTGGTGGTGGTCACTCTTCAATTGCGCACTCATCGGGCAGTTTCCACGACGAAATGGCCGCACCTTTTTCGCCACAGCGACCAATCGCGAACCCGACGAATGGTCACCCAGGGGGATGGGGCCATCATATTTGGCTGCCGGAGGGAACAAAATTTGTGACGACAAATTTTTTTTTTTTGCTTTTTGTTCGTCACAATCAAACAATTTTTGGCCCAGTATTTTCGTATTTTTGAATATAAAATGGGGCGACGATGCAGAAAAGCACAGCGGGGGAATTGAAAATTTTACAAATGCGAAATCACAAATTCAGTCAGTAGACCAATGCCTCCAGCAGGCCCAGGCAATCGCTACAATGTCCCAGCCAAAGCAAGGCAACCAATGCCGCAAGTGCAACGGCAAGTAACCTACCGTAATACGAATGGTCAGTGTCCGTGTTGGGGCGTTTCATAAAAACCGTCATAATGCGTGTTTCATAAATACGCCGATTTTACAAATTCTTTGAGAAGAAATCGTCATCACGTTTTCTCAAAAGTAAATAAAGGTTCTAGTTTGTCATCCGATAGCACTTGATTGGCTCTATTAAGTTTGCAAAATTACAAACAATTTGATTATGTTTTAAAAAATTGTAATCCTAAAAAGTGAAATATTCATTTTCTTGACCATATTCTTCTTCAATTTTCAAGCAAATTTTCTGGATTAAATAGCTAACTCAGCTAACAAATAGCTACCGGCTAATATGAAGGTTATCTAATTTGGTTGCTTTTGAGATTGAAAATTATAACAAAAATTTAAATTATTATTCGCCTTTTTGTCTAGCTTTAATGCTAATATTGTGGATTTCAACATATACCTGAAAAAAAATTAAATTTTTTTATTTTTTAATTAAAAAACAAAAACCTAAAACCAAAAATTTATAAAAGAAAAAACCTAGTGAACAACAAAGTTTTACCTAAATTTTGTTTAACCCTACCGAAATTCAACACCTGTAGATAACCATGATCTATTTGTAGATGAATATGGTCGACTTATAGATGAACATGGTCGACTTATAGATGAACATGGTCGACTTATAGATGAACATGGTCGACTTATAGATGAACATGGTCGACTTATAGATGAGCATGGTCGACTTATAGATGAATATGGTCGACTTATAGATGAACATGGTCGACCACTTATATATGAACAAGGTCAGCCTTTAAGTTATACCTAAATTTGTGTACAAGAATTTTTTTTTTTGAATATTACTTATAATCTTTGAATATTTTTTTTTTTTCAAAATGATGCTTTTGAATACTTTCATCTGACAACTCTGCTTAGAATGATATGAAAGACTTATTCACTTATTTCCAGCGAAAAATATGAATAAAAAACGCCTTTTATATGCAATTTATCGGGCCCAGACATTTCGCCTGGAATATTTGCGCCTATGTCCAAACCCCTATTCAAATTTAATTTTAACCAACAAAAAACTTTTATAACTGATAAACCATACCAAACAGCATTTTGTGTGCTTTTAAAAAAAGAATTCAAATGTTTGTACTTTGTACAAATGGTCATTATTTCAAAAATTCTCGCATTTGAAATTTTTGGCCACAATTAATTCGTAACATCCATTTATTATGATATTTTTTTGGATTCTTAAAAGTTAAATCTAAACCAGGGCTTCGATATGTATTGATTTATCAATTTGTTGTGATTTCAGCTTATTGTTCTTATTTTTTGCTGATTTCTTATCTTGAGGTAAAAAATAATAAAATACTATTTTTTGAAGCAATTTCTTTAATTTTTTCCAAAGTCTTCCCGGCTGCGCCTATCGGCGGCACCTCTGGACACTCCCTCCCTTTAAATTTTTTCAAAAAGAACTTAAAATTGACCATTTTTGAGAAAATCGGTTATTTTGAAGTATTTTACTATCAATAAATTTCGAGAAAATTTTTTAGAAAATAGCCGTAAAAAAATTGGTGTGTTTTTTCGACTTTTTTTGACAGCAGTTTTTCGATCTTTTACCGAAAAAAACCGATTCAGAACATTTTCTCTGGTCTGTAATAAATGATTACACAAAATTATAGGCAGTTATCCAGTCTCAGTCGGTTATCCACAAGACGGTTATGTAGACGCTTATGGCCATCCTCTTCCGCAACCTATGCCGGTAATCAAAGTTTTATGACTTTTAAATAGGGACCGGAATTTTATTAGCAGAAAACCACAAAAAGTGAATATCAAGGTCATAAAATTTTCAAAAAATATCAGGAAAAGACCGAAAATTGTCCAAAAATTTAAAGATTTGGAAATTTAAAAAATGAGAAAACATTTTTTAAAATAAAAATTTTAGATAAAAAAATTTAATTTTTCTTGACTAAAAATCCGTCCCCCAGTAATTACAAGAAAAAAATAATATCTCATTTTGGAGTTTGATTTTTTTTAATTGCAGATGGGTGGTGTACAAAACGCGTCAAAACAGGTAAATTAAAAAAAATAAATATTGACTAAGGATTTATATGTTTTACCCGTGGTGCGACATTTGGGGATTTTACATTTGGGGACCCGACACTTGGGGACCCGACACTTAGGTAACCCGACATTTGGGGACCCGACACTTGGGGACCCGACACTTAGGTAACCCGACATTTGGGGACCCGACATTTGGCGATTTCAATTACGCAAATAAAAATCTTGAGGTGAATATGCAACTCCGCATATGCACTCCCTTGTCTACTTTGGCCAGAGCTAATAAATTTACAAAAATCAAATTTATTTTTTTAAAAATTAACTCTGTTTCCCGACTCAACCACGTGAAGTAGCAAAGTTTGAGTCCACACAAACCACAACACAAGAACAAAGCACAATACTTAAAAATGCCCCATAAGTTTTGAAAATTTTATAAAAAAAAAGCTTTTCCCAAGGGCCAACGGGTTCACGAAATAAATTATTTCAGGGCATTCAAAAATTCAAGTTTTTCTTGCTCTTGCCCACGAATTGGGTAGAGCAAAAGCAGTCCCACGTCTGATGTCGGGTTCCCTAAGTGTCGGGTCCCCAAATGTTACGTCCCCAAATGTCAAATCCCCAAATGTCGGGTAGCCGTTTTACCATTCTTTGAATTTAATCACACGGCTACCCGATATTTCTGAATTTGACATTTGGGGACCCAACATTTGGGGACCCGACACTTAGGGAACTCGACATTTGGGGATAATCCCAACATTTGGGGATTTCAATAACGCAAATAAAAAATCTTATGGTGAATATGCAACTCAGAATATGCATGCACCCCCTTGTCTGCTTTTGGCCAGTTAATTAATTTTCAAAAATAAAATTAACTTTTTTAAAAGGCTGATTAAATTCTTACACACCTTAGAACATTGCAGTATGAAATGAGATTTAGATTTGTATTCTTTGTGATCCCGTTGGCCCTTGGGAAAGGCTTTTTTTTAATAAAATTTAGAAAATTTATGGGTATTTTTAAATATGTGCTTTGTTCTTGTGTTGTGGTTTGTGTGGACTCAAACTCTGCTACCTCCACGTGGTTGAGTCGGGAAACAATTAATTTTTAAAAAAATAAATTTTATTTTTGTAAATTTATTAGCTCTGGCCAAAGCAGATGGACGACCATCGATTCGTTCTCGACCAATTCGTTTTCACATTGATTCGTTTTTTGTCTATATAATTGCGTGTGAGTCCAGACAGTGACAAGTTAGACAGTCATTATACTTATAACACGTAAAAAACGAATCGATGTGAAAACGAATTGGTCGAGAACGAATCGAAGTTTTACCAAGCAGATAAGGGGGTGCATATTCTGGGTTGCATATTCACCTTAAGATTTTTATTTCCGTAATTGCAATCCACAAATTTCGGGTCCTCAAATGTCGGGGTTATCCCCAAATGTCGGGTCCACAAATGTCGAGCTCCCCAAACGTCGCACCACGAATCACACGTATCTTGCCCATTACATTTTTTGATCAGATCGTGTCATTTCTGTTCCAAAAAATCCAATTCATAATATCTTTTTTGAAGCTAACCAAATTCAGTGAAATTACTTTTCAAACTTAATGTTTAGAAGTTCGAGCTAAGTTATTGCAAATTATAAAGATACAAACATATTGTAAAAACTAGGGTAGCACGGGACCGGGACCGGGGCGGGAAATCCCGGTTTTTTCAGGTCCCGGTCCCGTTTTTGAAAAAAAGGAAAGTCCCGGTCCCGAAAATTGGGTCCCGGCGGGACCGGGACTAACCGGGACCAAATATGCACTGGTAAGAATGGGGGTCTGACTAAGAAATTGTTGAGAAAAATTGGAGAAAAGGAAAATTATGGAGGAAAATTCGTTATAAATATATTTTTATTAATAATCTATACAATGATAATTCAGTGTGGTGGTTCGGAAATCAGCAATCGGAATTCCGGTCCCAAAAGCATCGGAAATTAAAAAAAACCCAATTTTTTTGCTTTTGAATCCAATTTATTATTCCAATTTTTTCCGGTTTTCCCCATAAACACCGGAAACCGGAATCCCGATGCCTAAAATTTTTCTCGGTAATTAGAAAATCGGAATCCGGTCCCAAAAACACCGGAACTAGGAAACCGGAAAATCGGCGGCATCCCTGATTCGCACTAATTTCTTACCTTCCCCCCCCCCCCACCAGATTATGTCCTATTACGTGGCAAAGGAATTTGCGCCATATCCGATCAGCGTAAAACAATTTCACAACAAAATTTGGCCTGTTATCATGGAAGCGAGCGTAGATGCTGATTTATCAAGAGAATGGTTGGACATAAAGGAAATTAAAAAAGTGGCCCAGTTTAAAAGTGCTATGGGGAAGCACATCAAAGTTTCAATTGATTATAAAAAGGTCTTACAATACGTAAAAAAGACGGATAAACAAGAAAATCAAATAGCGACAATCAAAAATGATGATGATGACATATGGGCATTGAAGCTTTGCCAACTTCAAACACATTGGGTTCGATTAAAAGCTGGAAAAAATTTAATTAAATGTTGACAGGGGTAGACACTCTCCGGAGGTGGCATTAGAGATTATTCCGCAATTTTTTCTTTTATCTTATATTTATAGAGCCCGCAAAATGAGGCAAATGCCTTTTTTTAATATTGCATTAGGTTTGAAACTTCTAGGATGACTTTTATACGCATTTTTTTTCATTTCATTTTCTGTTTCCTTTTTGCCTTTTTAAATTTAAAAAAGCCATAAAATCAAAAATAGTTGCTCTTAGAACGATTTTAAATTTTTTAGAAAATATACCCTAACTATGGAAAAAATAAATTTCCCAAAAAACTGGCCTTCTCAAACTTTTTTTGTTCAAAAATTTTATTTTCAAAAATATTTTATCATTTTTCATATTTTGAATAAATATTAGAAAACATGTTTTTTGAACTTTTAGTGCCTTTATAGTGTTTTTTTTTTTCGCTATTTTTGCGCGCTCTACTTTTATGTGTTTATATAACAAAAAATTCACCTACTTTAAAATTTTTTTATCTATGAAAATTTGTTTAAATGAAATAAACTAAACAATGTTTACAGTTGGTGAAATAGCAAAAAAAAAATTCGAATACCTTAAACAGTTGGTCAATTATTCAATGATGGGTCGAAAAGTATTGTTGTATTTTTCGATCACAACGCAACATTTGGAGGTAAAAATAAAAGTTTCATATTTACTTAATCATTTTTGTTCTTATTTTTTTTATAGCCATAACTGATTTTTCAATATCTTTTTCCAAGAAGTTCGTATTTAAGAAGTACCTTTTAAAGAAAAAAAAAACACATTTATTAAGAGATTCAAAATATTCCTGGGGATTTTCGGGCCGCTGATATGATTCCGCATCCAGTTCGACTAATTCGAAACTTATTTAGTGCATTTGCATCAATTTTAGTCAATAAATGTATTTTGGAAATCTTGAGTTTTCGTCTTTTTGTTCTGTTCGGGCAGGGGTTCAAAATTTGGTCGAATGAATGCCTGAGTCGTGATAAGCGACCCCCTAAAACCTCTGGGAGGGTGTCTTTCATGAATTTAAGAGCTTAAAAAATTTTTCAAAAATGGGCGGGGGGCGAAGGGCACCCCTAGCATTGCGAATATTTTGGTTATTCTTTTTGTTTGATATAGAAAAATACCGACTTTGATGATTTAAATAGAATCATGGTCCTAACAACGAACGAACGTGTACAGCTTCCCATCATGCATGGTTTTTTTGTTGGAAACGGAAAGATTTATGCGACCAGTTGGTGTAAGTTTAGATTAAAATATTCTTTTGATAAGCATCTAATGAAGCTACTGCCACACTTGATGGTCATTTAATAAGCTTGCTTTTAGGGATATTTTTTTGATACAACCTCAAAAAGAAACCGATTTTCTAACCTATTTATTTTCATTTGGATGATTCTAGTTATAGAAAAAAATCCTCCTTATTATATGATTTGTCTTTATTTATGGCATTAATTTTCGTAAATATAAGAAAATCGGTTAAGTATTTTTAGATGCAGAATAAATATATTTTGTAATTAAGAGAAACAATAAAAACTAAAAAGATCTGGGCACCTTTTTGGTCAGATATATGTCCAAAAATGTTTTTTAGAAAAGAAAGCGAAATATCAAGCAAGACCTACTATCGGGATTTGTTTGAATCACTGTGCAAAAAGAATCGAGAAGAAATATTGTGAAGCAAGAAGAATCATATGGAGACCAAATTGCTAAAGTAAAAATTAAAAACAAAATATGAAAATTTTACCCTTTTAAAACAATCAAATTTAGGATTACATGAAATTACGTGCTTTAACGACGTGCACTAAAACAAATGATTATATAATCTTAGTAAAAAAACTGATGGCACGAGCAATAAATGGAAGAAAGTAGTCTCGATGTTGACAACTGAAAATTATGAGTGGTTGCGCTTGTTTTGAATGCAAATTCATCAGAACAAAATCTTATAGCACAGTTGGATGATACAATAGCAAATTGGAAAAGAACGATGCCGAATTAAGCTGTTTTGGTAATAATATAGTTAAAAAAATTTGGGTATTTTTTAATTCATTTTTTGATGCTTGTCAATAAATTTGTAAATATTTTGGCATTTTCCGATTTTTTCTTATAAAAACCAAAAAATTTAAAAATTTTTGATAAATACATCTAAAAAATAAATTTATTTCTTGACAAGATTTTGGCAAAACTTTTAAAAATAAAAGTGAATAATAAAATGTCAAAAAAGTTTTTAAATAAACTAATGATTAAAAAAGGTAACCAAATGTAATATTTTCCAGTCATTGGCCCGTATGATTCTCATCGACGTATTGTATGGACGACCTTATCTGATGGCATTTTATTATACGAAAAATTAGGGAAATATATGATGAAGCAAAAAAGGGGAAAAAAGAAGATACGTCCATACTAAAATGCATTCAATGGCTATCACGCATTCTTTTACTGCGTGGTCCAATTGCCTGGTGACCTTATGATGTATACAGGAAGCTTGTTTGTACAAAGCAAAAATTTTGAGTGGAGTCAGCATTTTGGAAACTACAATCGAAACGACTCCGCAAAAACATATTGAAGAAATCAAAAGAATTTTTGAAGAAAAAGACGAAAACAAAAAAAAAAAGGTTCACGAGGATGACTACTACTATGAATGGGTGAGTTGATGTTGTCGTCATAGGGAATGAAGAATAAGAGCCCAGATTTGGCTGATTTTTTTTAATGCATATTAAAAATTGCTTATCCCCAAAACCTTCTGCCGTTTTTGGCATTGTGTGCTTTTAGAATTAATGCCTAAATTACGGTACGGGCAACTATGTCTGAGGCCAATTTTTTTTAAATGAGATGCAGCTGGCCCTTTTAGTACTAGGACCAGTTGGCAAGACCAGTTGGCCAGACGCAGTTGACCTGATTCGCCTAAATTAGGCTCTCTTTTAATATCCAATCTTTGCTTGTTTGAATTTATATTCCAATTCTTAATAATAATAATTAATTTGGTTTTTTATATTACAGGTATCATCAAATATTTGAAATATTTGCAGAGTAGAGAAAGAAGCTAAAAGATTCAAGATGCAGAAAACACGGGCAAAACATCATCTTATTCGTTTATAACAAAACACCGCTTGAAATCAACTGGATATAGAGCTTATAAATAAAGTATCGCTTACAACAAAGGAAGCTTGGGAATGGAACTGGACGATGAGGAAAAAGAAAAAGTTAAAACTGAGGAATTATCTATGTATTTGTAAACGAACTACCTGAAAATGGACAACAAAATGCAAATGGTAACGCGTTAAAAGGTTTACATATATTAGTATGCTCGCTGCCGATTTCCGATTAAGATTGGCGGCACGCATCCCTGTTTATACAAGGGATATTGCTCGCCTCGTTTCTAGCATTCTCGTCTTTTTTTGGAGGGAGGGGGGCGGGTCTCGTTCTCGCATTCTCATTCGCGCTTTTGAGCGTAAGATGCGAGAATATTATGGAATAGTAAGAATGGAGGCTGAGCAGTGCCATTTTGACCCCGTTTTAGGGGCATGCCGCTATTTTGCATTTTTTAAATTGCCACTATTTTTGGTTATTATACAAAATGCCAAATTCCTAAAGTTCATAAAAAAAGCTCGTGAATCCTCAAAAATTAATTAGTTTTTGGGGTTTATTCTGTTAACATATCTGAAGAAAATCTATCGGCACTGCCGGCCCACCGTAACATAAAATTGGTCTTTTTAAGATCACAACAAAAAAAATGTAATGCCAGACATTTTTATATTAGATTTCCCAAAAATTATTTCATATCTAAAAAATGACCAATTACAAAAAGCTATTACTTATTACTTTGAAGTTTCAAAATTACCCCTGTCCCTTGTGTGCGTCTGCACCACAAACGCTCCCCCTCCAGCCCCACTATCAAAATTAAATCAATTAATTTTCTAAAAAGTGAAGACATTTTGCTAAGAACCATCCAAATTGAAAAAATTGTTTCGAGAAAAAATTTTTTTTTAAAAAAATTCGCATTCTCGCCTTTTTGGGGGGTTCTTGCCCGACATTCTCGTTCTCTGTTTTTAGGGTGCTTCAACTAAGGGTAAGCTTTATTAGAGAAAATACGGTATATAATTTTTTCGAAATAATAACTATTTTTTCTTCAGAAATGAAACGCATCCTGCGTTAAATTTTTAACTTGCAACTAGTGATCGGCATGTTATCGGTATACCACGATATTTTTCGGTAACTATTCGGTATATTTTCGGTATATAGCGTTCGGTATACCGACCAAAACATTTTGGGGTGCCGACAGGTGAGACCTTACCGAAATATTTTGGAGATTTCCGTATATTTTCGGTATCGATAAATACCGAAATACCGATAACAAATACCGAAAAGTGCATTTGCCGACACCTACTTGCAACACCGCGACAATGGTCAATCTTGTACAGATGTTAGATCATTAATGGCCAGATGCAATCTCACACGGTCAACTCCATCACCACCACCACATCTTCAACAACCTGGTATTATGGTAATCCACCACCACTACACCCTCAACAACAACCTGGTTATTATGGTAAGCCCCCATCACTACACCCTCAACAACAAATCCACCACCACCACACCTTCAAGAACAACCTGGTTATTATGGTAATCCACCACCACTACACCCTCAACAGCACCTGGTTATTATGGTAAGCCATCATCACTACACCTTCAACAACAAATCCACCACCACCACCCTTCAACAACAACCTGGTTATTATGGTAATCCACCACCACTACACCCTCAACAGCAACCTGGTTATTATGGTAAGCCATCATCACTACACCCTCAACAACAAAATCCACCACCACCACACCTTCAACAACAACCTGGTTATTATGGTTATCCACCGCCTCCGATGCAACACAACAACCTGTTTATAGAACTCAATCACCGCCGCCAGCTCCACGTCGTTCCCTTACAAGTGGATCGCATTCCAATTTGTCCCGAGGTTCCATGAAACAACCTGATCATGATGATGCATGAACAATAGAAATCATTTAAAGGAAGTAAAATATTTTGGAAGATTATTTGTTGATTTTTATTTAATTTTATTCCTATTCGGTGTCGGTGAATTTTTGACGGTATTTTAAACAAAAATTACTGTTCTGTCCTTTTTTACTTGTTAGATGATCTGCCCTTTGTATTTTATTGTTATTTTTGGCAAAAAGATTTTTTTTATTAGTTTCCACTTAAAAAAAATTCCGATTTCTTAGTTTTTGGTAGGATAGCACGGGACCGCGCCGTGCAAAAAAGTCTCGGTTTAGTCCTGTTCTCGGTCCCGGTTAAAACCGAGGGCCCCGGTCCCGGTCCCGGGGGTTCCGGGCCCGAAAGTCCTGTCCCGTGCTACCTTAGTTTTTGGGACCGGAGTTCCGATTTCCAGTTTCCGAAAAAATTTTGGACATCGGACTCAAAATTTATCAAGCCTTAAAAATTAAAATTAAGTACGAAAAATTTTTCGCTGCCCGTCGATTCGTCAAGGCGTCGATTCGTTGGGCGCCGATTTGTAAAGGCGTCGATTCGTCAAGTATTGTGCCTTTAAGGTCACAATCCAAAATAATAGCAAAGACAAGAATCAAATATTTCAATAATCAAAAAACAGAGATTAATGTCTGTCTTTCCCAAGACCTCCCTTTGAAGTTTAATGATAGATGATCATTCGTAAAGATTTGTTCTGGGTCCATCTGCAGACGATAAACCGGCCTTCTGTTACGGCAAGGGGCAAGGATATCGCCTTTTTGGAGAAAGATTATTTGTTTGTCGGAAAAATTGGAGTAAGACCGAATGTTTCATTGATGATGTTAAAGAATCATATGCTTTCTCATTCGGGATTTCCCTCATTTTTAACTAATTAGCATGAAATTTTCCTTTGCACCATTCTTTCGGTTGAATTGGGCCCCCATTTTATGATCTTTTTGGTTGAAGCGAAGATGGTGTAGGAGATCAGGCAATTTTTTTCAAAATATCGATCATTCTTTCCGCCTGGCCGTTAAATATTTTAAATACATGTATGAAGGAAGGAAGGTAGGGATAAAGGAGGCGCACTTTGCCACCTCATTAATTTTCCTTTTTTCGGGCTTTCCTCACCCAAAATTACATACTCCCGCCGAAAAAGTGTTCTTTTTCGTCCTTCCTGATTTTTCCTCTAGATCAAGTCCCCAATAAGCTTGTGATCCTGTATCGTTGCGATTACCCATTGGTGGAATATCACTGGAGATATCTCCATATTGACATGTCATTGCCTTCTTGCATTTATCCGATGCTTTCTGGGTCGACTTGCTGTATAGTTGCCGTCCGTGTTTCATTTTGACCAAATTGTCCTGGCTCATCCGCAGATAGTGGTTACTGAAATTTCCGCAATCTGCTATTGGTGACGAGGCTGTTAAGGTAGACAATTCGGGTCCAAACGCGTTCAACTATTTCCAAGAATCGGAATATACGAAACACTGTCACTGGACGATAGCTAATGTCCTTCATTGGCAGTTCTGCGCATGATATATATCAGAGATCGCGTTTGTCCTTATTTGTAAGATTTGTCCTTATTTTGAGGGTCCAAATCTTATATTTTAAATGTCCTTATTTCAGCTCTTTGTCCTTATTTTTGTCTTATTTTGGATTTAAAGGAATTTCGATTTTAAATAATAATCTTTGAAAATACTATTACGTGAATTTTATAAAAAATTTTAACAAGATCGCCAAAAGATTCGAATTTCTCCCACGCCTTGTGACGACATTTTTTTTTGAATAATCTTCAAAAAATAGCCACTTTTAGGCCAAAATCCGTTCGTAATCAGACCCAATTTTTTAAAATTTTCCCCGCGCGCCTATCGGCACCGCCTGACCTTTTTACCTTAGATTTTCTCATATGCAACAATTTTTGGTTCAAAATCTTTTTACAAATACACTCAAATTTTCAAATTTTCCCCGGCGGCGCCTATCGGCACGACCGACCCCTCCTTCGTCGAAATTAAAATTTAATTTCTCATTTCCAAGCCGGAATTGTCCGAAACATAGTTGGCAGAGAGAACTACGTTGCATAGCTTGATTTTGATAAAAATGTGATTTAAAGCTTTGGAAGCGTGTTTTAAAAAATGTCCTTATTTTTGACCCCAAAATCTTATTTTTGACCAGCGATGTTCTTATTTCGGAAATTTTCGAGGCGATCTCTGATATATATGCATTGTATCATCGTTTAGCCATCTGGCCATAATATCCTTTCGTCTTCTGAGATCTTGCTTGAAGTGTTGGATTTCCTCCTCCTGATTTCTTCGGCATTCTTTTGCGAAGAGTTGGGCAATTGATCGGCTGGTGCGCGTTTCCTGCCGTTAATTTTGCTGCGTGTTCCTCTTGGTCGGCTCTCTTTCCCATTTGGCGAGTGCTGATGAGTGCGATTTTTTCTTCCTCAAAATTCCGACGATTGACCCGACACTCGTATTGTCTTTCCATTGCATGCCGTTTCCATCTTCGCATTGTGCCGAACGTCATTCTTGTTCTCTGTTTTTTGCTATCCACGTGCCCCTGACCATTCGGTCGACCCCGTGCACTCTCCATCGATGCTTTTGATGTGATGGTAGTTACAGCATGTTTCTTCACATTCTGTTCTCAAATGAGCGTTGGGTTGTCCGGTAGAAGCAACTCCCGCACGTTATTGCAGTCCTCCATGTGTGCCTGATTATCTCTAGATTGTTTCGTCTGTAAACAGCATTGCTCGCGCGAGAAAGCTATCACAGTTTCTTCGTTGTAATGGTAGTACTATTTGGTCGTTTCCACAAATTCATGACGCCTAGCACGGTGATTTGTCAGCCTCTGAATCCGCTACAGAGTTTAGCTTTTATGCGCATACCAATAGCATCCTCTGGTCCCCTCCTGGACTTGTGAAGTCTTCTGAGTCACTAAGATCGGCTTCTTTGTTGTTTGAGTTCGAGCTGTCTTTCTCGTGCCCTTATTTGTGCTAACCAAAGCTCCGTTTCGTTGACTTGGCCTTCTATGGTAACAAGCTTCAACTTTTCGCCGGGCCCTAATGCTAGGTCCTTCTGCCTCTTGTAGGCTCCGCTTTCAATCTCACGCACTTCTTTCATGCAAGCAAAAATGGGAAAATATTAATCAAGGGCCCAGAGCCCAATCAAATAAAACCATTTTTATAAGTTTTTCTATGTGCTGAAAACGTTAGAAAACCCAAAATTTCCCTCGCTCGACCTTTAAACCGGTTTCGAACCGTTTAAAAGTACGAAAAAATGGGTTAAAATCAAGCAAAAAAGCCCGTAAATTTACTTTTCCTAGCAAATATGGTATCAATCGAGAGCTCTCGATGAGACAAATCGATTTAAAAGGAAAGAAGGAAAATGCAAATTTGACTCACCTACAACTTGAAAAAATGTTATTTTTTGATGAGAAGATGGCGGCCAATGGTTGGCGAGGGGCTGGAGAGGGCTGATGGTTAAGGGAATATGGACATTCAACATTCTCTTGTGTCGAAAATGGTCAATTTAATCCGCTTATACGATTACCGAAATCCTGATGAACTCCTCCTACAAATCTGTACGTTTCAATTTGATCACAAAAAATAAACCATGCCCCAACTGCAATTCTCCTATGGAAAGGCGACCACACAGGCAGCGGCGGAAGATTTTTTTTGGCGTTGTCGTGCCAAATACCAACCGTGGCCAAGGGCACTTTACGCGCAGTGTGACACAAAAAAGAGTATCCGGGACTTTTGTTAAAATCGCAAGCGAGTCACAAATTTGCATTTTCCTCTTCGTTCTTTTCCTTTTAAATCGATTTGTCTCATCGAGAGCTCTCGATTGATACCATATTTGCTAGGAAAAAGTTAATTCCGGTTTTGCTTGATTTTCACCCATTTTTTCGTGCTTTTAAACGGTTCGAAACCCGGTTTAAAGGTCGAGCGAGTGAAATTTTTGGTTTTTCTATCGTTTTCAGCACCTAAGAAAACCTATAAAAGTGGTTTTATGTGATTTGGGCTCTGGGCCCTATGATTAATATTTACCCAAAAATGTTCTTGTCGATTGTGTTTTCCAGAGCTACTTTGTTCAGCCGGCGGCTTCTTCCTTTCTTTGCGTGCAGGTTTCGACGCACTTTTTCTTTCTTTTTCTCTTTACAGCTTCATTTCAACTCTCGTTTCGGATCGAGACTATAAAGCTTTATATATAATTTTTAGTGCTACAATTAAAGATATTTGATATAATCTTCCTACCGATCATGATCACTCATATCCGCTTTCACCGCGCTGGAAAATGTGCTCCCGAATCAACTACAGCTGACCATTGATTGTTTGTAAATCTAATCCATTCCGGAAAGCCATCCCTATATTTTTCTGGTGCAGACCCCAATTAGACATCTATTTCAACTTGGAACCCTCGGAATTTAATGAATAAAATCATGTTTTTAAAAACAAATATTAGCTTATCAGTTTTTATTTCTTTCTTTAAATCACTTTTCATATATAGTGTCTGTTCTCAGCAAATAATGAAACCAACACGAGAATACAAACTACAGCAACGGAAAAACCAAACTGATAGGCGGTGAATTTTCTTTTTTTTCCCAAATTTTATTCTCATTTTTCTAGGCAAAAGAGTAAACTTTTTGGTGTGTGAACCGAGTCGACCCCCTTGGATTTATGCTACCGGATGTTTGTTAATGAATTGCGAGACCACTTTTTGACGACAGCAGAGTGCACCGTAAAGCAGGACCGGATACGGTATTTGCTTGCGCACCTGAGGTAGGCCTCCAAAAAACAAAACAAAAAATCTTCTTTCCTGTTGGTTCAAATTTAAAACTTTTTTCTTTTTATGTCTAGAATTTGGTTATCAGCGACTTCGAATAGCCAACGTCCGAGCAATGCATCAGTCAATTTTGGTACCCCGTCCACCATTGGAAGGTTCACAACCGAGCGAGGTCCTCTTCTGAGAAGACGAACAATTCATGGAGGCGTTTAATCCCCTTGGTGAGTTACTTTTTCAACAAAAAGCCCATTTTTGTTTATCATCAGTCATTGTTTAGATTTTCACGTCGACAAGCAGTTTGACAGCGCTCGATCGCTCCCGAACATCCTTTCACTTCTCAATCTGCAGATGCAAGCACAATGGGCGGATTACGTGCACGAGACGCACGAAAGGAAGATGAGGATCGAGAAGAGACCAATGAGAATTATTTATTTATCGCAATTGTTTTTTTATCTCTTGAAATGTTTTTTTTGTAATAAAAATAGTATGATACGAAAGTAATTAGGGGGTCGGGATTTGTTTTATTTGTACGGCGATTTTAAAATTATTAAAGAATTTAGCTAATCATTTTGAGTAAGTAGACAAAACGTGTTTTTCTGGCTAAGTCGACATTTTGTGGAGTAGACAAAACGTGGAATCGCAAATATCGATTATTGACTGTCGACAAAACGTGCATTTTTGGCGCACCCACGTTTCATCGACTCCACGTTTCGTCGACTCAGCCAAAAATCCACGTTTCGTCGATTCAGTCAAAAAACCACGTTTCGTCGACTCCACGTTTCGTCGACCCAATGTTTCGTCGACTCATCCACTAACCCACAATTTTCCGACTACGTTGTTTCGATTTTGTCCAAAATAATTCACAAAAATCCGGCCAAAATTTTAATTCACTAAACAGAAAAAACGGCGCCATAACGATCCGTCCGGATGCGATCGTTCGCCCAGCAAGAAAACTACGATTTTTCTTCTAGGCAAATGCTAAAAGAAAAAAAATGTATCAACCATTATTCCCAGCGCCGGCACGAAGGTGGTTAACACCGATGGAGACGACGGCGGACAGCGATTGAATTCCAAATTGGGTTGGTTTGGTTAAGTGTAATTGTCTCGCTTTCGCTTGGCCCGCGTGTGTTCTCCGATACACTTTTCGAGAATTTCAACGCCTTTTTTTCTTGCTTAAAAGAAAAATTATAATTGTCGGGCGTGTTTCAGTTTTTTTATCGTTAAGAAGTTACCAAAAATTCTTTATTTCAGTAATGCCATTCCCCCTCTCTGATGCAGAAAACCCGAAATTCTGAACCTGATTTTGAGAAATCCTTGAACGCGTCTTCCTAAGGCGCAAACAACCCACCAATCTGAACACATATTTAAAAATAATTTCCCCCTCGTTTCTATTCGATTTAGAGTTTCAAAAAGGAGACAAGCACCGGAATTGGTCAAAGTATAATATAATCGTGTTCAGCAGCCCCGAAAACCCACGGGAACATTTTTTCTAAACTGGGGGGGGGGGGACGCCCCACTACTACCAACCAACCTTTTGGTGCGCAAGCACCAACACCACACGCGGCTCTCCTTTACAGTGCACTCTGGTCTCGACACCAAAAAGTCTCGCCCTCCTTCATGAGCAACACGTCGGGCAAAACACATTCAAGGTGTCAACACTGTCCAGCACCAAAACTTTACGCTTTTGCCTGAAAATGAAAATAAAATGGGCAAAATAGAAAAAAACTCACCGCCTAATATTGCTGGTGCTTTCCGTCGTGGTTGTTCAATTTAATTAGAATTAATTTCATTATCTGCTGAAAACTGATACCTACATATGATTTGATATGCGAATTAAAATATAAGAAATAAAAAACTAGTAATTAATTCTGAACTACAAAATTTAATAAGTCCGAGTGTTCAATGTTCGAAATATATGTATGATTGGGTTTTGTGGCCAGAAAAAATGAGAATGGCTTTTCAAAATAATTTTTGACTGTCGACGAGAAGTGCATTTTGGCTGAATCGACAAAACGTGGGTGCGCCAGTATGAGGTTCGGACTTTGCCTTCAATAATTCAATTAATATAGCACGGTTCTGATTTTGCTGATATACATGATCATGTAATACTGGTCTTACATTGTTAAAAGGAATATATGCATAAACAAGCTTCAACAACTTGACCTCCTCGCCGTCATTCAACCGTCCTGCTCCAGCTCAAAATGATCTAACGAAAAGAATGGTTCTAAATATGAGCTAAAATTTTTGGGGTTCCAGAAATACCGCATTCTTCATTTTTTCAAAATTTCATACAATTAATATTAATATATAAAATTCTAATATAATAAAAATATAAAGAAGTAATCAATAAACGTCAAAATTTATGGCCAAAGGGCATTCATTTGGCATTTGGAAGTTGCCAAGTGTGGCAAAATTTTGCTTATTCTATCAAAAGAAAAGAGAAAAAAATGCATAATATAAATGACGATATGCATGTTATAGAAGAATAGAAGCAATAATAATTCATGAAAAGAAAGCAGAGAGTTTATCGCAAGAAAAGCGGCATCAAATAAAACCCATATAGCATAATAATGCATGAAAAAGAAATAAATAGTTTTTATAATCATAGAAGGTATTAAATAATTGTTAAAAAGAAATAGAGAATTTTATAGATGGATAGAATAAAAACCCATATGTATATGGCATAAAAAATAATGCAAGGAAAAGAAATAGAGAATGTTATGGATGAATAGAATAAAGTGCCTATAGGGCATAAAATATATGCAAGAAAAGAAATAGATGTTAGACCCTAAGTTAGGCGTTAAGTATTTTATATCATCATCATATACCCACCCATTCACCCGCTAGATGATTTTATTTTTTAACAACCAATTGGCAAAGCCCACGTTAACAATGCGTGAAAATGGGCCTGGCATGGATTTAGTGGACAGCATAAATAGGGGATTGGCCCAAGCATAATTCTTCATTTGTCCATTAAAGGATTTAATCAGCCCTTGTGGTATTCCCCTGTTCTTCCTGTTTCCTCACCGATTGAGATAAAGCCTACCCAAGCAAACTTCACTATCAGCCAGAGCACAAACTGCGCGGGACTATGCAGTAAGTTTATAGGCCAACACTCAGTCTAACAAAAGAAATGGCCTTCCGGCTGCTTACTTTATTAATAATTTTTAATTAATTAATTATTATATTATCAATTTATATTTCGCTGCGTTATTGGACCATTCACAAAATGTTATGTCCACTTGCTGTGCCTTATTGCTCTTGTTGCAATAATGCACCAGCAGTTTGCGTTTGCCATGCGGCCACAACGATCAGAAGATGGCGGCCATGGTGGACCTGTTTATGATGAAATCTGATCAAAATGAGCAAGAGGGTAATGGTAGTAAACAACAAGAAAAATTCATAAATTTTACTTAAAAATTGACTAATAAAACTATAATTTGTTTTAAATAAAAGAGGAACGAAATACCATATGACAACATACAAAGGCCAGATGATGTTGCGTACCCCTCAAATGAAGACACCCAACTATCAGGTACACCGTGATCTCGACATCAAAAAATTGATGGCTATCAAACTTTTCACTGCCAGGATGCACCAGCCTCATGAGCAAGAACATCAAAACAGCCATAATTTGGGACCTAATTCATCATTCGACATGGTAAATACACAAAAATCTAAGCTCAACTAAATTTTGTTAAACCTACCTAAATTTGCATATTCTTTGAATATTGAAAATTTGTCAAATTTATTCGTCAAAAGGTGGTGGTGGTCATTCTCCAATTATGACTCATCAGGCAGTTTCCACGACATGGAAACGACCGCACTTTTTCGCCACAGCGACCAATCGCGAACCCGACGAATGGTCACCCAGGGGGATGGGGCCATCATTTTGGCTCCGGAGGAACAATTTTGTGACGACAAATTTTTTTTTTTTTGCTTTGTGTTCGTCACAATCAATCAATTTTGGCCCAGTATTTTCGTATTTTGAATATAAAGTGGGGCGACGGTGCAGAAAAGCACAGCGGGGGAATTGAAAATTTTACAAATGCGAAATCACAAATTCAGTCAGTAGACCAATGCCTCCAGCAGGCCCAGGCAATCGCTACAATGTCCCAGCCAAAGCAAGGCAACCAATGCCGCAAGTGCAACGGCAAGTAACCTACCGTAATACGAATGGTCAGTGTCCGTGTTGGGCGTTTCATAAATCCGCCGTTTTACAAATTCTTTGAGAAGAAATCGTCATCACGTTTTCTCAAAGGAAATAAAGATTCAGGTTATCATTCGGTAGCACTTGATTGGCTCTATTAATTTGCAAAATTACAAAAATTTGATTAGTTTTAAAAAATTGTAATCCTAAAAAGTGAAATATTCATTTTCTTGACCATTTCTTCTTCAATTTTCAAGAAGTTTTCTGGATTAAATAGCTAACTCAGCTAACAAAATAGCTACCGGGTAATATCGAGATTTTATAATTTGGTTGCTTTTGAGATTAAAAATTATAACAAAAATTATTATTATTCGCCTTTTTGCCTAACTTTGATGCTATATTGTGGATTTCAACATATACCTGAAATTTTGAAATAGAATACTATCATACAGAGGGCACAAAGTGTACAAGTCCAACAGCAACAAAGATGGCAAAATGATGGCAGAGCCAGCGGACACTTACAAGCGCAAACATTTCAAAATTATGCACACCAACACACCACTTCAAATGGTGAACACAAAGTTTACCCAAATTTTGTAAACCTACCCAACCTGTAGATAGCCATCATCTATTTGTAGATTAATCTGATCGACTTATAGATAGGGTTGCCTTTTTACCACTATTTAGTGGCATTTGCCACG